>CAHIKZ030000047.1:1207500-1290000 GCA_903632075.3 Acanthosepion pharaonis | reverse complement strand
CTGTTACCTTGCGATAATACCCACTGATGGAAATTGCACTATTTTTATGCATAAAATGCGCAGCTGCTCCATTGCATCTAACTTCCTGGCAGCGCCTGTGACGACAAATCCGATGCCAAGTTATATCAGCACTTCCTTTTTTCCTTCTATAATATCGTGGCAAGGGTGGGGAAATGTGATCTATGAATAAATCTTGATCACCCATTAAAATACCAATCTTAGCTCTGTGCCTTGGAGAAAACACTGCAGCGCCGTGTCACGCTGAAGTGTAAAACACAGAAAACAGTATCTGCTGGTTATAAGCATACACCCAATCGCTAAAAACATGGGTGCAGCGCTCTAACGTCTAGCTGTATGAAAAATCTCTAGGATCATATTAAGGGTCTCACAAGACTAAGGGTTGCCACAAAGATAGTGGCCCAAATAGCCTATGCAAATAGTATTTTTATCTGGTAATCCCAATCGGTTAACCATTTGCGTCCTCTGAGAGGGATTGTCTTCCAACCCTGACTTGTTTCAAGTTCCTGATTTCAAGTTACGGTAACTGGTATTTCCAGTCGTTTACCCATCTACGTACTGACTACCTTCGATCAGGCTTAACATGAGAGATCAGTCGAGAAACTTTGTATTCAACAGGATATGGCCAGAAGGGTGGATTATATAGACATGCACTTATCTCACACAGACAGACGGTTCCCTTCCAGGCGGAAAATTACCAAATATTTTCGGTTCACCATCATGTTCTATTGAAAAATTTCCTTCTTTTCCTGAAAACCACAGAAACAGGAGCCTACCTAAGGATGATGAGAATACCATGGCTTGAACATGGGTGCAACGACGAGGCTTTAGAGAACCCTGAAACAAATAAGACACATACACTTAGATTTAGAAAGAGATATTTGAAATTTCTAAGGCAATTAAAGAGAAAGGAGGGCTTATAGAATGTGACATTCTCAGGACATATTGAAGACGAATTTCTGTTTTCTTTTTCCCTAGAAATATTCAATCTTAGTAAATCCTCGCGTCTTCTCTTACTGCCTAATATAATTAGAATAAATATCGCATCTATATGCATAAAAAAATCCACTGGCTAAGATCCATATTCTCTCAAGAATCAAGTGATGCCCCAGAGATACTGTCTCGACTTGAGCAAATAGTCGAAAAGACGACACCTATGGCTACTTTAATTTTTTTTTAATTCTCCCGCAATATTCCCCGTTTTCGAGAGCGTAATATTTGCTTTCTTTCTCTAGATAATGTAGTAATATGAGTCAGATGAGATCTTATTAAAAACAGCGCACTTGTCGTAAAACAAGATAGGAAATATTTACTTTTGACCGATGGTTATCACTAAGTGAAGTCAAAATCAATGTACAAGAGCAAGAGATTCAGACTGAGAGAAAATCAATTAATTGCATGTTTAGACGAAAATAACAAGACAAAGAAAATAGTTATCTATAAAACTGACGATCCCGCGAATGTGCTCACAGAATGAACGAAGCGGTTCTAGCAGAAACAACACGTTAGACGGTCGCTAAACTGTGCACCTCCCACCACACTTACACCTAATCTCTACTTGGCTCGCTTATTGCAGTCTGTTACAACCCAAGAATAAAATCTCCTTTACTGCTCGTGGGTAACTATCTGGCCGACGAGTAAATTTAAGTCATGCTCGTTTGACTGAAAGAAGCTGGAACCTGTCAATTAATCTGATGTCTGGTCTGAGCTGCAACGCTACAATATTCTCAGATATAATATAAATTAATTATTAAATTATTTATTTCTAGAGTCAAATATATATCTCAAAACAATTAAGAGTTATGGAAAAATACATTAACGAAAGAGGAGAATTTCTTTGGCAACAAAGTGCACAGAACTGCTACATACTATGTTCTCCTTTACGGTAGCGAATGTTGGACGGTCTCTTCAAAGATGAAGAAGACACTCGAGGCAACGGAGGTATGGTTCCACAGAAGGATGCTAAGGATATCATGGACCAGTTTTTGAGCAACGATGGGATTTTGGAGAGGATGAAAACAAGAAGAAAGATTATACTTAACATCAGGAAGGGACAGCTGAAATTTTTAGGACACGTAATGAGAAAGGTGGGCTTGGAGAATCTGATACACATAAGGCAAATAGAGAAAAAGAGAGACAAGAGAAACGAACGCATGACATACATAGCAGGCTTAAGCAAGTGGATGACAAAACCTAGCCTGAGAAAGTAGCAAAGAGACAAAACTTATTGAGAGTTTCAAGGGATAGGGGGAAGTGGAGAGCCATGATCGCCAACGACCTGAAGGGACATGTTACATAAAAGAAAGAATAAGCCGTCCAGTTCTTTTCCGATTTGAACCTTATGTCTAATTCCCATTTTTCCGTTCTTTTGCCATTACGCGATCGGAATTTGAACGTCATTAACATTGTAAGAGCATCGAATAACCTCGGTTTATTAATAAAACATCTCTCATATTAGTTCTTGTATGGAGACTATTCACAAGACCAGCTTGTTGGGAACAAAGAAGCGATCACCATATCCGCAACTTCGTGCCTGCCACTTAGGACCATTCAAATATCCTAAAGCAAGAGCGGGAAGAAGCTAGAGAAAGCAATTTGCATCGAGAGAACGGAAGCCACATTCATTTCAAAATGGCGGAAGTAGTTTCCTACAAATGGCTACATTTTGCTCAATATTCGGTGTGAAAGAATCACGCCTTTCTCAATCTTTTATATCCTGGTTTTTATGCCTGCCAGGAAAATTAAGATGATTATTTTTCATCAGTAATAATATCAAGAATACAGAAACATTTAGGATCTAGTGTGCACGTAATACGGATATGAAGAAAAAGCGATAATAATTACTTTAGAAATGACAAGGAGTCTATTAATTATTAAATTAAGTAATTAATGCTATTTTCAGTAATATAAACCGTTCACGGGGAAATTATTAATATTTGAATATTAGGAAGCAATTTTTTTGTTAGAACATAAGAAATATATGAAATTCGTTTGTTTCGTATCTTGCGAACGTGTTTCAGTAATTTGACGTGACAGTTTGAACGATGCAATTTGAAACATGTCTACTTGGGTCAATAATATACGATCTCCCGAATGCAAAGTTCAACGACGAACGAAACGGTTAAATGTTGTTTTCTTGTAATTTTGCTTATTAAATCCTAAAGAAACGTAGAAAAATTCCTCTTCTTCTTCTTGTATGTGCCGTTCCCATTTAGGACTTTAGGGATCATGGCTCTCCACAATGTCCTGCCCTTTGTAGTTCTTAATAACATTTGTCTTTTTTGCCATATTGTTGTAGAATAAACAATTTTTTTTTCTTTTCCCGTGTGAATTACGAATCCCTCGTCGCCAATGTTGTAGAGTAGTTTACACAGTGAAGGCTTGTATTTCAATAAGTCGTCCTAAATTAGGTTCGACGTGCAAAACGTTAGGAACTTGAAATAAGAGTTAATGACGCAGCAATCTAGTTGTGATGGTTGGTAATTCAATGTCCGATATCGACTGACTCGCTCAACACCACTGAGCCCAACTGGTCACTGCTACTACTACTTATTATCTGTGGGAGAGTCCATTACAATAGAATAGGTATTATGGTATAACACATATTTCCCTAAAACCTGCTCCGTAATTCATTCACTCAAGCCCGCCATGCAATTGTGCGTTGCTTTCCTATGTCTCTCTTTCGACCTATTTTCCCAGGCCTCTTTCTTTATTATCTGTCACAGAAATTTCAACTCAATCTTCCTGATAAGTGTCCCTTTTTTACCGTAGTCTATAGAACTTCATCTCTGCTCACCTGTTCGGCGCTAGCTCTACTTGACCCCACCACCATGAGCAAGGTTGTGACACAAGGTCGATTTTTAACGTGGAGACCCGTGTGTTTCTACCAGGGTCGCTGATCTAAGCTTGTCTTATAAGATCAGCTATCACGCAACGATAGTAGGGGGTGGGGGCACAAGGGAGGGGAGAAGGCCTCCAGAACGGAACAGATACTACATCTTCAGCATCCATCCCAACGGGCCGTTCCCTTCTCCTCTACTGACAATCCTCCCGGAAGAATCTGGTAGGAAAGCCGGGAAATGTTCGGCCAATGGAATTCCTACGCGTTTAAAATGGTTCTTACATTTTCAATCAGAAAAGAATCAAAGAAACCGCCAATTTTGCAAAACAATAACTATTTCTCTTACTGTTGCTAATGTTCATTTTCTTGAAATATATATTTTTTTAAATTTGCCTTTTTAAAATCTGCCTTGTCTTTTATTTTCTGCTAAACGATCAACCAATGGAAGACATTTTTTTTATATTTGTCACGAAGGCCAATGCAACTGGGCACCCATTAATCATATGACTTTGTTAGGTTACCGATTCTTGCAAAGAAATTTGCTTCACGGCGTCGTGCCAGATAATTATTCTCACCTGAATCTGTCTTGCACCTGAATAAATCTACAATTCGTTCGCGCAGTGAATATTTTTTGACGCGGTTAAAGAAATATTTTTCGATTTGAGACCGATTAATTCCATTTGTCGTTTTAATAAACTTCAAAAAAATATTTATCGGCATTTAAACAAAATTAAATCGCGAGTAAAAAGAATCGTGCAATTAATCAATTCCTATAATTGCATTCATTTAGAAGGGGGGGTAATTTACTACTTTAAATCGATTTACTTCCCTTCCCATTAGAGATTGGACAAGAAATATATAAACACAACCATTTACGGGTATCTCAATAGCAAATCCTCCAGGACAACGTAAATCTGACAGCTCCTCTGGAAAAGAACCTCGTATCAATTGTTAACTGGGGAAAGAAACGGCTTGTAAATTAAACACCACCAAAACAAAACTGCATTCACTTAACCGCCATAGAGAAACTTTTCTTCCTGGCCTAATATTTTCAACTAACTTGAAGTGGATCGACCACATCGAATCTGTTATGGGTCCTTACCTATAACTACAGAATGAACTCTTCCTAACACTATGTATACTACGCCTCTCAAGAGAGAGGGTCAAATCGAGTCGTGCCGATAGTAGTTCACTCCAGACCAGACTGACAGTCATACTAGCACCTTCTACATCTTGTATTATTATTTCGTGTAATATACCTTCGTTATTTCCACTCTTGTGTTCGTGTTGTTCTTCCTTGGTCCTAACCTGTACCATAACAAAGAAGAAGAAGAAGAAGAAGGGAACAAGAAATAGAAGAAGAAAAAGAAAAAGAAGGAAGAGAAGAAGAAGGAAGAAAGAGAAGAAGAAAAAGAAGAAGAAGAAGTAAGAGAAGAAGAAAAGGAAGAAAAATAGGAGAACAAGAAGAGAAGAAGAAATAGAAGAAGAAGAAGAAAAAGAAGAACGAGAAAATGAAGAAATAGAAGAAGAGAAAGAAGAAGACATAGAAGAAGAAAGATAAAAAGAAGGAGAAGAATGTCATGGGTCCTTACCTATAACTACAGAATGAACTCTCCCTAACACTATGTATAATACGCCTCTCAAGAGAGAGGGTCATATCGAGTCGAGCCGATAGTAGTTCAGTCCAAACCAGACTGACAGTCATACTAACACCTTCCACATCTTGTATTATTATTTCGTGTAATATACCTTCGTTATTTCTACTCTTGTGTTCGTATTGTTCTTCCTTGGTCCTAACCTGGACCATAACAAAGAAGAAGAAGAAGAAGGGAACAAGAAATAGAAGAAGAAAAAGAAAAAGAAGGAAGAGAAGAAGAAGGAAGAACGAGAAGAAGAAAAAGAAGAAGAAGAAGAAGAAGAAGAAGAAGAAGAAGTAAGAGAAGAAGAAAAAGAAGAAAAATAGAAGAAAAAGGAAGAAGAGGAGAAGAAATAGAAGAAGAAGAAAAAGAAGAAAGAGAAAATGAAGAAAGAGAAGAAGAAATAGAAGAAGAAAAAGAAGACATAGAAGAAGAAGAAGAAGAAGAAGAAGAAGAAGAAGAAGAAGAAGAAGAAGAAGAAGAATGTCATGGGCCCTTACCTATAACTACAGAATGAACTCTTCCTAACACTATGTATACTACGCCTCTCAAGAGAGAGGGACGAATCGAGTCGAGTCGATAGTAGTTCACTCCAAACCAGACTGACAGTCATACTAACACCTTCCACATCTTGTATTATTATTTCGTGTAATATACCTTCGTTATTTCTACTCTTGTGTTCGTATTGTTCTTCCTTGGTCCTAACCTGGACCATAACATAATCAGTAGCTGCGTTACTGCAAGGGAATTTGAATCACTGTACCTGAATGTTTTACTAATCATAATCCATCTTGTATATCTACCATTCGTCCGTGCATTGAATACTATTACCATATACTCTCTTGTGCTCCTGCTGTACAATTATCTGTAATGTAATCAATACTAACCAGACGTCTTAATATCTCTCTTATTCTCACCGACGTAACGTGACTTTCCTCTGTCTTTTCTACAGATATTTTCATGGCAACTGCTCTGACAAGTTTTTTTTCTCTGCTGCCATGAATATATGAATTTAAGCGTGCTACAGGATTGGCATCTAGATCCCACCCTTTTACTGTTGAAATAGCGAAATGCAAGAACCACTTCTACTCCAACAGTTTCTTTTCTCGCACACCCCGCCTGTTGAATTCCCTTTCCTTTTACTTGCTTCCCCGATAACTAAAATCTTGAAAACTTTAAATGCAAGGTCAATCGGCATCTTCTATCTTCTTAAATCCCGTTCACCTTTTGATCTTCCGTCAATTCCCCTCTTTAACTTTCAATCCCTAGAATCCCCCACCCCTGCGAAGTAATGACATTCCCGCTTTGCGTGGGAGATGAAAGGATTATAATAAAATAAATAAATAGATATTGATAATTATTAGATGCTTTGATTTGTCCGATGAAGTAATCTGTATTTTCTGTTAGTGCCTGGTGAAAACATTTTGCAACTTGCCTTTAACTGGCTGAAAACCTGACATTTTTGACAGTCCGAAGTGTGTGTTAAATATTCTGTTACCAGGTCTTGCTTGTCCTATATAGATTTGTATAAAAATAACTCACTCTCCTAACAGTCAAATGAGAAAGATATATATATATATATATATATATATATATATATATATATATATATATATATATATATCAAAGCAGGGTGTAAGGAGAAACAAAAAGAAAGGGCCTTAAATATAATATGGAGATACTTCTGTGTCTGGAGAAGCTATGTTTAGGAAGCCAGATTCAAAATTTGAAAAAAATATTCCTTTAACTCGTTGAAAACCTGACATTTTTGACAGTTAGAAGTGTGTTAAATATTTTGTTACCATTTCCTGCTCGCCCTGTATAGATTTGTATAAAAAAAAGTAAACCACTCTCCTAGCAGTGAAATAATAGAGATGAGTTATTGCCCTTGACACACTAGACAGCACATCGAAGCTTTAGACATGGTAGATGCCAGACTTGACACGATCAACATCCAGACCCATAAACTCGTTGAATGAGAACTATACAATGAGAAAGAATATAGACTTTTAAGTATTAATCAGAGGTCTCGCCTTGACTTAAAGCTAGAAATATTCAATAATAATGACAATCACTTTTTGTAATTACTATTAAAAAGGCTTTGCTTTCAGAGAGACATTTATACCACTAAGACATGCACAAATCTCTCTCTCTCTCTCTCTATATATATATATATATATATATATATATAAAGAGTGTCCCACGCGGACAAAAATAATATAAATAATTATAAAGTTCAATTTTCACAGTCTGCACCATTCTTTCTGTAATTTAATTCGATTGTGGGTGGTAGGGTGACGTTTTATACAGGACGTATCCAGTATGATTTAGCCACGAACACAGACTTTCCTGGCAAAATTCTGGCGCGTTATCTGAGACAGGCACTCTGTTCCTTGAAAATATTGTTCTTTGATTTTCAGTGATGGCTTTTCTGTCAGCAAACTTAATTTCTACGGGCCATCCTGAAAATGAGTCAACTAAAATTAAAAATAGTTTCATGCCTTTAATTTTGACATGATACATGTGTAACCGAGCCTATGTTTCTTTTTTCTTTAGGCCACGAATGAATTTTATTTTGCCGATTTTTTTTTTCATTTCAGCATATTTTAGGCACCCTTTTACATGGTATTCTACATCTCAAGAATATCCTGGCCACCACGCTTTTAATTTTGATCCCATTTTTGTCGCTGTTATATAGCAATGTATATCATCGTGTACACCTTTTACTACTTCTTTTCGTAAACTGTACACCTTTTACTACTTCCTTTCGTAAACTGTACACCTTTTACTACTTCCTTTCGTAAACTGTACACCTTTTACTACTTCTTTTCGTAAACTGTACACCTTTTACTACTTCCTTTCGTAAACTGTACACGTTTTACTACTTCTTTTCGTAAACTGTACACCTTTTACTACTTCCTTTCGTAAACTGTACACCTTTTACTACTTCTTTTCGCAAACTGTACACCTTTTACTACTTCCTTTCGTAAACTGTACACCTTTTACTACTTCCTTTCGTAAACTGTACACCTTTTACTACTTCTTTTCGTAAACTGTACACCTTTTACTACTTCCTTTCGTAAACTGTACACCTTTTACTACTTCTTTTCGTAAACTGTACACCTTTTACTACTTCCTTTCGTAAACTGTACACCTTTTACTACTTCTTTTCGTAAACTGTACACCTTTTACTACTTCCTTTCGTAAACTGTACACCTTTTACTAATTCTTTTCGTAAACTGTACACCTTTTACTAATTCTTTTCGTAAACTGTACACCTTTTACTACTTCCTTTCGTAAACTGTACACCTTTTACTACTTCTTTTCGTAAACTGTACACCTTTTACTACTTCCTTTCGTAAACTGTACACCTTTTACTACTTCCTTTCGTAAACAGTACACCTTTTACTACTTCCTTTCGTAAACAGTACACCTTTTACTACTTCTTTTCGTAAACTGTGCGGCTATTATAAAATCTCCATTGCATAAAATGCTTTTCTCTACAGTAAACTTATGCCTTTATTTTTTGTAGGGCTTTTCTGCCACTGAACAACTGCCCCACATATTTCTTCTTATTCTGGGTGAAATTCTACTTAACACTAGATCTTGTATGGTTCCCATCCTGGGATCATTTAGGGGAAACACTTCCGTTTCAAGCCAGCACAGTATTATATCTTCTGAATTTGTAGACGTTTCTAAATTTTACTGTCGAAATTTAATCTGGATAGTGCATCAACGCATAGAATGGTATTCCCCATTTACGTATAAGATGTCGAAATCAAATGCCATATATTTTATAGCCCATCTTAAAATTCTAGAACATATGGCCTTTGGTAACTCCTTTCTCGGTTAAATATAAATTCTAACGGTTTATGATCTGAGTTTAACAAACATTTTCGTACGAACAAAAGATTTCGAGCCCTTTCTGTGCGCCATACTATTGTTAACGCTTCATTTTCAATATTTGAGTAGTTAGATTCAGCTGACATTCTTTTTCTCGACAGCTTTATGATTGGATTACCTTCTTGAGATAAAAATTCGGCTAGAGGGTGTTTACTTGCATGCATAGTCAATGTCACTTCTTTATTTCGATCAAAGATTTTTACAATCTCTTTTCTTATCTGTGCCTTTTTAAGCTTTCAAAAGCTATATTTTGCCTTTGAGTTGATTTAAATTCTGTATTCTTTTTCCGTAGTTCTGCAAAAGTGCGACAAAAGCATGTTCACCTGCATTCATATTCAATCTCATTTCTTTTTTTTTAATCAAAGATTTTTGCAATTGGTTTTCTTATTATTAACATTTTTAAATTTTCAAAAGCTATATTTTACCTTTGAGTCTATTTAAATTCGGTATTCTTTTCCCGTAGTTCTGCAAATGTTTCTTTCAGGTCACTGTATCTAGGTAGATATCTGCTATAAAAGATGGTCAATCCCAAAAAGAATTCTAATTCTTTATTTTTATTTTTTTGTTTTTTGGTGTAGGTACTTCCGATATTATATTTATCAGTTTTTTGTCTGGTGAAATTCCTTCTTTAGATATTTGGTATCCCAAATAATATATTTTGTAGCAATTTAATTCCCATTTATCGCTATTTATCGGCATACCACCATTTTTTAATTTGTTTCAAACTTTCTGTGCTACAAAGTTCACCTTCTCTGGATTAGGTTCTTTGTTTTTTTTTTTGCATACCATATACTTTCACTTGTTTAAAATGACAATGTTATGGGAGCTCTAATCTGTCTACCCATAAATGCGGTGGGACAGTAATCTTGATAAGTAACTCTCTAGATTATCATTAGATGGGGAAAATGCTTTTAGTTCCATTTTCACCGTCTGCATTATTCTTTCTGCGATTTCATTTGATTATGGGTGGTAAGATGGTGTTTTATACAAGATGCATCCAATACGCTTTATCCACAAGTACAAACTTTCTTCACAATATTCTAGCGCATTGTCTGAAACAAAAGTTTAGGCATCCCATTCCTATCAAATATTGCCTACTTTTTTTGGAACAAAGATTTTTTTTTAATTGGTTTTCTTATTCATGTCTTTCTTACACTTTCAAAAGTTATATTTTGCCTTTGAGTCCATTTAAATTCTATATTCTTTTTCCCTAATTCTGAAAATGGTTCTATTAGGTCACTGTATCTAGTAGATATTTGCTATAAAAATTGGTCCATCCCGAAAATTGGTTCTAATTCTTTTTTATATTTTGGTGTAGATATTTCTGATATTTTATTTATCAGTTTATTGTCTGATGAAATTCCTTCTTTAGATATTTGGCATCCCAAATACGATATTTTGTTGCAATTTAACTCTCATTTATCGATATTTATCGTCATACCTTAATTTATTTAAAATTGCTTCAGTTTTCTTTTAATCTTCTATACTGCTAGCACCTATGAGTATATCAGCTTAGTATATGATTATATTTTTTACCCCATCGAAAAGAAAGTTTTCAATAAACTTTTGAAAAATATGACTTGAATTCTTAACTCTAAACAGGAGACGTTTCCATCTTAATAAGCCTGCCGGGGCTTATTAAGATGGAAACTGACTTTAAATTTTCTCTCACTTTCTGTTTGGTTATATGCCGATTTCATGTAAGTCTTGGCAAAGTATTTAATTTTTCTAATTCATGACTTGCCATTTCTGTGTTAGGTAAGGGGAATGAATCAGTGCATATCTGATGATTCACACCTAGTTTGTAATCCCCGCATAACCTCAAATCACCATTGGGCTTTCGTATCATAACTATTGGTGAAGCCCAGCTGCTACAACTTTGGTTAACTTTCTCAAATATGCCTTTTTCTACCATTTTCTTTAGTTTTGCAACTAGCATGGGGAGAATGTGAATAGGTATTTTCCAAGATTCAAAATAGATTGGGCAACTATTTTCTTCTACACAAATACTCTCTTTATATTTTTAATAGTTAATGTCAGGTTATTCTAACTTTATACAGTTTATTAATTATTTCGCCATATTCACTTATAAAATGTCTATTCCCATGAGTCCATGATTTTTTTTCTGCATTCTGCAACAGTGATGAAAATAATCTGAAATGAGTTTTTGTCTAGAAAGTTCCTTCAAAGGAACCTAGAGTTTTGATGACAGATTCATTATATTGTTTTAAATTAAGATTACTTTTTCTTAATATGGGTTTACACATTTTTTCAAGAAATTTCTTTGGGATCGAGGTAACATCATTCCCCATGTCAACCTGCATAGGAAAAGTAGTGCCATTCAATTTTAATGTCTCTTTACTTTTTGCCTGTGTTCTTATCGAATATACTTCTGTATTTTCAGTATGAGGGATTATACTTTCTACTTTGTAATCCTCGGATATCCTCAAATCCCTTTTGGGCATTCCTTTCGCAACAATTGGTGAATCCCAACTGCTGCCACCTTCAGAGTCTGTCTATATTTCTGAGATGAGGTATTATGTACATTATTTACATTATTCGGACTACTGTCCTCATCTTTGTCGCCATATTTATCACAACGTTTCGGCCGTTGTACGCCTTCTTCGGGTGGTTGGAATTTCGAACTGAACCCTTTATTTCGCTCACTGGGCTAGACTGTTCTAGTTCCACGTGCCGTGAAAGTTCTCCACTGCCTTAACCGGGTATTGAACTCACACTCTTTGGGTCCTGTCACTGGATATAACCAACGCCTTTATCCACTTGAGAACATCTGGGTATGAATTTCTGGGTATTATAAACCTAATGTCTTCAGCAACCATTTTTACCAGTACTTATATTGCAATTTTTACTGATATCATTGCATGTTTTTACCAGAGCTCATATTGCAACTTTGTTGTTGCCATTGCTTTTCTCTGGCACTCCTTATTACTGGTTTCAGAGGGAAATTAGCAGGAGATAACTGATAACTGACATCCATCAAACATTGCACGTGAGCGAAATAAAGGGTTCAGTTCGAAATTCCAACCACCTGATAAAGGCCGGAGCGTACAACGGCCGAAACGTTGTGATAAATATGGCGACAAAGATGAGGACGATAGTCCGAATAATGTAAATAATGTGCTACCACCTTGGTAGTCTTTTTCTACTATTTTATTTAGTTTTACAACTTTCATTGGTAGAATGTGAATAGGTATTTTTCGAGATTCAAAATAGAACGGGTGAATATTTTCGTTCAGGCGAATACACGTTTTATATCTTTTCAGTAGTCCTATGTCAGGTTCTACTGGTTTTATACAGTTTATGAATTTCCCGTATCTATTTAAAACGTCTATTCTCAGGAGTCCATGATTGTTGTGCATTCTAATGGGAATAATTTTTAAATGGTTTCAAAAGTTGCTTCAAAAAAGCCTAGAGTTTTCAGGACAGATCCATCAAACTGTTTTAAATTAAGGTTACTTTTTCTAAATTTGGATTTACGCATTTCGCCCAGGAATTTGTTAGGATCAGGGTAAAATCACTTCCCATGTCAACTTACAGGAGATATGCCATTTAATTTTACTATCTCTCTACATGTTGCCGGTATTCTTATTGTATATGCTTCTGTATTTTCAGTATAAGTGTTTATATTTTCTACCATTTCTATTTTTTTGTATCTGCTCATAGATTGAAAATGGCCTTTTCTTTAGGATTTTAAACACAACTTTCCTAGAGCTGGACATTTTGTTTTAATTTCTTTCATGTTCCTTGTTGCAATATTTGCACTTAATTAGGATTTCACTTATTTTGTATGCGTCCACATTGCTTTGAGAATTATTAAATTCATTAATTAATTTTAATTCTTGCCAGAATTCTACACTTGCTTCTAAATTCATATCATTCGCTTGTAGCTGTTCTAGAATCTTATATTTGAATATCACATCATGCACGCCTTGATTTAGTCTAAGAATGATCAATTCGTCTCTATAGACATTTCTGTTAACACAGTTTTTTTTTAATTCGCAATATCTCGATTCTTCTTTCACTCTGTATAAATATTGCATTACAGTATCTTGTTCTGCCATTTTTGCCGAAATTTTGTTTCGTCTGCAATAACCAGCCTTTTTTACTTTTTTGGTCGCATGATTTTTTTTTCTTTTTTTTTTTTTTTATAATCGTTGAAATTTCCTCATATGTTAAGTCTTCCAGTATTTTGAGCTACACCATAATGGATATTTTCTTTATGGGTTTACATCCTGCCGAAGCTAAAGAGAAACCAGTAATTTATATCTTCCACCATTTCTATTCTCTTTTTGTATCTGCACACAGATTAAAAATGGCCTTTTCTTTTACAGTTTAAACATAATTATCCTAGGGCTGGAAATCTGTTTTTGTTGCTTTCGTGTTCTTTGTCGCAATATTTGCACTCAATTATGATTTTAGTTGTGTTGTATGCTTCCACATTGTTTTATAATCATTACATTCATTAATTAATTTTAATTGCTGCAAGAATTCTACACATGCTTCTAAATTCATATAATTCGCTTGTAGCCATTCTCTGATCTTATGTTTGCATGTAACGTCATATATGCCTTCAATTAATCTTAGAAGAATCAATTCATCTTCTACAGATATTTCGCTTCAAATTTACATCTTGATGGTTCTTTCAATCTGTGTAAATATTGTATTACGACTTTTTTTGCAGTGTAGTCAAGGAAAGATAATTTACTCACAAGTGTAGAAATCTTCTTATTTATAGACAATATATCACCACATATCAGCAGCATATTACCACATCTCTGGAACCTTAGAGGCGTGATACCCTTGGTAGAGCTGCTATTTCTACGAACCCCACCAGGAAACGTCCCGCTTGTCTCATGGCGATTGCTAAGATTTCTCTTTATGAGGGATCTCGGTCTTTGCCGGATTTTCTTCATTTGATCCTTCCTCGCGTTCCTCATTATCACTAAACACACTCATTCTCTCTTTCTTCTTCACTCTCACATGATAATCCAGATCCCTCTTTTTTTCAAGATATTTTTCTTAATTAAATTTACCCCAAGTAAGGCAGTAGAGCCACTAAGACTCAAGGGGTTACTTGGTGTGAAAGAATTAGAAAACAGAAACATTACTAAGGCGCAGGTACAATAGAAGAAGTATCAGAAAGACAGTAGATTATGATTGATATTGCATTTAATTTTTCAGAGATCAAATTTGGCTGGAAATCATTGAGCCAGAAGAGAGTTCAATACGCAAAAAGTGTGAGAAAAGAAATTGTTAGCATAGAACATGGCAGTTTACAACCAGCTAATTGAACTGTAATTGATGAGACCCTGCTACCAATCTAGGAGTGTACTTAGATTCATAAAGTCTAGGTACCACAGTGAAGAGCTCATCTGAACAATTACCATAAAATTATTTATAGAATAAGCACAGGGAACCAACTTTACAGTGGCGGGAAAGTGACTGAAGCCGAGATGCCAGATCAGGACCAATGATATTGCTGATTCTTTTTCCATTTTAATAACTTCCGGCTCTCTTCCCAACATAAACTGGTCTTCATGAGGTAACACAGCCTGTCCATTTTTTTCTTTTGATATTCCTGTATAAAATCCGTTTTGCACGACACATTGCGCTTTCTCAAGATTCGAATCCTTATTCCTTTTTCAACTTACATTCTCATTTGTTGAGAAGTACATGGTTATTGGGGCGCTAATGTGTCTTCCTGTGCCGCTTTGTGTTCTGCCCGCATGCGGGATAGACCTGTTAGTTAAAAGCAATCTTGGGAGATAACGTTCAAGTCTGCAATTCCCTAGAGAGAATGCCTTCAATCCGACTTGTATCGTCTGGACAATCCTCTCCGCAATTCCTTTTGACTGAGGATGCTATGAGGGGTTTTTGTGTAGCCTATATCCAATTCGTGTTATGCGTGTACACAACCTTTCTTCAGCAAAATCTGATGCTTTATCCGACACCTTAGTTCCTCGAAAATACTACTCTTAACACCTGTTTCACAGTACTTGATTTTCTGTCCGAAACTTTAAACACTTCAGGCCACCCTGAATATGAATCTACTAGTATGAAGAATAGGCCAACATCTTTTATGTATGCATAATCCATGTAAACTCTTATCGATGGCTTCTTTTTTGGTCTTGAATGAATCTTGGTTTGCCTGGGGCATTTTCTGACCTAATCTTCCATTTCTCGCGTATACCATGGCCACCAGGCTTGTAGTTTCAACATGAGTTGGGTGTTTAATACAGCACTAGATATGTTGTCCTATAGTACTTTAATAATAAGATCTCTTCTACATATGATTCCTCTTTCAATTGTTAATCTGTGCCTTCGTTTCTCAAAAGAACTTCACGTCATGAAGCAACTGCTCTATACATTATTCCGTATTTTATTCAGTACTCTTTTTAATAAAGGATCCATCCCGGTTTTAAACTTAAACCGCCTGAAGGATAGCACATCCTTCTCTACCCAGTGCAAAATTGAAGCGCCTGAAGGATAGCACATCATTCTTTACCCAGTGCAAAATTCCGCTCTCACAACTGTTTTGTTTCAACAGTCTGGGCATTAAAATTCAATCTTGACAATGCATGTATGTCTGCAATGGCATTTCCTTTACTATACATTATGTTGAAATCAAATGCCATATGCTTTATCGCCCACCTCAAAGTTCTACCCGACTTGACTTTAGGAAGCTCTTTTGTTGAGTTGAAAAAGAAATCGCAGGGTTTGTGGTACAATTTTAGCAGAAATTTCTTACCAAATAGCAAATTTCGCTCCCTTTTAGTATCCCAGACAATTGCCAGGGTTTTTTTTTCAATGTTAGAATAATTCGTATCCTATGACGTCAACTTTCTGGACGAATACATAATATGATGTCCCTCTTGTGATAAGATCGATGCTATGTCACATTTGCTAGAATCAGTAGTTAGTGTGAGCTCTTTTGTCGGGTAAGATTCCGTAATTACTGGCTTATTTCTAAGTGTATTGTTTAGCTTTTTGAAGGCCACCTCCTGTCTTTCAATCTACTGAAATACATTATCTTTCTTTCTCAAGTCTACAAAAGCTTCAATCATGTATCTCTATTGAGATATATATTTATTATAAAAGTTAGTCAAACCCAAAAAAGGTACTCTTTCTTATTTTTT
Organism: Acanthosepion pharaonis; assembly: GCA_903632075.3. NCBI lineage: Eukaryota > Metazoa > Mollusca > Cephalopoda > Sepiida > Sepiidae > Acanthosepion > Acanthosepion pharaonis. Next base: position 1,273,444 of record CAHIKZ030000047.1, on the reverse strand, counting down.
GGTGTACTTATTTCTGTTTTTTTTTTTTTTTTTTTGCTAATAAGTCTGTTATGTTTTCCACAAGGAAACGCTACATTTTCTGCGAGATTTTACATTGTCGTAGTTTGCTGAAAATGAAAGAAAGAGAGAGAGAGAGAGAGAGAGGGGGTTTTCTCAAGTATATATAGTTTATGGATAGCTCCCCCAAGTAATGGCGAGATCCCGTCTTTAGATATTTGATATCCAAAGTAGGAATTATTCTCGAAATTAGATTTACACTAACCACAATCAATTGTCATTCTTGCATTACACAATGTGCTCAGAACCAGTTCCTTTTTTTCCTTTGTCTCCTCCTCAGTTCGAGCACCAATACCTACGTCATCCTGATAGATAATGATGTTTTTTACACATTCCAATACTTTCTAAATCGCCTTTGGCATATGTATCTGTATGTTTTAATTCTAAACGGCTGAAGAATCTACCTTAGGAGACCTATAGGCGTGTTCATCGTAGTGAATTCTTGAAAATGGTCGTCAATTTTAATCTGATTATACGCAGATTCCAGATCAATCTTGGCAAGAAAATTTCACGCTAGCAAACTCGTAACAGGCCGTTTTAACATTTGGCAGTGAGAAAGAATTCAAACATATCTGGTGACTTGCACCAACTTTGAAGTTACCACAAATTCTTAAATTTCCATTGGTTTTCCGTATAGTTACGATTAGACAAACCTAATTGGTACCACCCTGACTGACCTTCTCCAATATTCCTTGTTCATTCATTTTGTTAAGTCTCGCCAAGGACACATGACACAGTGGATAAAGGCGTTAGTTAGATCCAGTGACAGGTCCCAAAGTGTGTGAGTTCAATACCCCGTTAAGGCAGTGGAGAACTTTCAGAGGGAAATTAACAGGAGATAACTGATAACTAACATCCATGATGGCATGGCACGTGGAACTAGAACAGTCTACCCCAGTGAGCGAAATAAAGGGTTCAGTTCGACATTCCAATCACCTGAAGAATGCCGGAGCGTACAACGGCCGAAACGTTGTAATAAATATGACGACAAAGATGAGGGCATTAGTCTGAATAATGTAAATAATGAAAATATACCTGTTGGCTATTCTCTATGAGCCTAACACTCGCCTCGTAATCCTTTAAAATTCCAATCTCAAGTTCTTCTTATTCCATGCAATTAACTAACTTCGAAGTCTCTAAATAGTTCACTAAGAGAACAGGATCTTTTATGCACTCCAAGACTTGGATTGGTATTACATGGAATCGAGTTTTAATCTCGAACATGCTTCAAAGTTTTTTTTGTTTTTTTTTTAATGACAGACCGGTCATATTGTTTCAATTGCAGATTGGCCCTTCTTAATTTTGGTCCTTCCATTTTCTCCCAAATATATTTAGGTATTCCTGTTATATCCCTACTCGTATCCACTAACATTAGTACAGTTATTCCATTTATTTTTATCCTTTGTAACGGACCGAGGGTTTAATATTTGTGAAATGAAACACGTGTTGTCTCCTGAAATAAAGCCCACTACAAATATGGCGGAATCAAGATGAGTTCACCCAAAAGAAATGTAAAAGAAAACAACAAAAACAAATACAGATGTACAAACAAATATATATGTGCATTAACAAACAAACGCATACATATTACAAAAATAATAAGGCGTATATGTAACAAATAATTGAGTTCCAAGGAACAAAGTTTCTGTTCCAGGAAATGTGTGAGTGAATGTTCGTACGCCTGCGTGCATGTGTAATGTTCATGGCGTTTTCACACGGAAACGCTATATTTTCTGCGAGAACTTACATTGTCGTGATTCGCTGAAAATGAAAGAAAGAGAGAGAGAGAGAAAGGGTTTTCTCAAGTATATATAGTTTATGGATCGCTCCCCCAAGTAACGGCGATTAGAATTTAGTAGGAGATAACTCCGACATTGCATTAGTACAGATACTCCATTTATTTTTACCCTCTCTCTACTATTATCTCACATTTTTACTTCATAAATTTCACTATTTATCGTCGGAGGATCTATCGTCGCCACTTCTGTTTTTTTTTTTTATATTTGTATACTGACTGGAAATGTTTTTTTTTCATCTTTCCCATTAGACGCATCTTTCCAAAAGCTGCACATATATACTTGTTCATCTCACGTTCTTTGTCGTAAAAACGACACTTACAGAAACTCTACGTAGTACTTTATGTCTCCATGTTAGTCTTAGGAGTATTAGTTCTCTGAATTAACTCTGTGCTCTAAAAATGCAAAACTCATTTCAATATTCATGTTCTGATCTTGAAGATGTTTCAAAATTTTGTGCTTACTCGCGACGTTATATAATACTTTTATTAGCTTTAACTGTATTAATTCATCTTCTATAGACATCAGACCTGTACTCGACTTTTCGAATTCACAGTACTTCGATGCTTCTTTTAGCCTGTGAACGTACCGTTTAATGGTTTCATCCGGGTTTTGCCTAATTCCAAGGAACTTCGCCCTCTCTATGACTCCTTTCTTTCTTGGGCGTAGATTTTTCTGTTCGATCTTGGCAATTCCTTCAAATGTCAAGTCTTCTAACATCTTCTGATAGACCATTACGGAGATCTTTTTTTTTTACAACCCGCTCATGTTAGAAATAAATCCGTTATTTCATTTACTCTTCTGCTATATCTGCTGTCACTCAATTTCTTGACTCTCGGCAATGCCGCAAAACATCTAGTCCAATGTCTCAACAAGCTCAGGATCCTCTAACGAGGTCAGATATTCTATCGTCGAGGACATGTTGTTGTGTCGTATAAAGTTCTCACAAGTACGCAGTATAGTCAAAGAAACATAACTCACTCACAAGTATAAAAACCATACAATCTAATTTGCATATCATATCACCACAGGTTTCATTTGGGTCGCATGTTTCTTTTTATAATGGTTGAATGTACGTCTGTATTTTCAGTATGAGGGATTATACTTTCTAACCTTCCTATTCATCTACTCATAGACTGGAAATGGTCTTTTCTTTTACAGTTTAAATATAATTTTCCAAGGGCTGGACATTCGTTTTTGTTTCTTTTGTGTTCTTTGCTGCAATATTTAAACTTAATTAGAATTTTAGTGGTGTTATATGCTTCCACATTGTTTTTAAAATTATTAAATTCATTAATTCTAATTGCTACAAGAATTCTACACTTGCTTCTAAATTCATATCATTCACTTGTAGCCATTCTAGGAACTTATGCTTGTCTGTAACATCGTACATTCATTCAATCAGTCTCAGAAGGATCAATTCGTTTTCTATAGACATTTCTCTCCAACCCAGTTTTTCAAGTTTGCAATAATTTGATGCTTCTTTCAATCTATGCAAATATTGCATTATGGTTTCATTTGGGTTCTGTCTATTTTCCAGAAATTTTGTTCTTTCTGCAATAACCAGGGTTTTTTTTTGGGGGGGCAGATGTTTCTTTTTATAATGGTTGAAATGCCCTCATATGTTAAGTCTTCCAGTATTTTAAGCTACAGCATAATTGATATTTTCTTTATGGCTTCACATCCTGCCAAAGTCAAAGAGAAATCAGTAATTTCATTCTCTCTTCCGGAGGCTTTCTTGTCTTTCAGTTTCTTTACCCTAGCCAATGCTGCTAAACATCTATTCCACGTTTCTACATGCTCCAGATCATCCAACACAATTAGGGTTGGAATAAACGTTGTCTGGTCAACAGATGGTAGCTTGACTGGCATTCACTGGTGTTCTGCTTTTATAGCAGTATCTGATTTACATACAATACTACTGCTATGAATAGTCAAGAGTGGTCGTCTCTTGTTTTGTCACTCTCCTCTTTGAGAGAGCTATTTCTGTTTACTGAGATTATAAAAGGACACTATACGCGAACCTTGTATTCTCAGTATCTCATTTACATACAATACAACTGCTCTGAATAATCAATAGTGATCTCCCATTGTTTTATAAGTCTCCTCTTTGAGACAGCTATTTCTGTTTACTGAGACTATAAAAGGACACTATACGCGAACCTTGTATTCTCAGTATCACATTTACATACAATACTACTGCTATGAAGAATTAAGAGTGGTCGTCTCTTGTTTTGTCACTCTCCTCTTTGAGACAGCTATTTATGTTTACTGGGACTATAAAAGGACACTATACGCGAACCTTGTATTCTCAGTTGAATAAAGCTTTCTTAAAGCCTACAACTGCGTATTTTTGTCATTACAACTACATCAACATTCGCAAAAAAATTTAATCCTTGTCAGTTGGGCTTAGTTTCGTTTTTAATGTATATAAATGTAGGTAGACAAAAAGGAAATGTTGATAATATAGCCAGAGTCACAAAGCATTGCCCTCAGGCTTGACTCGGGGTTCGAGATTAGTACGCACCGGTCCTGAGCTGCATCGTGAAACGAAAACGCGAACCATATTAAATATAGACTTTCATTAAATGCGCGAAATATCTCTCAGTAAACAGATACGTTAAGTGGATATATGCCGGCAAGACACCGTATTTCTAAGAAGCGGACATAACTTTTTACCTTGCTTGTGTCAAGCACATCTTCCTATTACCAATTAATTGGTAACAATCATTGCATACGTAATTTTATTTCCCGCCGCACCAACTTCTAAAATCTTTTCCCGGGTTTGATAGACCCTCGAAACACCAGGACGGGAATGCAGCGTTTCAGACTCGAACAATTATTTGCCGGTAGATTCTCCCAGCTTAATGCGTCCATCTCTTCACAGAGCTCTTCAAATCTTGAAACTCTCTCTCTCTCTCTCTCTCTCTCTCATTCTCTTTTCTCCCTCACTGAATATCTTTATTAATAACGTCTTTAGGATCCAAGGATTCTAGTCCACTTGAACTCGAGGCCAACGAGAAAAATCAGCCTAACTGTAAACTGAACTCCAAACCTTTATTAGTTAGTTCGTTCTATAGAAATGAAATCGATATTTTTTTTCATGAGAATACTCGCTGTATGTGACGATTTTTTTAAGGAAAATAATATCGATCATTCAGAAGGAGCGTTAGCCATAATATTATTTTGAATTTGATTATTAGATGAATCAATTTAAATTATTTTTTTTCATCTTATTTCTCTTTACAGGACGGGTTGTGCTATATTCTTGAATTTTATGATAAGATGGAGAACAGTCAATTATCATTCCTTTTTTGTATCTCTTTTATTTTATTTTGCCAGATTTATTTACTTTAAGTGTAGCATTAGTAGTATTAATCTTATCTGGAACTTTACAATGAGTTTTTTTTACATTCACATACTCGCAAATGCCCTCGGAAAAAGCATGATTCCGTCTCCTTCCTAAGCTTTGATTGAAATATTAACACTTGTATCTAGAAAAGAATACATTGTTATTTCATCACAAGTTACGTGATGATGATTTACTAAGCGTAGCTTAGTTGTGGCCCCAAGTCAGGTGATGATGTCAAGACAGGTTGAAAGGACCTCCAATCGGTTGTGAACTGGGGCAGGAATTGGCTGGTCAACTTTAACGCTTCAAAAACAAAACTGCTCTCTATAATTCACCACAGAGATCCTTCCTTGCCCTCCATTAGAATGTCTGACGCTCAACTTCCCGAGATCAACTCTCTGCGGCTGCTCGGTCTCACGTTGACTGCTGACCTGAGATGGAACAAATACATTGAGTCAATTGCTTCGTCCACCGCAAGGAAAGTTGGCTCCCTGTGCCGCACCAGGAAATTTTTCTCCCTGGAATCGATCCTCCAGATCTACAAATCAACAATTCGCCCTTGCATGGAGTATTGCTGCCATATATGGTCGGGTGCCCCTTTTGTTTGCCTCGGGGTTTTTGATAGGCCCCAGAGGTGGATATGCAATATAATTGGCCCTGCTCTGGCATCTCGTCTACAGTCACTTTCTCACAGACGCGCCGTCGCCTCTCTCTGTCTCTTCTACAAATACTTTCATGGCAATTGCTCCGAGGAGCTGCATTCGCTGGTTCCCAGATTTCATGAGTTCAAGCGCCTTACGAGGCTGGCATCAAGCTCTCACCCCTTCACTATCGAAACTCCTAAATGTAGCCGTCTCGTCTACTCTAATAGCTTCATGTCTCGAACCTCTCGCCTGTGGAACTCCCTTCCCTATTCTAGTTTCCTTGAGAGCTATAATCTCCAGCTATTCAAATGTAATGTCAAACGACATCTCCAGTTGCCTTGATCTATCCACTACCCTTCTCCTCATCCTTTCTTCTATCACTCCTATCTGATCTTGCTCTAAATTTTCTGTAACCCCTTGCGTCCTAGTGGCTTCCCGCCTTGCTTGGGGTGAAATGCTTAAAAAAAAACAAAAAAAAACCTAGTACTGATGACGTATATGGTTATGATCTGCTCAATCTTCACTTTCCACTCTCGATAAACTCCGAAAGTGTCTTCGCGTCCTTGAGGGTTACGAACTATTTTTCAGCCGACAACTCTTTTCTCAAAAACGAGACGTCGCAAATCTCTCTCTCTCTCTTCTACCGCTATTTCCATGGAGAATGTTCAGATGAAATACACTCCTTGCTTCCATCAATCCTAACCTTACGGCTAAGACCCACCCTACCACGAACATTGTAGCGACCCACTCGAGTAGTTTCCTTCCACGAACCACTGTCTTGTGGAACCGACTCCTAAGAGGATGCTTCTCCGATCACGACAATCTTAACCTGTTCGAATCTAGGGTTAACCGTTATCCTCTATGTTGTAGATTCCATGTTGAAAACCGGTACCAATAAATAACAAACGCCAAGAATGAATATAGGAAAATAATGTATTAACGTAATAATACAAACTGGGAATGCAGGTTAGTAGTTCCAGGAATACGGGTTAGTAGCAAAATATATATATATACAGTCTTTGGTATTGAAGTATCGCTGTATGACTTCTTACTGAGTCTTCGTGCTCGCTTACTGTGACTCCTACAACGCTGTTACCTCACCCCTCACTCTTCCGGTTACCTACAACCTTTTACTCTGTCACTATGGACTCGACTCTTCGGTCTTGCTCTCTCGGGTCTTTCCGTAGCTGTAGTATATGTATATACTGGGTGAGTCCATTTGTGTAAAAAGGGGTGGACCCCTCAACACTCTAGATATATCTGTATACGCTGTGCCTCATACTCTGTCACCATCCAACTCGAGTGGCCCTCGTGGCTTTTACGGTGTGAAAATCATTATAAAAAACCCAAGGAGCTATTGGGAGTGAAAGAGAATGAAAAGATTTTAGAAGGAACTGGAAACACACTCCTAAACTGGAAACAAGGGATAAACCTCTACTCCTGTTAAAATAACATAAGAGTTGCGTGAACCCTGTGATAGGTGAACTAATAGTTAAAGCAATATTTAATGGGTGAAAATTGTTCTTACGAAGCAAAATATTTCGATTCTAAATAACCTACACAAGGTTGATAAACCATAAAAAACACAAATAAGATTGTCGTCAGTTATTATTAATTTCTGGCTTGCATGTCGATAAGCATCTTTATTATGCTTTGTTCACAGTAGTAGTAATATTAGTAGTAATATTAGTAGTAATATTAGTAGTAATTTCATCGCTTGCTTCATATACACTAGTAGTAATATTAGTAACAGTATTATCAGGACATATTGTTATGAAGCGACGCATCTTAATTTTTTTATAAAAAGTTATTTTATTTTAATTTTTTTTCATTTTCGTGACTTATTCAGTAAAGACTTGGAAAAAGCAAGCTAGCCCTGCAACAAGTGATACGAGTTTAGGGCTTATTTTTTATTTCTAATCTCCCCTTCTTAGATAATCGTAGTAAAATAACATGAGAGGATAGAATGGTTCATTGATTTGTTGGTAGAGTAGCCCTATGTTCAATCCTTGGGCCGGATATTGCAGACCTTAGACAGAGTAGAAACAAGACTAATAGCAACCGAGCAGTAATAAAAAAAAATAATAATAATAATCTACCCCAGATATTAAATAAAGGGTCCAGTTTGAAATTCCGCGAAGGTAGCCCGAATCGTCTGGGACCTAATGATGACAGAAGATGAGGATATTAGTCGGAATGTACACCCTTGTGCAAACTAATTGAAACGAAAAGAATGATACCGTTATTATTTTCTTTTGTTTCGTATTTCTCGAATGAAACATGATCCACTGCACATGTTAGTACTTCGAATGTCCATTCACAAAGTCGTTCCTTGCAGATTGACCACAGATTTTCGTTTGGATTTAAATCAGGGGAGTTTCTGTTGATCATATTTACCACAGTCTATGAATATACAATACAGCGCACTACGTAATCTGTTCAATGAAACAACGTTAAAGATTAACACTCACGAGTCAGACACTCTACTGAATCTGACTATATTGCCAATACCACCAGCAGCTGTTCCGTAATTATTCAGTCTTCGATATCGAAGCCTGGCGGTGAGTATTCGGGAAAAACATGGCCGCCTTTATACACGTCGCATTGAATATTTTGGGCCTTCTGATTGGCTACCATGGTGTACTAGTGAGCCAGCCAAAATTAGCTGACTCATTTTATAATTCACCATCGAGCCTATTCAGTTTCGTCCTCGTCACCGAGGCCCGTTGCTACAATTGGAACTGCTGATAAGTCCCAAATAGGATGGAATGGCCGTCCAGTGCTTTCTGCATTCTGCTGATGATTCTGCTGCTGATTCTTCTAGACTCGATGAATTACTGTATTGATTATTCTAATTCCTCAAAATTCTATTAGTTATATATATATATATATATATATTATATATATATATATATATATATATATATATATATATATGCCACCGTTTTTAACTGACGAAAAGCGGTAAAGATTTGTTTTTTTTTTCCTAATAAATAATTTTCATCATTAGTTATTTACCATCGCCTGAAGAAGCACCATCTTAGTACTAAACATGAATGTTTTTGTGTGGTGATGTAAAATGATTTTATTATTATCTCGTATAATAAAAATATTATAATAATATTTTGCTCTACTTTGTATAAAGCATTTTTTAAAAAAAATAAATTCTACAAACTGTGGATATTTACTCCATCTGTTCTTTCTCTCAATTGTATACACACACATATATATATATATATATATATGAAATGGACAAAGCCCGACAATTATTTTAAGACATTTTTATGTTTATACATTCTTTTTTATTATACATACAAATATTTAAGTAAATGCTTTTTTCATAATAAACAGTATTAACAACATTTACCGGCCTGAACGTCCGAAAAATTGCCGTAGAAAATATGCGTCCTCAAACAGGAATCGAACTGTATCTTATACGGAACCGTCATATAGCCTGACGTGCTTTTACCGATTGGGCCACGGAGGAACGTTTCGGTTAGCAATGTCGATTTTATTCTTTTTAAACTAAAATCTTTCAAGATTCCTCACGTACATTCATATCTGCTCAATGCGTATCCAAATGTAAACAAATGACGTCAAACATTATGAAATGGACAAAGTTCGACAATTATTTTAAGACATCTTTAATGTTTATACATACTTTTTTATAGATACAAATATTTAAGTAAATGCTCTGTTTATAATATATGTTTATTTAGACCGGTAAAAGTTGTTAATACTGTTTATTATAAAAAGAGCATTTACTTAAATATTTGTATCTACAAAAAAAAAAGAACATGTCTTAATATATATATATATATATATATATATATATATATATATATATATATATAAAAATTTCATATATAATATATATATATATATATATATATATATATATATCATGTAAAATTCATATATCTAATAAATATATATATATATATATATATATATATATATTATATATAATTATTTATTTAAAAATATGATTCCATCGCTATATAAGCGTTCTCATGTTTCAAAACAAGAGCCGAAAACTTCAATATAATTATTTGAATTAAATGGAATTAAAGTACCAAGCTCTGTTCCATCTTCAAGCGAAATTTTATGTAGCGATGGAATCATATTTTTAAATAAATAATTATATTTAGGCTCAGCTTTAATATATATGTATTTACATATATAATGTAAACATTCATATATCTAATATATATATACAGTGTAAACATTCAGATATCTAATAAATATAAATATATATATATATAATTTAAACATTACATATCTAATAAATATATATATATATATATATATATATATAAACATTCATATATCTAATATATATATATATAATATAAAAATTCATATATCTAATAAATATATATATATATTTATATATATATATAATGTAAACATTCATATATCTAATATATATATATATATATATATATACAATGTAAAACATTCATATATCTAATAAATAAATATATATAATTTAAACATTATATATCTAATAAACATATATATATGTATGTACGTAATGTAAACATTTATATATCTAATATATATATATATATATATATATATATATATATATATATACAATGTAAACATTCATATATTCAATAAATATATATATATATATTATTTAAACATTATATAACTAATAACTATATATATATATATATATATATATATATATATATATATATATATATAATGTAAACATTCAGATATCTAAAATCATATGTGTAAATCTGCAAAAAACCAATATGAATTTCGATAAAAGGAAATCTTATGTTAGTCGACGTGTTTCATCCTTTGGTAGACTATTTTTTTTCCTAGCAGACTTGCTGGACATGTGTATATCCTTCACTGTCTTCATTGTATGTTTGTATTCGAATTTCATTTCCAATTTAATTTTTTTCATTTTTATTAATTGAAGTGAATTTAGTTCTCACTATTTTCGAAAAATTTGGAATTGTTTTTTGATTTTTTGATCTCGTCGAATCATGCAAAAGGTGAACGATATGAGTTCCCGAGCTATCAGATGAGGAGCCCTTTACACTCAAGAAGTGCATGCTGGGACTTTAACTAAATTAAAACTTTATATTTCAGTTTCAACACCGAGTGCCTTGCACATTGTTCTTGGGCTTCTTGTAAGCTGCTTGTTTGTCTTTTTTTTCTTTTCTTTGTGTGTGTGAGTGCATGTAATAGGAATAGCTAGGCTTTCCTTCACCCCGTCATTACCAATCCCTTTCTCTTGAATAATAATAAAGTCTCACCCCTTGTTTCTTGTTTAGGAAGGAGTTCTCGGAACTCTTTCTTCTCTTCTCCCTGGCCTCTGTGCTAGTACTGTCGTGATTCTATTGTGGTGTGTGCAGTCTGTGGCAAAGCCTCTTCATTCTGAGGGTACGGGCTTGACAGTTTTCTGGTTGCTGTTCTCGACTGGTAGTTAGGAGCCCTAACTCTTGCGTAGCGTCTTGAGCTGCAGTTCCAATCAACAGTTGGTTAATAACGGGGTGCCTGTAGTGCCATGTCGTGCATGGGAGGGTGTCCCTGCACGCACCACCGGTGGGCAACCATAAGGTCACATTATGTTGCAGGCTCCGACAGCTCTTTTCTGTGCGTGTCACATAGGATGACCGTCTGCTACTTGTACTTCAGGCCTTCTGATTTTCACTACGAGCTTTACCCAACATAAAAACGATCAAAAAATTAAACCTAAACCTGCTCTAAATATTACCTAAACACTTTTACATTTCCTTTCTATCATCCGTGGCATTCGAACCAACTTCTGTAGTGTGGAATCGTTCCTTTTTGAGAAATCTCCTGATTTACTGGCTCCCTGCGAGACCAACCTCGACTCATTTATCCGTCCTGTGCCCCCCTCCATCCCCGGTTACCTACCACCCTTTAGAAAAGACTCTCAAACCCACATGCATGGTCTGGAAGTTTACGTCAAAAACCATTGCGTACTTGGACAGGCATGGTGTTTAAATGTTGAGAGATATTAATGCATCATTCAAAAAGAAACTCAACCTTCGAGACAATGTAGTAGTGGGATGACCAACATATATATTATTCTTTCTGTTGGAAAAAAAAGTAAATGAATATGCATCAATATGGTAATTTTCTTTTCTTCCTTTTATAAGGATACTAAGAATCATGTCCGTAGTTACGAGGGATCCGATGAAAATAAGTAGACAGAAATTATTTAATCACACACACACACGCGTGCGCACGCACACACACAGGCGCGCACGCACACACAGAGGCGCGCACGCACACACACATATATATATATATATATATATATATATATATATATATATATATATAGAGAGAGAGAGAGAGAGAGAGAGAAAGAAAGAGAGATTTAGCTTTTTTATATTCTATTCTCTTGTTTTTACTTTTTCTTTCATTTCATTGTCTCTTTTTCTGATCTTTTTAATAATAATTTGAATTCGAATTCTATTTCTTTTTCCTCTTCATCATTTCCTCCTTCCCTTTTCATTTCTTTCCACCCTGTTTTGCGTCCTTGCTTTCTTCCCTTTTTATCTATGGTCGACATATGTTTACTTGCCACTGTTCCTTTCATCCTTATTTTCGTAGTCCATGTCCAGCTAATGGAATCTTTTGACCGGAAAACACTTCAAAGTGACCACTGGTCGTTTGGTTCAAACAGTCGGCCTAATAAGATAGCCCCACTTGACCTTTATCACCCAACATCTTCTCACTCGCCCTAAGCAAACTTTCCCGCTCTCATTTCCCTTGCCTAACCGAGGGCCACACTCCGTGACCTTTTGACCAAGGCTCTTGTTTGGTTCAAATAGAACCCACGAATTTGGACATTCTGATCTACTCCGTTTTTTCTTCATTGTAACACCTTGTGGTTGCTGATTGGGACGAAGGTGTTGGCGATTAAGCCCCGAGAACTCGTGTTCAAGTTCATGTCAAGATGGTGTTTCGAATGGCGAGATTTCGCGTGAAAAATCGCGAACGGACGAGAATGATGCAATACTCAGATAATCAATCGAAAACAGAAAGCTAAAAAAAAAAAGAAACATGGAATTAATCTCATAGCTAAAAATCATACAACGGATTTTTTTAAATTGATACATAGGTTATTTGTTTTTGCTGGTATGTTTAGCAGCATATCAACTCCTTATGGGTCATTTAATGCCAAAATTTAATTTTCTTTAGAACGTTAGTAATTTTGTTTACAAAAAACATATATTGCTGGTAATTTTGTTTAAATACTTAAATATATATATATATATATATAATGTGAAAGGCTCAAACACTAATATTATATTCAAATACTAATATTATATTCTTACTCTGTCCTGGACATTGAGTTCTACCTGGATTCTATCCTCTTGGGAATATATATATATATATATATATATATATATATATATATTATGTGTATTGACCATTAATATTATCTATCTATTTATTAATATTTATCTACATATATATATATATATATATATATATATATATATATATATATATTGCTGGTATTTTTACTATAAACATGTTTTGACCCCAGTCTGGTGGTTAACTATTTGCCCATATCAGGGACCCTAACAGGTGCGGGCACTCCAGGTCAGGGTGGACTTGGAAACTACAGAAATTAATAGGTGGTTCCACGCTTCCTAAAACCTCCTAAACAGAAGCCTTGCTGCCGGCTGTAGTTTATCGTTATACCCAGGACACATATGCACGTTCTAGCTGTTCTTATATGAAACATAATGACTACTTCCTTTCAGAACTGCAGAAAAATACTGCCGAAGGGGAGCCGATTACTTCACGCATGCCAACCCATAATATAATATATTGGGTGTGAGAGAAGGGCGGAATTAAAATATTAAACTTTAAATATATCTGATCCATAGTTTTTTTTTTTTTTATCTGATACTTTTATATATTATTCTACTGTCTAAATAATTAAAGGATTTATTTGTAATTCGGCATTTTTATTACTTCAAACGCAATTTTTAGTTAATATCCTTGTTTGTATAGACATCCTGGTTTGTTTGTTTTTTTGCCGTATATATTATATCCGTTGGCCGATGCACTCAAGACATGTGTTTTTTTTTTTTAATTTTCGCTTGATTTTTTTTTCCTAAATTTAATCGGTTTTCCATATATATAAAACCGTCCTTGGTATAAAGATAAACTCCATCCAACAGTAAGGTCTCTGATAAAGGTTTTGAGGAGCGTGGAACCAACTATTAATTGCTCCCAGGTCCATCCTGACTCGGGGTGGTAGCACCTGTTAGGGTCCCAGCTGTGAGCAAATAGTCAAAACGTGTAAAAATAGATTTTAATACTAGCAATATATTTATGTAAATTATTACCAGCAATAAATTTTCGAAGAAAAAATTGTTATCAATAATACATTATTACCGGCAATGCTATTTTTGAAAAATATTACCAGCAATACATTTTTGAAAAAAGAAATATTACCAGCAATTCATTTTTGAAAAAAATATTACCACCAATACGGTGTGGTAGCGCCTGTCCGGGTCCCAGCTATGGGCAAATAACTCCCCAAAAGTCGCCAAAACACTATGAAAGTATAAAAATATTTGGTTGGATTGATGTGAATTTGTGACCCTTGGTTTCACGCTTTTGCGATCGTCAGACAAACTGATTAATTTTTTTTTAATTTTGGATTTATGTAGATTGTATGTATTGGTGTTATTTTGGAAGTGGGAGGCAAATCGTCGTCGTGATGTCACTCATGCTAATACAAACAGACATGCATGCCCGTACACCCATTGAGATATGCAGACACACATACACACACGCTTGTCCGCCGGGGCTCATACAGACATAAACATATGTGGACAGTATGGAATTTGACATATGTATGTATATGGGTGCTATACATCTGCATTTGTATGTTGAAATTCAAAGATCGGAAGTGTAGCGAAAATTTCTCGCGAATGTCTCGTGAATGTATACATGTCAGCAATCAGAGCATTTTTCTATTTTTTCGCTGAATACTATTTCCTCGCATGCACGTATATACGTGTGGTGGGGTCTGTGTAAAATTATGATAGGTAAAAATTGCTAAAATTTTTTTAAAAAGTTTATTTGTTATTATTTTAAAGCTGGTTATTTGCTTGTTTTTGATGACTTTGTATATGTAACTGGTAGAAGTTTCAATTTATAATCCTTATTGGTTATTTTTATGGTGGTATTAAATATGCTGGGGGAGGGGGTAGCTTACGTTAATAATTATAGCGGGTTTATGTGATAATAGTATATGTGAAGTGATAGTAATGCTGTAAGGGATTGGAAACAATGATAATATAAGTAGCTAATAGTTATTGTAAACTAGTAGAAGTGATTAGTTATGGCGGTGGGAGAATGATAAAAAAAATAAATGTATTATTGTGGTGGTAGCATAAACAAAAAGTGATTGTTGGTGTTTTATTTTATTTTATTTCATTTATTTATCTATTTATTTAATTATTTATTTATTGTCGTGTAAATCCTGATAATAGTAAGTATAAAAAATGAATAATAATAATGAAAGTATAAAAATAGGTTTTAATACCAGCAATATATTTTTTGCAAAAATTATTACCAGCAATACATTTTTGAAGAAAAAAATATTCCCTGCAATACATTTTTGAAGAAAAAAGTATTCCCTGCAATACATTTTTGAAGAAAAAATTATTCCCTGCAATACATTTTTGAAGAAAAAATTATTCCCTGCAATACATTTTTGAAGAAAAAATTATTCCCTGCAATACCTTTTTGAAAAAAAATATTACCGTCAATAAGGATTTTGTTGTCATTAAATAACCCATTGAGGTTGATATGCCACAAAACAAAACAAACCATATATAAAACTTACATAAAAGATTTTTAGAAGCTAATTCTTTTTTAAACTAAAAATCGTAAAATGAGGTTTTCAAATATATTTTGGAAATTAATGACAATAATGATTTGAAACAAATAATACCGATCAACTCGGTAACATTGTCATAGACTGTGATCAGATTTATTTTTGTTTAGTTCTTAATTCTAGAAAAAATGTGTGGGGTCGCTGAAGAATTCCTACATCACTAGAATATAGCGGATTCACATATAGGTCTTACATAGAATATACCACCATCACAACATCACGGAGACTCACTTGCCGTCTATTGGACCAATCAGACATCAGACACATTAATAAGGAGCAGAAGGATCATAGCAATATTAGGCAGCTACTCACAAACTATAGTAAAATACTAGCAAAATCGAATAGTAAAAACAGACATGATCCCTGAAGCAAGATTCACGCAACAGAACCAACCACAAATAAAAACAATTATAACTTAAGAGCCCGCATCCTTAAAAGTAAAAAGAAACAACTCACACATTGCTTACGTTGCAACACTCATTATATACGTCAAAACACTCTTTGCCTACGTCACAATACTCTTTGCATATGTCACAACAATTAACCACTTATCTCGTTCTGATCATGACTTGTGAAACTTAAAAGCTTGGATGAATTTCGGACAATTTCTGTCTGAGATTCCTCCTTGCTTAAGAAGTATTATTAGGAAAAGTCGATAGGTAAAATTAATCGGCAAAAAATGTCAGTTGGTCTGTTGTTTTTTAATAATATTTGCCTAAAAGAACATTTTCTGCCTAAATACACAGAACTTATATCTATTACAGACATTATGTCTGCTTATGCTTAACATAATCTGTTCATACTCAAGGACAACCTTCCCTGTATTGCAATCAAATTATGTGAGAAATGTGCTATAACTGAAAATCGTTTTTATTTTCTAAGTACTTTCGATCTTCTTCCGAGATCATCTTCAGTGGTGCAAGTAGTATAGATAACTGTGTGTTGTTCAAGGGTGAAAGTAATTATATAAAACTGTGCGTTGCTATTCATTACTGTATTTTTTTTTTGCTTTTAAATGCAACAGTTGACAGTCATGCTTTGCATTTATTAGATTGTGAAAAAACTTTTATGTTATCTATCATTATTTATTTATACAGAGAACGTGGAGAGCAATGTTGACGTAGATGTCTCGCAATATATCGTAACACTAATATCATACACTAAGAATATAACAAATTCAAACTACAGATCCTCGAAGCAATCTATATCAAAAAGTTAAAGCTGACACTTAATAGAATCAGCGATGAATACTGTAGCAGTGTTCTTGAATGCCTATAAAAGGAACAGTTTTTCATGCTTTAATGCGCGCATGACAATGAAATTGCAACTTAGGAGAAAAAAATCCATAGTGGATTTTTTTTTCACTTTCTGATGAACGCAAAGTATGGCCGTTCACTCACTGTATTATCTCCGAAAGTTTGGCGTATTCAGTAACTTGATGCTACTACAGACAAGCCCACCTTAAAGTAATAAAGCAGAAAAGTCCGAACGACAGGCATTAGGAAAGAAAACCAAAAAAAATAACCCTACTATGGATACAAAGAAAGGAAGTTATGGAAAGCCATTATGGCGCACATTCTGAAATGACACGGAATATAGAAAATTGTGAGGTGGTTAGTCGGTAATAAAATATGAAAAACGAATTCCAGAATAGGAATTTTATTTTTTTCTATATTGTATGAGTATATTTTGTTTCGGCAGTCATAGCGGGATTGATTTACTATGAGTTTACATATCAAACTGGAAACCCTATTAAACGAAAACTAAAAACAAATAGTTATTTTATTTTTATATTCGTGAACTGGAGTGTTTAATCTAAGGAAATCCGAGATAAATTATTATTTCTTATCGCAGTGGCTATTATATAACCCCATCGAATTTATCTGCTTTTATTTATACCCTATTGGGGTCTTTTCTGTTAATTCCCCCCAAAAGATTGATTCACCCCAAAATAAAAAAAAAAAGAATTTATATTTGCTAAAATTCACACCAATTTCTCCCTGAGTGTGACCCTTCCATTGCACTCCGGTTAAGTTGCTCTTTGCATTCGCCTCAGATTTGGGTGACTCTGGTGCGCTATTTCTAATCATGGGGTCTTCGTTTGTTTTCACTCCGATAAACAAGCTCGAAAAAGGTTTTTGTTTTCTTTTTTTTAATTAAATTGTAGAAAAAAAAACCTTGTAAGTACCTCGAATATCATCCACACTTACGAAATGTGAATAACGCCACTATTTACATTATTCGGACTATTGTCCTCATCTTTGTCGCCATATTTATGGCATTCCTGAAGAAGGCCGGAGCGTACCACAGCCGAAACGATGTAATAAATATGGCGACAAAGATGAGAACAATGGTCCGAATAATGTAAATAGACTACATAATACCTCACCTAAGAAATATAGACAGATACTGAAGGGCCGAAACGTTGTAATAAATATGCCGACAAAGATGAGGACAATGGTCCGAATAATGTAAATAGGCTACATAATACCTCACCTCAGAAATATAAACAGATAGTGAATAACTCCCCTAATTTTGGTAATTTTTATGCTGAGGGTTGTATGCAAGGCAAACTAAACAATTTTTTATTTAAAATTTATAATTTCAAAAAAGCGCCAAAATTTAATAAAAATACAAAAAAAATCTTCGATTTAAAATTTATAATTTATTTGGATAAGTTAATATCTGCGATAAGTTATTTACATTATTTAGGGTGAATTAATCGAAAAGATACCCACTACTGTTGAAGTCTATGTGTAGATGAGTCTATTTTTTTTTTTTTTTTTTTTTGTGGGGTTGCTTTTTTGTCTATTTCAGATTCTGTCGTCGTTTAAAATCAAAACTATTGAATATTCAGATAAAAAAAAAATTCAATGAATAACTCTTCAAACTATAGTTTAAATATCTACAGTAAGCTCATTAATACCTTTCAACTAATTCCCCAGGATGTTCCGTGTGAACTTCTTTCTGTGGATTTTTTTTTTTAAATCTCTGTTAGGTTGTGTCTTTTGGGGACTATGTGAAGGTCTTTCTATTCGATCTTACGTGAAGATGTATGTTTTATTTTTAAACTTATGTGTTGTTTCTTCAGTTCTATCTTTTGAATTTTATGTGAATTTCTTTCAAACGGCCTTTCTCGATTTCTTCCTTTCAAAGGAGCTAAAAAATACTTTCTATTGGCAGATACAATCAGGTTGAAATTTATAGATATTAACAAGTAGAATCAAAACGACTTTTACGACAGATGTGAAAAGGGTAAGTTAGACGAATAGATATACCGCTTTTCTTTTTTTTCTTTTCTTTGTTCGTGTTCTTTTCTCTTATTTCAAAGCCCTGAGATGTTTTACATTATTAATAGAAATGGAATTAATATCGTGATTTTTTTTTCCTTATACACTTTTTAACCCTTGTAGAATTCGTTTCTTTTTTTGTTATTTTTTTCCTTTTTTTTTTACTTTCATATGTTCACTGAGAAAGAAAATATCAATTGTTTCGTGATGTTGCTTTCTTTCGAACGCAGCCTATGATCGATTTTTCGTTAGGCATAATGCACCGAAAACTCTCCTGTTCGAAATCATATTATTTATGCCTTTCGGGGACTGGAGCGACTCATAGGAAACCCTGCATGGTGTCTAGATAGGGGGGGGGCGAAAACGAAATATACGAACTCGTGGTAAAAACGACAGTAAGTACAAAAAGAAGTGCGAGTAACAGAAGAAAGAAAGAAAATAACTTAAATATATAAATTGCCCGCGAAACTGTTTTCAGAGAGGCCATATTAAATCCCTAGATTTGCAGATATACCACAAAGATCAGATCAGATGACGTTCTATCGTCGACGTTTCTAAAACTGAGATAGCAAATTCTATATTTTCTCACTCTTTCCTTATTTTACTTTATAAATGTATCATGCTTCTCGCTTACATTGATATATATATATATATATATATATATATGTGTGTGTGTGTGTGTGTGTGTGTACATATATATATATCTATGTACATATACCTATCTATCTATCTATCTATCTATCCAACTGCATATATATATATATATATATATATATATATATATATATATATATACACAGGTATAGCATTGGTGTAGACGGAATAAATTCCAATAACCAAAAATAAAAATAAATAAATATTTTTTAGAAAAAAAAATTATAACATAAATATGTTATAAAATCACTACAAAAATAGCCATTTTGTTTCAACACCTTCGGTGTCTTATCAAGTGATGATGTTGAATATAAAATAAATGGTTTTAAATGTTTCAAATTAATTAACGATCCTACACTAGGGGGAAACATTGTTACAAAAGCTAGAATGACCAATCAAAACCCAAGTATAGGAAGATTCAAAAGCTTGACAACGAAATCATGTCATAATAGCTATTCAGATCTTTAAAACACAGGTAATATTAAAAATTATGATTTATTCTAACCAATGATTATTAAATTATATGATAAAATTATGGTATATATATATATATATATATATATATATATATATATATATATATATATATATAGCAAATATTTAAACTATATTTTCATCCTATTTATGTGTCAAGGGTGTTAGACCTTTTTGAATTCCGAAATTGCTTTTTGTTTCCACTTTCCTGGCATGACTTTAAAATTAGTTAAAAACCGTTGTCCGAGTCATGCTACCTGGAACCACCCATTCGTGCTACCAGGTAATCAGCAAACGATTAAATAGGAGTTCTCATGTGTTTAATCAATGCTCTGAAAAGCTTGCCTTAAGCTTACACCCGAATCCACCACCCGCCCACAGGTTCCATAATGATGTGCCTTCCGGCGACATATTTGATTACGATTTAATTTTTTTTTTTTTAGTAAATTCAGTTTCATTGTCATTTGCATTTTTTCTCTTCTTATTTTCTGTCCTCGTTTTGTGGTTTAAATTATGCTTTCGAGATCAATCAACCA
Source organism: Acanthosepion pharaonis (assembly GCA_903632075.3). Lineage (NCBI taxonomy): Eukaryota > Metazoa > Mollusca > Cephalopoda > Sepiida > Sepiidae > Acanthosepion > Acanthosepion pharaonis. The sequence continues at coordinate 1,252,713 of CAHIKZ030000047.1, read as the reverse complement.
TTTTGCCATAAAGCAACCGAATTTAAAACAAAAATGAAAAACATCTCCCTGGATCTTTCATTCCTTTCTGTTATTAATGATCAGATTAAATATTAATGGATTGTTTTAAAACGTAGTTATTAATGAAGTGGCATTTTCTTTTATATCTTTTCCTGATAGTTTTTGTTCTTTATTTCCTTGTCTACAAACGTGTTAGTTTTCTTTTTTTCTTCTTTTTAGCTAATGGCATCGTCTGCACCATTCATTTGTTCACCTTTGCTTCATTTCATTGTTTCGTTTAATTTGTGCAGTCTGTCCATTTTCTCCTGAGAATATTTTTTTTTCTTTTCTTTCATTTATTCTACCTGCCACATTCTTTCTTTTACCTTTCTTCATTTTCTCTTCCTTTCTATCGTTCTCTACTTTCCTCGCTCCTAGATTTCTACTTCGTTTGAATTCACGAAAGAAGATCTGGGAAAGAGGCCGCCTATGTCGGCTTCAGGCTCGCTGCTTGTTTATCAATCTAATGATTGAAAGACAGATCTGTCCACAATGGCGACAGGAGAAAGTTAGGTCCGGGGTTGTTTGCTGTGATGACATGTTTGAGGTGTTTTATTTTTTCCTCTTTTTCTTCTCGTCCATCAACTCCGTTCTCTGTTCATTCATGATGGACAGTTTTGACAGACGCACCGGTTTGTAGCTTAGTCAAAGTAATGAGGTCCTGTATTACAAGTACTGAAGTTTCTTTTTTTTTTTCTTTTCTTAGACAGTCATTATAACTTTTTGTTGTGCCCATTGTCATGAAGTCCAGTGGAGAGTTTACAATCCAGTACAATCTTGGCCACGAGTTTATCATTAACCGTTGGCTCCCTGTGCCGCGCCAGGAGATTTTTCTCCCCGGAATCGATCCTTCAAATCTACAAATCAACCATTCGCCCTTGCATGGAGTATTCCTGGCATATATGGTCTGGGTCACCTTCTGTTTACCTCGGAGTTCTTGACAAGATCCAGAGACGGATATGTAATATAATTGGCCCTGATCTGGCGTCTCGTTTACAATCACTCTCTCACTGACGCACCGTCGCCTCTCTATGTCTTTTCTACAAATACTTTTATGGTAATTGCTCCGATGAGCTGCTTTCACTGGTTCCCAGACTCCATGAATTCAAGCGCCCTACGAGGCTGACATCCCGCTCCCACCCTTACACTGTAGAAACTGTCAAATGTAGCCGTCTCTTCTACTCCAATAGCTTCATGTCTCGCACCTCTCGCCAGTGGAACTCCCTTCCCTATTCCTGTTTCCCTGAGAGCTATAATCTCCAACTATTCAAATGTAATGTCAATCGACATCTCCAGTTGCCTTGATCTATCCACTATCCTTCTCCTCATCCTTTCCACTATCATTTCAACCTGTTCTCGCTCCAAATCCTCTGCAACCCCCCTTGCGTACTAGTGGCTTCCCGCCTTGCTAAGGGAGATATGCTTAAAAAAATAACCCTGAGGACATGCGTCCTGTTCATCGTGGTTGTATCATTAACAAGATGTTTACAATGCTAATGACACCGCCTTTTTTAGAACTTCAACATTAGTTTAAAAGTCCCTGCAATGGATGTTGATATTGTTGCGTCGACAGTGTTGACAGAATCTGACAAGGATTTGTAGCCAATGACGGTAGGTGACCCACGACTTGGGGCGCACTGGATGGTTCTCTCTACAATGGTTTTACTGGTAGGTGGTTGTTTTTTCAAACCAGCCAATAGTCTTATTTCTCTTCACTAGTCTGTTGTCTATCTTTCTATCTAACTTGGCATCTGCTGATATTATGTACCCCAGGTACCCGAACTAGTACACAGCCTTCAGTTCTGTTTCTCCCATTGAATAATGTCTATTATTTTGTTTACATAACGGGATGTTTAAGATGAGTAAAGAAATCCATTACCCATACTCGGAACATCACCTCCTGGAGAGGGTAGCAAGGTGTAATAGAGAATTGCTACGGGAGGATCAGATACATTGAACGGATAGGACACGATGTGATGTTAGAATAGATTTTTGAACACTTAACACTACATTGACTTGAATTAAATTGTTATTTTCGGTTGAACCTACTCTTTGACCTAAAAAAGGGAAGGGGTCTATTCATGTCTTTTTATAAGGGTAGCCTGGCGGAAGGAACGGAGCAATGTTGGCCGGAAATTCAACGCAGTTATCTGATTTAAACTAAGCATCACTGACTTTCACTGTACAACTCTCTCTCTCTCTCCCTGACACACATTTTGCACACACACACACTCACAGACCACAGACACACCGACACACACATACATACAAACATATATATTAATGCATGTTATTTTTAGTGGATACTTATATTTGAGTAAACGCTCTGTTTATTTATTAAACAGCATATGTATTTTCGTCTACCGGCCTAAATACTCGAGCAAACGCAAAGCACGTCAGATCTAATGCCAGTTTCCCGAACGGCCATGCAGGTTTGAATCCTCCCGAAGAATGCATATTTTTCTCAAATACGATTTCTGGAATATTCAGGCCGTAAGTAAATATGAAAAAATAAAAATACTGTCTGTCTGTCTGCCTGTCTGTCTGTCTGTCTCTCTCTCTCTCTCTCTCTCTCTCTCTCTATATATATATATATATATATATATATATATATATATATATATATATATATATATTTGTAGAAATTATCTAAATAGACAGTGGTTATGTACAGTTCAGAAAATAACTATTTATGTAATCAATGGTGTAGACAAAACAGTGGTCTATGTAGTTAAACATTTAATTTTTGTGCATAATATATGGGAAAACCATGAAACTATCAGTCGTACCGTGTCTATATGTGTAATTATTAATATATATATATATATATATATATATATATATATATATATATATATATATAGTTTTAAGTTGTGCTATATTTATGGGATAAAGTGCTCAATATCAGAGATAGAGCGTGTGTAAATATAAAAGTGAACATAGAAGTCAACACTTAGAGGCGACAGTCTGTTTCATGCTAGATGCAATCGTCAGGCACTCGTAAAACAGACTGTGTTGACTTCTATGTTCACTTTTATATACATATATATATAAATTCATGAATCATTCATACAAAAAACAAATAAAGAGGTTAATGATTTAAATGGCGAGAATACATCTTCGCAAACAATATAAATAAGATACACCAACCCCGAATCTGTATATGAATGATATGATCCCTGTTTACAAATTCCAGTTGCATAAGGTCTAAACAATAACACATTTCTCATAGCATTTTTTCGATTTACATCTCTATTTTCGTTGTCCTCTTATTACCGAGAAGTAAAAACAAGAACAAAATCTATTTCCATACCTGAGGATGTCTGTAGGAACAGTCGAAAGCTTGTAAAAAATTAAAAAGACCTTTATAAATTATAATTGCACCTTTTAATTAAAATAATATATATATATATATATATATATATATATATGCATTTTTCGTTAAAAACGACACATGCATAACGAAACATGCATAAAGGAAGGATTGCTGCCTAAATATACAAATATACATATATATATACATTTTTTCCTCAGCAATAGCAGAACACTGAATTTCATGCACAATGCAAAACATTCCTCAATGTATGCATGAAGCACAATTTTTGCTACCGCCGAGGAGAAAATGTATATTTATTATTAATATAAATTATAATTCAGTTACTATGTGTGTGTGTGTGTGTGTGTGTGTGCAAATATGTAGAAAACTAGGAAAAAACATGTTAGGTAAATAATCCGGGATTCTTTAGTATTTTTGTTTTTATTTTAAAAAGAAACAGAATATACAAAATTAGAGATAAAATTATATTTTTTAAAATTTGATTCCTTCGCTACATAAGTATTCTTATGTTTCAAAACAAGAGCCAAAAACCTCAATATAATTATTAAAATTAAATTGAATTAAAGTATCAAGCCCTGTTTCATCCTCAAGCGAAAATTTAGGAATAAACAATATTGAAACTTACGCATCTTTATAAGTATGTGCATACGCAAAATTAATTACTATGGAAACGACCATTTTATTAAGGAGCATACAAGTTAGTTTGTATCAAGATATCAGGCACCTTTGGAAAGAGGTCAAAAGAAAGAGGGTCGGGGGTGTCCATTTCAAAGTTTGAAATGGATACCCCGACTCGCTTTGAACCAATTAAAGATAACTTACTGGAATTCTCAGAGGTTCTTATAACAATATTGGGCGCTAGTTAATTAATCATAGCTAAGAATCGGAAGCTCATGAAGGATTGTAATATAGTTCATATATATATATATATATATATATATATATATATATATATATATATATATATATATATATATTTCACTGCTCTTTGGACTGCTATAGCAGAAACTCTTCTCTCACGTCTTATGATTCTAATTGATTTCTTTAGCCCTAAGTTGAGATGACGATCCTATGACGATCCTATTTTCTGTTGTGATTTCCTGTTTTCTTCTCTACTGTTCTCACTATTTAAAACTTATTCACCGTTCTCTTGATGGTTCTTGAAGGACTGTGAACATGGAAGCTAGATTATGAATGTTGGTGCCATTACTGAAGGCCTGAATGATCTTTTTCTTTTCACCATTGCTCAGTTGGGAAAACATAGTGGAGCTAACACAAAACGATTGTAACCTGTTCTTTTTCTAGCTGAATAACCCAAGGGTTTTTCAGGGATTCTTACGACAAATAGTGTAAAAATGGCTAAATATCTTATCTCAAAACTTGAAAAAAAAGGAACTCAGTTTAGTAGGGTTTATATATTAAACATTTTGTGGAATGGACAATTTTGCTGTTAAACGATTTGGACAATTCTACTCTTTCTCTATCTATCTATCTATCTATCTATCTATCTAGATAGATAGATAGATAGATAGATAGATTTAGAGAGTGAGAGGGAGAGAAACAGTGTGTGAGCATCGAGCAAGTAAATGGATATTTTAATGACAATTTCAGCTAAATTAACAACCTTAGAGTACCTTTTCCGCCTGACATCAGCATGGCTGATGCTAGATTTCAGAAGAACAACACTATACGCCTTACTTTTCCCACTGACTTGAAGTGAAGCGGCTACATCCACTGCAAGGAAAGCTGGGTCCAAAAATTTTCCCCGCCAGAATCCATCTTGCCCATTTACAAATCTCTCATTTGTCAGTGCATTGAATACTTTTACCATATCTGGTCATGTGCTTCTGCTTTCTATCTGGAGATTCTTGACAAAATCCAAAGAACAGGCGCCTCGACTTCAGTCACTTTCTTACCAACGTCACGTGGCTTCTCTCTGTGAGTTCCACAGATATTTTAATGGTGAGCTTTTTTTCCCTGATGGCCCCGACTACAGGAATTTAAGTGTGCTACTTGATTACCATCTAGGTCTCACCGTTTTTACTGTTAAAATAGGTAAATCCAACCGCTATTTCTATATATATATATATATATATATATATATATATATATATATATATATATATATATATATATATATATATAAGCATTTCACCCCAAGCAAGGTGGGAAGCCACTAGGACGCAAGGGGTTACAGAATAATTGGAGCAGGATCAGATAGGAGTGATAGAGGAAAGGATGATGAGAAGGATAGTGGATAGATCAAGGCAACTGGAGATGTCGATTGACATTACATTTGAATAGTTGGAGATTATAGCTCTCAGGGAAACAGGAATAGGGAAGGGAGTTCCACAGGCGAGAGGCGCGAGATATGAATCTATTGGAGTAGAAGAGACGACTACATTTAATAGTTTCAACAGTAAAAGGGTGAGATCGGGATGCCAGCCTCGTAGGGCGCTTGAATTCATGAAGCCTGGGAACCAGCGAATGCAGCTCCTCGGAGCAATTACCATGCAAGTATTTGTAGAAAAAGACAGAGAGGGGCAGCGGTGCGTCTGTGAGAGAGCGACTGTAGCCGAGATGCCAGGTCAGTGCCAATTAAATTGAATATCCGTCTCTGGATCTTACCAAGAAACCCGAGGCAAACAGAAGGGGCTACAGACCATATATGGCAGCAATACTTCATGCAAGGGCAAATCAACATTTGTAGATCTGAAGGATCGATTCCGGGGAGAAAAATTTCCTGGCGCGGCACATGGAGCCAAATTTCCTTGTGGTGAACGAAGCAATTGACCCAATGTATTTGGTCCATTTCAGGTCAGCAGTTAATGTGAGACCAAGTAGCCGCAGAAAGGTGCTCTCGTGAAGTTGAGCGTCAGACATTCTAAGAGGGGGCAGGGAAGGATCTCTGTGGTGATTAATTTAGTTTTGTTTTTGAGGCATTAAAGTTGACCAGCCAATCCCTGCCCCAGTTTACAACCGATTATACTAATATAACAAAGTCTTGGTAAAGGATTATGTTCGGTATTTTGACAAAAACAATGTACTATAAGAAGAAATCATTCTTATCTTTTATACACTGACACTAAAGCGCATCTATTATTTCTTTTTACAAATAGGCTATTATGCCAGTGCCGGTAAAAATTCCTGTTAAAATAGCTAAATGCAGCAACCATTTCTATTCCAACAGTTTCTCTACTCGTACTTCCCGGCTGTGACACTCCCTTCCGTTTATTTGCATCCCTGATAACTACAATTATCAAAAATTTAAATGGAAGATCAGTCGCCATCTTCTATCTTCTTGAAACCCACCTATCCTTTCCTCAATCCTCCCCATTCTCAGTCTTCTCTTTAACTTTTATTCTCTGCAATTTCCCTTGAACTAATGGCATTACCGCCTTGCTAGTGGTGTAAGGATTATAATAAAATAAGTAAATATACATTGATAATTATTATATCCTTTGATTTATTTCACGCAGTAATCTATACTTAGTGTCTGGCGAAAACATATATTTGCCACTTGCCTCTGAATAAATACCTGAAATTGAAAAACGTTCCTTTAACTCACTACAACATAATATTCTTGACAAATCGGCGGGCGTTAAATTTTCTGTTACCAGGTCCTGCTCGTCCTGTATAAAACATAACCCACTCTCCTAACAGTGAAATAAGAGAGATGAATTATTGCCCTTGAGACACAAGACATCTCATCGGAGCTTAGATATGGTAGATACCAGACGTGTAATGACCAACATCATAAAAATATTCTCTAATAATAATAATCATTCTTTGTAATTACTATTATAACGGCTTTGTACCCAGGCAGACATTTATACCACTAAAACATACACAAATCTGTATATGCATATATACACGTGTCTCAAACCGAGAAAAATAATATATATATATATATATATACACATCAAAGCAGGGTGTAAGGAGAAATAAAAAGAAAGGGCCTTAAATATAATATGGAGATACTCCTGTGTCTGGAGAAGCTATGTTTAGGAAGCCAGATTCAAAATTTGAAAAAAAATGTTCTTTTAACTCGTTGAAAACCTGATATTTTTGACAGTCTAAAGTGTGTTAAATATTTTGTTACCAGGTCCTGCTCGCCCTGTATAGATTTGTATAAAAAAGTAACCCACTCTCCTAGCAGTCAAATAATAGAGATGAATTATTGCCCTTGACACATAAGACATCTCATCGGAGTTTTAGACATGGTAGATACCAGACGTGTCATGACTAAGATCATAAAAATATTCTCTAATAAAAATAATCAGTCTTTGTAATTACTAATATAATGGCTTTGTACTCAGGCAGACATTTATATCACTAAAACATGCACAAATCTACATATACACATATACACGTGTCTCACACGGAGAAAAATTATATATATCTACACATCAAAGCAGAGTGCAAGAAGAAACAAAAAGGAATGTCCTTACTTATAATCTAGAGAAGCTATATTTAGGAAGCTAGATTCAAAATTGAAAAAAATGTTCATTTAACTCGCTGAAACCTGTCATTTTTGAGAGTTCGAAAGTCTGTTAAATATTCTAAGTATATTACCTGACCCTGATCGTCCTTTATGGACTATACTGTTCAAAATTTGAAATGCAAAGTCAATCGCCATTTTCTATCGTCTGAAATCCCGTTCATTTTTTTGTCCTTGCCTTAATCCTACCTATACACAGTCTTTTCTTCAGTTTCACCCTCTGTAACCCACTATGTACTAGTGGATTTCATGCCTTGCTTGGGATGAAATTATTTTTTTTTAAATCAGACGTTTTATTAAATGTTGCAAATGACTAATAACGCGTATAAACAATTAATTTGTAGATTTCTCTTGTGAGTCTCTTCAATCATGTTGAAATAGTTAAATGTAACTGCCACTTTTACTTCAACAGTTTCTTTTCTCGCACCTCCCGCCTGGGGAACACCATTCCGTCTACTTGCTTCCCTGATGAATACTATCTTCAAAAATTTAATTGCCACGTCAGCCGCCATTTTTTATATTCTTAAATCCCGTGTATCTCTTGTCATTTCCTCAATCCTCCCTATACACAGCTTTTGCTCTAAATTTCCATCTCTGTTGCAACCTGCGTCTTATTTGGTGTGAAATGATTTTAAAAAGAAATAAAATATAAAAAAAAAACAAATTCCGAAGTGTGTTAAATATTATAAATCTGTTACCTGACTCTGATCGTCCATTATGGACTATACTCTTCAAGTATTTAAATACAACATCAATCACCTTCTTCTATCTTCTTTAACCGCCATCATCGTTTGTCCTTCCCTCAATCTTCCCAATTCTTCGTCTTCTCTTTCATTTTCACTTCATGGAACTAGCGGCGAACTAGTAGCATTTTGGTATTTGTTGGGGTGAAATGATTAAAAAAAAATAAATGAAAAACAATTTCTATGTTTACAAAGAGCATCACAATCCAACGAAAATTTCCGTCTCTTCTAATAGAGACAGATTCAGCTAAAATTTGAACATAACTAATAAAACAATGTACTAAAAGAGGAAATAATTTTTTCATCGCTTTTATACACTGACAATAAAGCGAAAAGAAGAGTAATCATGAGGATACTCGATAGCGATTGGTATTGCATTTAAATGTTTGAAGATTAAAGTTGGCTGGAAAGTATGAACCGGGGAAGGAGTTCCACAAGCAAGAATTGCGATAGAAGAAGCTGTTAGCATAGATATTGTGTGTCGTCATAATCTGTAATTAGCCCAATAAGTAATATTAAAATCATTTCACCGCAAGCAAGGTGATAATGCCGTTATAAAATCCCATGGGAAATTTAGAGGAAAAGAGAATGAAAGGACTTTATTGAGGGATAATAAAAAAAACAGGATTCTGGAAGTCAGAAGATGACGATTGGGCTTGCATTTAAATTTTTGAAGGTCACATGTGGCAGAGAAGCAGTAAACCGAAAGAGATTTCCACAGGCGAGAAGTGCAAGTAAAGATGCTATTAGAATAGAACTTACAGCTGTACAGTAGTATAGCGATGAAACCTTGTTGACAATCTAGTCTTCGTTGTTATGTGCCGTGTATCTTCACGACGTCGTCCTGAATATCATGATAAACTACATCCGCGTCCTGGGTATGGCGATAAACTACATCCGCGTCCTGGGTATGACGATAAACTACATCCGCATCCTGGGTAAGACGATAAGATGGCATTTTTTTATGAAAAGGCTATTTTGCAGCTGCCGGTAAAAATAACCGTTAAAATAGTTAAATATAATTGCCATTTCTACTTTGACAGTTTCTTTTCTCTCACTTCCCGCCCATGAAACTCATTTCCGTCTACTTGCTTCCCTCATAACTATAATCTTCAAAAATTTAAATGCAAGGTCAGTCGCCATCGTTTATCTTCTTGAACCCTGTTCAACTTTTGTCCTTTCCTCAATCCACCCAATTCTCAGTTTCCTCTTTCACTTTTTGGAACTACAGGCGTGGCACTCGCGCATTGCTTGGGGTAACATGATTAAAAAAAAAACAAATAAAAAATAAATAAGTTCTATGTTTACAAAGAGTATCACAATCCAACGAAAATGTCCATCTCTTCTCATAGAGAGATGTACAGCAAAAATTAGAACATGACCAATAGTAACAACCAGAAAATATTCCATCCAAACATAAAGGTCACTGCGTTAAAAGTAAAATGGTATCAAATTACTTTCCAATTCAGAATTCTGTTATCGATATTTTAGCCGCTAGAAATATGCGTAACGTTTTTTGTTTTTTTTTTTCAATTATTTTATTTATATATCCAATTAGAGCTCTAATTAAAAAAAATTATTCCAATTAAAATGTAGCTTTTGTAGCCAACATATTTTTATAAATAGTCGATATCATTTACAATAAATTGGTACTGGTTGCTTTGTTTATTAATCTAGAGACATGAAATTCTAACTTCTAATATACGTGACTTTCACTTATATCATCTTTGGATCAGTTTCGACTGGCACGTCGATAAATGGCACATTCTCACATACCCCTCAAATCAGGCTAACTTTAACTATTACTTTTCTTATACAGGCACGCAGATAATATTAAGGAAATGTGACTGCTAGTTTGGTTTGGTCTGGTTTTCGTTTACGACATATAAACATCAATAGGTCATTTAATGCCGACAAGACGGTTTCGTTTGTTTTGTTTTACGGCATATCAACCTCAATGGGTTATGCAATGCTGACGAGATTTTTATCGTTGGTAATATTTTTTCCCCAAAAATTACTGTTGGTAATATTTTTTCAAAAATTTATTGGTGGTAATTTTTTTCAAAAACCTTTTGCTGGTATTTTTTTTAATGTACTGCTGGTAATATTTTTTTTAAATCTATTGCTGGTAATAATTTTTTTCACATAAATTTATTGCTGGTAATATTTTTCTCATTCAAAGGTGTATTGCTGGTAATATTTTTCACTTTCAAAAATGTACTTCTGGTAAATATTTTTTCCCAAAAAGTATTGCTGGTATTAAAATCTATTTTCATACTTTCATAGTGTTTTGACCCTTTTGTGGGTTAACTATATACCCGTAGCTGGGACCCTGAGGGGTGCTACCACCACAGCTCCGGGTGGACCTATGAAAACCGTCAATTAAGAGGTGGTTCTATGCTCCTCAAAACCTTCTGATCAAAGGACTTGTTGTTGGATGTAGTTTAACATCTTATCCAGGACGCTGTGAATGCTGCATACAAACTATAAATTTGCTGCATTCAAATTTTACCTGATTTTGAATGATCTTTTTATTAATTTCATTAAGAATACTTTTTAATTTGGTTTGGTTTGTTTTGTTTTACGGCATATCAACCTCAAAGGATTATTTAATGCCAACAAAATTTTTATTGCTGGTAATGTTTTTCTTCAAAAATCTATTTCTGGGAATATTTTTCTTTGAAAGAAATCTATAGCTGGTCATCTCCCAAAAAATCTATAGCTGGTTTTTCCAAAGAGTGTATAGCTGTTTGAATTGCAGGTATTTTTTTTAAAGTATTGAGATAATAATTTTTCCTTCAAAAATTATTGCTGGTAATAATTTTTTTTACAAAGTATTTCTGGTATTGAAACCTATTTTTACACAAATTTGGGTGCTAACTATTTGCCCATAGCTTGGACTCTAAAAGATGCTATCACCCTGGGTCAGGGTGGACCTGGGAACACCAGCAATTAAGAGGTCGTTCGACGCTCCACAAAACCTTCTGATCAGAGGCCTTGCTGCAGGATATAGTTTATCGTCATACCCAGGACAGAATGCTTTTTAGCTAAGAACCGGAATGCTGAACTGTATATTAACGTATATATTTTGTTATAAATCTATTATTTTCTTATATTCTTTTTACCATGATAACATAGATTCCACTGATTCTGTGATTGGTAAGTAGTAATTTACTGGGACGAAAATTTCAGCTCTAATCTAGTTCCCCACAAGCAATGAGGATTTGATGCTATACCTGCAATTGTCGTAAAAAATGTCCTCCAGAACTGGCTCCTGTTCTCTCTATAATCTAAAACATATTTCTGGCTGCTTCTTACTCTACTTCGTTTCCTCGACGTCCTCTTTTGTAGTTCCTCTAATTCTCGATTATTGCCATTAAACATTTTTTTTGTATACTGCCTTACAATATACCTACACGCAGTGAGAGGCATTTTGCTCTCTTCTTCCACTGCGTCTTGCAATATTCAGAAACCTTTGCCATGGTTGCTGAACGAAAGAGCTCTCGCGGTACGTGGCACGATTTTATTTCCAAAGAGTGTGTCTACTAAATGTCAAATTAAATTGAAAAATAACAAACATTACAATAGGCGCAGAGGGTACTACGTGGTAGTACAATGGTTAGCAAACTTAATTCGCTAGAACAATTGTAGCTGAGTAGTGAGTTCGATCTTTACTGACTTCCCCTATTCTTTCCGCTAAGCATAGAATATCACCTTTACTATTGCCATAGAGCGAAATTATTTCATTAGAAATATCCGTGAAAGTTTCAAGGTTTTCCTATTTGAAATTTCTGATTAATCCTAATTCTTAAGTTAATGATAGAATCAGCTCAGAGCGAGTTCTACGACAATACGATATCCGAGTAAATTCCACTCGCTAAATATTTGACCTTTCACAAGGTAAGTAGGTACGAATGAAAAGATTTGAAATTAACAACTTTTTTTCCATTTCAATGAATCACGCGTTAAACACATTAGAAAATTATCTGTTCTTCCCTTCTTTCTTTTTTTTTCTTTCTTTCTGTTTTTCTTTCTTTCTTTCTTTTTTTCTTTCTTTCTTTCTGTTTTTTTTTTCTTTCTTTCTTTTTTTTTTTCTTTCTTTCTTTTTTTTTTTTTCTTTCTTTTCTTTTTTTTTTTTTTCTTTCTTTCTTTCTTTTTTTCTTTCTTTCTTTCTTTCTGTTTTTTTACTTTCTTTCTTTTCTGTTTTTTTTTCTTTCTTTCTTTTTTTTTTTTCTTTCTTTCTGTTTTTTTTTCTTTTCTTTCTGTTTTTTTTTTCTTTCTTTTTTTTCTTTCTTTCTGTTTTTTTCTTTCTTTCTTTCTGTTTTTTCTTTCTTTCTTTATTTCTTTCTGTTTTTCTTTCTTTCTTTCTTTCTTTCTGTTTTTTCTTTCTTTCTTTCTTTCTGTTTTTTCTTTCTTTCTTTCTTTCTTTCTTTTCTTTCTTTCTGTTTTTTTCTTTCTTTCTGTTTTTTTCTTTCTTTCTTTCTTTCTTTCTGTTTTTCTTTCTTTCTTTCTTTCTGTTTTTTCTTTCTTTCTTTCTTTTCTTTTTTTACTTTCTTTCTTTCTGTTTTTTTCTTTCTTTCTTTCTGTTTTTTTTTTCTTTCTTTCTTTCTGTTTTTTTTCTTTCTTTCTTTCATTAATTTTCTCGCTGAAATAAAGTAGCGTCTTTAATATATCTTGTCATTCTTTCCACGTGATCAAAATAATGGAATATTCCACGGAATATTCCATTATTTCTGAGCTATGGGCAAGGAGTAATGTACGTGCTAACTGAAGAACTAAGAGACAGACACACGGAATCAAAATAAGATAATGTCCATCAGAAGAAGTCTTTCGGGCGAGGCCAATTTTTAGAAAGATTTATAACTGTGAACATAATTGCGCTTGTTTCATTGATTTGTTTGTTACGGCTTAACAACCATTTTAGGTTATTTAAAACCGAAGTATACTTAAGATTGTAAATGTTTGAGGGGGGGGGGTGTAATAATAATTTAACTATTTAACGAATAGTTTAAAAGAGAAGAGGTAAATTCATACCTTTCCCAGGGGCATTTGCACGGAAGTGATTATAACGATCCTGACTGGAATTCGAACTCGACATTTTAATTCAAATTCCGCGTCGTCATCAATTACACCACCTGCACATCTAAGCTTACAGCACCCGGTATTCTCAAGAGGTCACCCATTTAGTTACAGACCAGATTCAACATTGCTTCGGTGATCGGATACGAACACAACAGATCGAAGCTTGTAAAAAAAAAAAAAATTCTCTATGGCAGATTTAGTAATTACCTGCAAATATTCGCCTTTCCTTAGAAAATATATAAACATTTACTGTAGGATAATGATTACGGCACAAACTGTACATATATATATATATATATATATATATATATATATATATATATATATATATATATATATTAAATAAAACCGACCACTTTTAAGGTTCCATGTAATAAATTATTTCACAAAATTAGTGACACCTGTCATAACTTCCTTCTCTCGTTTTTTCTCTCTATGGGTTTTTTCTTCTCTACCCCTTCGATATCAATGTATAACTTCCGTTAAGTTAACCGTTTAAATGTGTCAATATCTGCTAACTCACTCATGTCTTCTCTCTCCCCCCTCACTTCCTCACTTCTTTAATTTACATATGTTTAATACGGCCCGTCAAAAAAGTGTAAATTTTCTTTTCATTTTTTGTTTGGAAGTAAAGTCTGATGATCCACAGTCCTTTTAAAAGGGCTGTGGTGAAATAATTATTACATGGAACTTTAAAGTGGTCTGTTTTTATTTAAATTATTTGCTCTGGATTTACATTGAGCTCTCTGGATTTTATCCTCCTTAGTTTTACCCATACGGATTACCTAGTTTTTTCATAAATATATATATATATATATATATATATATATATATATATATATATATATATATATATATATGTGTGTGTGTGTGTGTGTGTCTGTGTGTGTGTGTGTGTGTGTGTTTGTATATATATATATATATATATATATATATATATATATATATATATATGTATGTATGTATGTATATATATATGTATTTATCGTAAGGCCTGGAAGAACAGTGTCGATATTTCAAAACCTCGGATCGGCAAAAGTCTGTACACTCATGAAATATTTGAGAATGAACTGAATTTTTTTTTTGGCTTGCCCAAGAAAAGATTTTCTTTAATCTCATACCTTGATCAAATCCCCCAAAGAATCTGCAATTCCAACCACTGTAATGGAGCTGCCATAATCCGATTTTTGGTAATGCCCGGTTGTAGAAGAGCCTTTGTAAATCACAGACACAATAATAGTAACGTCTTCGTACAAATACTCGGTCAGACGCCGCTATTTACCATCCGCATATCTTCCCTTTACCAGTCATGTGATCTAATTATTTCAAGATGAGATCGACTGTGCTTGCTCGCTGGCTATCCAGGTTCAAACCCAAGTGTCAGCAGCAATACTTTATATATATATATATATATATATATATATATATATATATATATATATATATATATATATACTAGCAGTAAGGCCCGGCGTTGCCCGTGCCTGATTCAAAAATCGTACGACTCATACAGAAATCGCTATCACTTGACTTAAAATATTTTTGCCCTTCCTTGCCTTTAAAGGAGTACCATTGCCGTGCTGATGTTGCTACATGCCTTACTTCTTGCCTATCTCACACTGCGAATTTTTTCTAAGCTCTATACTAAACATTAAATCTGTTACGAAAAAAGAACTAAACAAAATGAACACAAAACGATCACCTTTGAAAAAGGACTCGTAACTGGAAAAACCGAATGAAAAAAGAATGTTAACAACAAATACTTTTTCACACCCAACCCAGTTCTGCGGAATCAGCATCAACGTTGAGTTTAAGCAAGCGAATGAGCCAATTGGAGTAAAGTGCCATGCAGATTGAAATTTTTCCCACTTGTGACGAATGCAGCTATCGATTTTTTTTTTGCATGCTAGCATGCTAGTTAACATTCGTGTCAGTCAGCTGTTGGCTCTCACGCTGGCCAATAGAATATTCCTGCCTATTTGTGGCAGCCAGCTATAGGCTCTCACTCTGGCCAGTAGAAAATGGTCGCAAACTACGTGAAAACTGCCGTAGAAGCATAAAAATATCGATTATTTCCACTATCGATAGGAGTTGGGAAATGCAAAGTTGGTCCTGGCCATCCAGCTAAGTTGGAGCATGTGCATGTAAATTTTGGTGCAAATCCGTCGAAAATTGCAGCCGTGCATTCGTTACACACACATCCTGCCTATTATATATATATATATATATATATATATATATATATATATATATATATATATTCCTTTTTACCCGTCATGTAATCTAATTATTTGAAGATGAGGTTGACTGTCCCTGCTCTCTGGGAATCCGTGTTCAAACCCAATATCGGCAGCGACACTTTATGACACCTTTCTATAAATACTATCATGTTAAACCTCTCCCCTATAGTACCTAGGTTCTATGAATTTAAGCGTTATTACTAGATTAGCAGCAAGTGATCATTATTTGAGAGTTATAAGCTAATAGTTCCCTTTCTCGCTATTCTCGCTTGTGGAACTTTCTTCCGGCCTACTCTTAAGTTCTGTTCTTTTATTGTCCTTTCTCCTTAATAATGTTTCTTTTATATTCGTTCACATTGCAACGTGTTAGTGGCTCTCTTGTCTTGCTCGGGATGAAATCATCAGATTTGGTCAGATTTATGAACCGAGAACTTTTCAGCATATCCTATTATATATATATATATATATATATATATATCTATGTGTGTGTGTGTGTGTGTGTGTGTGTGTGTGTGTGTGTGTGTGTGTGTGTGTGTGTACCATAGCATAGAAATAAATACAGTATGGGAACCAGTAATAAGGAGTGCCAGATAAAAGCAATGATAACAACAAATTTGCATTATGAGCTCTGGTAAAAAACATGCAATGATAACAGCATAAATTGCAATATGAGCACTGCTAAAAATAGTTGCTGAAGACATTAGGTTTATAATACCCAGAAATTCATACCCAGATGTCTACAAGGACACATGGATAAAGCGGATAAAGGCGCTGGTTAGATCCTGTGATAGGACCCAAAGAGTGTGAGTTCAATACCCGGTTAAGGCAGTGGAGAACTTTCAGAGGTGTTATGCGAGCCGGTAGACAAAATAAAATCTAATACTAATTAGAGATAACTAATAACTGACATCCATTAGACATGGCACATGGAACTAGAACTTTCTAACCCAGTGAGCGAAATAAAGGGTTCAGTTCAACATCCCAACCACCTGAAGAAGGCCGGACCGTACAACGGCCGAAACACTGTGATGAATATGGCGACAAAGATGAGGACAATAGCCCGAATAATGTAAATAATGTACATAATACCTCATCTCAGAAATATATATATATATATATATATATATATATATATATATAAGTCCTAATGAGCCAGGAACGTGAAATCTGGGTAGATATTTCCTGGCTCTTTAGGAATTATTTTATACATTTTTTTACTTACCATATTCACCATTTTACGTTTCATCTTAGTTACTCGATTTAAGGCACTGATCGATTTTTTTCACCCTGTTCGAATCATTCTATTTTTTTTTTTTTTTCTTTTTCAGTTTTTCTCCCGGATACCAATTTGTATTGATATATATCTATATTTGCGAATTGTGTTATCCGTATTTTTTTTTTTTTAATTAACTCATATTTGAGTAGAAGTTCCGTTTATTTTTTTAAAACAGTATTAGATTTTATTTTGTCTACCGGCCCGCATAACAGGGCGAATGTTTGAATCATCCTGTAAGATGCATTTTATTTAATAAGATTTCAGGCCAATAAAAGCAATAAAATACTGTTTTTCAAAAAATCAGCATGACATATACTCAAATATGGCTATTCAATAAAAATAACATTTAGAGCAATATTTATTTATTTATATATATATATATATATATATATATATATATATATATATATATATATATATGTGTGTGTGTGTGTGATAATATAGCTCTGAGTATCGTAAATATTGTATTTCAAAATGTGTTTATAATCAAATAATGAAAAATATTTGCTAATTAAAATGTTAATTTAATTAATCAAAACGAAAATCCGAGATGAATAGAAAAAAAGTACCAATATTAATTAATATCTATTTAAATATAAAGAACCTTCCGTTGAAAGCAGATGCAGGTGTGGCAGGCTATGTTTGTAGAACGTGATTTCTAATGAAGTCACGCAAATTTACACCGTTGACCTAAAGTCGTGTTCCTGTTGGTAAAAAACGCATTTGTGAAGCGACATTTTATTTTAAATCGTGTTCACCTTAAGCAAGGTAGGTAGGACACTAAAACACAAGGGGTTACTGTGTGTCGAAGAATTAGTCTATTTACTAATTCTTCGACACACAGTAACCCCTTGTGTTTTAGTGTCCTACCTACATTACTAAGGAGCGAAAGGAAACGAAGATTAATCATGAGGATACTCGATAGCGATTGGTATTGTATTTAAATGTTCGACGATTAAAGCTGGCTGGAAAGCATGGACTGGAGATTGAGTTCCACAAGCAAGAATTGCGATAGAAGAAGCTGTTAGCATAGATATTGTGTGCCGTCATAATCTGTAATTAGTCCAATAAGTAATATTAAAATCATTTCATCGCAAGCAAGGTGATAATGCCGTTATAAAATCCTATGGGTAATTTAGAGGAAAAGAGAATAAATGGACTTTATTGAGGGACAATAAAAGAACAGGATTCTGGAAGTCAGAAGATGACGATTGGGCTTGCATTTAAATTTTTGAAGGTCGCATGTGGCAGAGAAGCAGTAAACCGAAAGAGATTTCCACAGGCGAGAAGTGCAACTAAAAAGCTATTAGAATAGAACTTACAGCTGTACAGTAGTAAAGCGATGAAACCTTGTTTGTCATCTAGTCTTCTTTTTTATGTGCCGTGTATCTTCACGACGTCGTCCTGGGTATCATGATAAACTACATCGGCGTCCTGGGTAAGACGATAAACTACATCCAGCAGCAAGGCCCTTTGTTCAAGAGGTTTTGAGGAGCGTGGAAACATCTCTTAATTACTGGTGTTCCCAGATCCACCCTTACCCGGCGTGGTAGTACCTGTTAGGATCCTAACTATGCGCAAATAGTTAACCCCAAAACTGGGGTCAAAGCACTATGAAAGTGTAAATACATTTTTGTAAAAATTATTACCAGCAATAAATTTTCGAAGAAAAAATTATTAATAACAATGCATTATTACCAGCCATACTTTTGTGGGAAAAATATTACCAGAAATACTCTTTTGAAAAATATTACCAGTAATAAAAATCTTATAAATAAACTATATCTGCGTCCGTGGTAAGATTATAAACTACACCCGACTGTCCTGGGTAAGACGATAAACTACATCCAGCAGCAAGCCCTTTTGATCAGGACGTTTTGAGGAACGTTGAACCACCTCTTAATTGCTGGTGTTCCCAGGTCCACTCTGACCCGACGTGGTAGTACCTGTTAGGGTCCCAACTATGTGCAATTAATAATCCCCATAAACTGGGGTCGAAACACTATGAAAGTGTAAATATTGGTTTTAATACCAGCAATACATTTTCGTAAAAATTATTACCAGCAATAAATTTTCTAAGAATAAATTATTAGTAATAATGAATTATTGCCAGCAACACTTTTGGGGGGAAAATATTATCAGAAATACTATTTTGAAAAATATTACCAGCAATAAAAATCTTGTCGGAACAAAGTGACCCTTTGAGGTTGTTATGCCGTAAACCAAACCAAACCAAACCAAACCTTCAGGGCGTAGGCGATGACTGTTCTCTGCAACATCCTGCCCCTTGCAGTTCTTTGTAAACTTTGTCTTTAGTTTATTTATCCTAAGTCCTGTTCCGCCATTCATTTACTTAAGATCACTATGTATGTTATGTGGTGTTTTCCTCTGTCCATCTTGCTTCTATCTGTCCCGTGAGTATCAGATTTTCCAAGCCCTCTTTCCTCATTATGTGTCCCAGAAACCCCAACTGTCACTTTCTGATGTTCAACATTATTTTCCTTTTTGTTTCCATTTTCTCCAAAACTTTCTTTTTTGGTTACCCTGTTTGCATATTTGGCCAATGGTATCCTCATCATCGTTCTGTAGAACCACAATTCAGTTGATTCAAAGCTCCTAATCCATGTAGTCGAGGTACCAAGTCGGAGAGAATGCCATGAAAATATAGAAAAGACAGAGGGAAACCACGTCCCGGCGGGGTAAGTTGCTGAAGTTTAGGTGCCATGTCAAGGCCGATATCATTGCAGACTCTTCTTTGGATTTTGTCAAGAATCTCCAGATATATAACAGGAGCAGAATGCCTGGTTTTCATCAAGACACAAAGTCCAAGATGTGAACTGCGAACTAGGAATTAGAAATGACAACAGCAAAGAAATGAAGAATTTTAAATATCTGGCAATATGCAAATATTGGAAATTTAACAGAGGATGGAAAATTCGACAGCTAAATCCGAACACGCATTGGATTAGCAAAAGATACCTTCCAAAAGCTAAGCAAAGTACTAAGAATCAGGAAAATTTCGTTATAAGAATGCTGAACTGTTATGCAATATCAATACCCTTTTATGGGAGTGAATGCTTAACAATCTCCTCAAAGAGGAAAACAAAATGGGAGGTAGCCAAAGTGTGGCTCTACAGAAGGATGCTGAGAATAACATAGAGGCAGTGCGTAAGCATACAAAAATGGATACAAGAAGGACACTCAGAATGAGTAAGAGAAAATTGAATGTTTTGTACGCATAATGAGGAAGGTGGGCTTGGAGAATTTGACTCACACAGGACCCATCGAAGACAAAAGTAACTGGGGAGGGAAAACGCCTGACAATCTTGTGCCAGTGGATGGCGGGTCGGGAGGTTTGTAAAATGGACAAACGTTTGTAATCACCACAAGGCATGAGAAGTTGGGGAGAGACATGCTCACACACACCTGAAGGCAGATAGAGCATTAAAATTATAACAATAGTAATTCAATACTGCCAGGATTCTGCATTATTCAAGGTATAGGAGCTTATGGAGAGCCATTACCGTCTACGACCAGAAGGGACACGGCACATAGAAGATTAAAGCTAAAACAATGATAATTCATCATTGTTATGATTCTACGTTCTTCTAGGTATAGGAAGTTGTGGAGAGCCATGGACATCTACGTCCTAATGGGTTACACCTCATAGAAGATTAAAGCTAAAAGAATAATTATTCATCGTTGTCAGAATTCAATGTATAGGAGGTTGTGGAGAGCCATGATCACCCACGTCCTGAAGGAGCAGGGCACATAGAAGATTAAAGCTAAAAGCAATGATAATTTATCACTGGATTCTACGTTATTCAAGACATAGGAAGTTGTGGAGAGCCATGATCACCTATGTCTTAATGGGACACAGCACAAAATATTAAAGCTAAAACAATGATAATTCATCATTGTCAAGATCCTACTTATTTATTGTGTAGGAGGTAGTGGAGAGCCATGATCGTCTACGCTCTGAAGGGACACGGATCGTAGATGATTAAAGATAAAGCAACGATAATGTAATCGATCCTGACCTGGCATCTCGACATGAGTCACTTTCTCAGTGACTAGACGTGATCACCCTCTGCCTTTTCTACAAATATATTTGTTGAATTTTTTTCCTTAGTATCTTGACTATATACATTTAAGCGTGCTGCTTGATTGGCAAATAGGCCTCGCCATTTAACTGTTCAGCTAGCTAGATGCAACTGTCTATTCTATTCTAATATTAGCAATTTTCACACTTCCCGCCTGTAAAACTGTTGCCTATCGTGTTTTCGAGATAACAGAGAGAAATAACAGAAAACAGAAAGAAAAACCTAATGCTAAATCGGGATGTGGCTCAAGGCAGGTTTACCGAGGGGTTTTCCTAGCCACTAGGCCCGGGCAATAATTTCCTGCAGACACCGTAATAACGGGGTCGGGTTTGTTTACCTTTCCAGACAGGACTATACCCTTCGGCATAGCTTTGTCTGGTTCCTCTCTGCCCGAAGCTAGAGAGTTCGACAAGCAATAAGAGCTTAGCGCGCAGCTAAGACCTAGTATTTACACCAAGTTCTTCCCACAAGGCGGGATGTGATACGAGGCCATTTTTTTTTTTAATTTGGGGGACGGTGGGTTCCGAGCCCGTAGGCTCATGCTAAAATTCCCCGTAGACTTCGTATAAACAGGGGGCGGGTTTGTCTACCTTCCTAGACGGGACTATGCCCTTCGGCATCCTACTCGTCTGCGTTCCTCTCTAGCCGAAGGCAGAGAGGTTGGGAAGCACTGGGTGCTTAGCGCGCGGCGAAGACCTGACGCTAACTCTCCCTCAACTCCGTTTACTTACATAAACGGACGATTTCATTCATTTATATCCTATGTGACAAAAACTCCATTCTGATTTCTTGCTTCCCTGTCAACTACAATCTTCAAAAATTTAAATGCAACACCAATCGCAATGTTCCCCCTTCCTGAACCTTGTTCCGAAACTGTTCTTTTCTCACTTCTCAATAAATCATTCACCCTCTATTTCCCTCTTTAACCGCTCCTTGTGGCATTTTCGCCTTCCTTGGGGTGAAATGATTAAAAAGATCTTTACTGTCACCATTTTGTGTTATTGAATGTATAGGAGGTTGTGGAGAACCATGATCGCTCACGAACTGAAGAGATACAGCACATAGGAGGTTAAAGCTATAAAAAAAAGAAAGAAAAAGAAAACACGTCATTGACAGGATCCTATGCTGATGGGTTTTAAATCACTTGCGTTATTAAATCCATGTCCAATAGGGTAGTGTTTGTCATTTTTGTCTAGCCTAAGCGTTCTGTAAGCGGGGCCTTTCGAAAGCCATAATCGGTAACCTTTCTCCACGGGAAGTGTTTGCAGCAGATGTTCAAAATTGGTGTCCCTGGCTGAGTAAAGTAATAATGATGAAATCTCTCAGGTGCATTTCGACAATGGTGCCCAGGTATCGCTGATGGGAGCGCTCGTGTAGGCGTAGCTTGGCGGGTAGAACGAAAGTAAAAAGAAAGATAAAAATGCAACTTCCGTGCGAATGTTAATGTTTAACGCACTGCATAATTTAGTCTTTGGCGGTAACTTTGTCAGACTTAAAGATATACACAAATATACACAGAGGTGTGCGCATGTATGGATGGAGGGATGCTTGTATGTAATTATTTCCAATTTAGTTAATTACGTCTTCTATAGTCGTTCGGCTTTTGGCAAAGTAAATTTATTTCGCAAGTAAAAAAACTAAAATGCAAGCAATTTGATTAAATAAAACGTCTTAACTGTAATTATCGTTACTCCGCGCGAAATTAAATCGAGAGAATTTCATAAAAGTTGCAAGAGCAGTCGTTTATTGCACCGAACTTGTTCTTTTCTTTTTCTTTTTCTTTTTAATTCTTCCTTTTATTCCTTTTTACTCTTCTTTCTATCTATCCTTCATTTTTATTTTTTTTTTACTTTCACCGTTTCTTTTTCGCAGTGTTTATTTTCACACCTTCTTGCTCCGGATTTCTTTTATCTATTCTTCTCTCCCTTCTTTTTCTAAGTTACCTTTCTTTCAATTTTTCTTTTTCCTTCTTTCTTTCTTTCTTTCTTTCTTTCTCTTTTCTTTTTTTCGGTTTTTCTTTCTTTTATCTATTCTTCTCTCCCTTCTTTTTCTAAGTTACCTTTCTTTCAATTTTTCTTTTTCCTTCTTTCTTTCTTTCTTTCTTTCTCTTTTCTTTTCTTTTTTTCGGTTTTTCTTTTTTTTATCTATTCTTCTCTCCCTTCTTTTTCTAAGTTACCTTTCTTTCAATTTTTCTTTTTCCTTCTTTCTTTCTTTCTTTCTTTCTTTCTTTCTTTCTCTTTTCTTTTCTTTTTTTCGGTTTTTCTTTTTTTTATCTATTCTTCTCTCCTTTCTTTTTCTAAGTTACCTTTCTTTCAATTTTTCTTTTTCCTTCTTTCTTTCTTTCTTTCTTTCTTTCTCTTTTCTTTTCTTTTTTTCGGTTTTTCTTTTTTTTATCTATTCTTCTCTCCCTTCTTTTTCTAAGTTACCTTTCTTTCAATTTTTCTTTTTCCTTCTTTCTTTCTTTCTTTCTTTCTTTCTTTCTTTCTCTTTTTCTTTCTTTTCTTTTTTCTGTTTTTCTTTCTTTTATCTATTCGTTATTTCTCTTCTTTTTTAAGCTACCTTTCTTTCATCGCTTCCTTCCATTGTTCTTTTTCCTTTTCATATAATTTCTTTCTTTTCTTTTTCTCCGTTACCTTTCTTTCTTTCTTTGTCTTTCTTTTATTCATTCATTCTTTCCATTCTTTTTCTCAACTACGTTTGTTTCATCTCGCCTTTCTTATTTTTTCATTCGTTCTTTTATCTATACTTTACTTCCCTTCTATTATGTCAACTTTCTTTCTTTCTTGTCTTCTTTTTTTATTTCTTTCTTTATTTCGTTCTTTCTTTCTTTCTTTCTTTCTTTCTGCTCAATTACATTTCTTTCTTTTTCTCACTTACCTTACTTTCTTTTTCATTCTTTATTCTCAATTACATTTATTTCTTTTTTCTCAACTACCTTCCTTTCTTTCATTCTTTTTTTAATTCTTTATTCTCAGTGACATTTCTTGGTTTCTTTTTGTCGATTATCTTTCTTTCTTTCTTTTTTCATTCTTTATTCACAATTACATTTCTTCCTTTCTTTTTTCAACTACCTTTCTTTCATTCTTTCTTTTTTTTTCATTCTTTTATCGATTATTTCCTTCATTTTTTTCTCGGCTACCTTTGTCTTTATTTTATTTTTATTTTTATTTTTTTTTGCTCCTTTCTTTCATTGATTCTTCCTTTTCTTCTTTGCATTTTTTTCTCAGATGCATTTCTTTCTTTTTTCTTTCTTTCTTTAATTCATTTGTCTTTCTTTTTTCTCAGATACCTTTCTTTCTTTGTTTCTCTCTGTCTTTCTCCCTTCATCTCTTCGTATATTTCTTTATCTATTGCATTCTTCTTTCACGCCATTTTTTTTTTCATTCCTTTGTCTTTTTTTTCTTCACTTCTTGTGTCTTCACTTTTTCTTTCTTTGTTTCTGTGTTGTTTCATTTTAGATACAATTATTCTTTCTAAATATAGTATAAGTCCTTATTTTCTTTACCTTTCTATCCTTCCTTCTCTGCTCCTTCTCTTTCTCTTTCTTTCAGTTTTCCAATTTATTCCCTCTATTTCAAAGTTATAATGTCAATCCATATTATTACTTATTTTTCCTTTTATTCCCTCCTTCGTCTTTCATTCCTTTATTATTTTTCATTCGCGCTACGCGGAAGGGGATTTTATCTTTGTTGTTTTCCTGTTGCTCCTTCACCTTTTATTATTATAATTATTATTATTATTATTATTATTATTATTATTATTATTATTATTATTATCCTTTCGATATTTTTTTGTACCAGACGGGAATTGGCCTTTCTTTTATTATTATTTCAATCTTGAATTATTTTTTTTTTCTTTTCATTCTTACTCTATTTTTTTTCTCTTTCGAAACCGATTATTCTTCGCTTTTCTTAATATTTTCACACAAATTAACGCTTCTTCTCTCTCAATGACATAGATATCTCCTTTTTCTTTTCCCTGATTTTCACTCCATTTTTTGTTATCTCATTTCTTTTCTTAACCTTGGCTTCATCCCCGTCCGATTTCTTTCTTTCTTTCTTTCTTTCTTTCTTTCTTTCTTTCTTTCTTTCTTTCTTTCATTCATTCATTCATTCATTCATTTTCTTTCTTTCTTTCTTTCTTTCTTTCTTTCTTTCTTTCTTTCATTCATTCTTTTTCTTTCTTTCTTTCTTTCTTTCATTCATTCATTCATTCATTCTTTTTCTTTCTTTCTTTCTTTCTTTCTTTCATTCATTCATTCATTCATTCTTTTTCTTTCTTTCTTTCTTTCTTTCATTCATTCATTCATTCATTCTTTTTCTTTCTTTCTTTCTTTCTTTCTTTCATTCATTCATTCATTCTTTTTCTTTCTTTCTTTCTTTCTTTCTTTCTTACTTTCTTTCTTTCTTTCTTTCTTTCTTTCTTTACTACAATGTTCTCTTTCACTCTAGTCTTTCCTCTTTTATCTTCTACTTTCTTTCAGACTTTTCTACCTCCTTGACGATATTTCTTTCATTTTTTTTTTCAATTACATTTCGATCACGTATAACCAATAACAATTAGAGTTCACTTCGATACAGACTCTTCGAACGTGACAAATTACTGACGCACGCCGAATTACAATTTTGGACAATTGATTCAATTAATATATTTCCTACGTTTTCTTTCATCTTATTCTTTCCTTCATTCATTTATTACTTTTATCATTTTTTTCTTTGCCGCTTTTATTTTATTTTATTTTATTTTTTGCTTTCTTCATTCGTTTTTATTACATTTATTTTTTTTCCATTTTTTTCTTTATCCAATGTTTTTTACTAGACCGTTGTATCTTTTGGTGTCGTTGTTTCTCTTTCTCTTTCTTTCTTAATCACCTTTATCCTTTCCTTTTCTTTTCTTTCTGTTAAGTTTCTTTTTTTAGCCCAATTATTCTTTGTTCTTTTCTTTCTTTCTTTCTTCTTTTCCTTCTTCCTTTCTTCATTTCCTTCTTTCTTTCTTTTTCCTTGTTTCTTTCTTTTTTCGTTCTTTCCTCTTTCTTTCTTCCTTTCTTTTCATTCTTACTTTCCTTTCCCTTCTTTTTTCCTTTCTTTTTTCTTTTCCTTCTTTCTTTCTTCTTTTCTTCTTTTTACGCTTTTATTTCTTTCTTTCTTTCGTTTTTACTTTCTTCTTTCTCTGTTTTCTTTCTTCTTTTCTTTCTCTGTTTCTTTTCTTCTTCTTTCTTTAATCGTTTCCTTCTTTCTTTCTTCTTTTGCTTCTTTTTTCCTCGTTCATTATTTTCTTTTCCTTCTTCCTTTCTTCTTTTGCTTCTTTCTTTCTTTTTCTTTTTCCTTTCTTCTTTTTCTTCTTTGTTTCTTTTTTCCTTCTTTCTCTCGTCTTTCCCTTCTTTCTTTCGTCTTTCCCTTTTTCTTTTTTTCTTTTCCTTCTTTTTTGCTGCCCTCTCATGGATCTATTCATTTTCTATTTCAATCTTTATTCTCATTTTCTTTGTATGATGTTTATGTTTTTAATCATGTCCTCTTTCTTTTTTACTTTATATTTCTTTATTCCTTTCTTTCTTTCTTTCTTTCTTTTATTCTCACTGCTTTTTCTTCTTTTTTTCTTTCTTTTTTCTTTCTTTCTTCTTTACTTCTTTATTTCGTTCCGTTTCATTTTCTTTCTTTATTCCTCCCCTATTCTTTCTTTATATCTATATTTTTCTTTTGTTCTTTTTTCTTTCTTTCGTTTTTTTATCCTTTTATTCTTTCTTTTTCTTTCTTCCTTTTTTCTTTACTTCTTTTTTTCGTTTATTCTTTCTTTCTTCTCTTCTTTACTTCTTTATTTCTTTCAGTTTCATTTTCTTTCTTTATTCCTCTCATATTCTTTCTTTATATCTATCTTTTCCCCCCTTTCTGCCTTTCTTTTTCTTTCTTTCTTTCTTTCTTTCTTTCTTTCTTTCTTTATTTATTTATTTATTTATTTTATTATAAAAACACTACAGGATTTTTTTCCTGTATTTCTTTATGAAATTCTCCCAGAAATTGTTACTTCTTTTAATCATAAGTTTTACAAGAACTTATTTTCTTGCTTAATTTTCGCATTTATTTATCCATACATCTCTTTCTTTCTTTCTTTCTTTCTTTCTTTCTTTCTTTCTTTCTTTCTTTCTTATTTTCTATTCTTCCTTCGATATAAAATTCTACAAGAATTTTCCATTATTTATTGTTCCATGAAATGCTTTCTTTCTTTCTTCATTTCTTCCGTTATTTCTTTCTTTTTATATTGCTTTTCATCATACTTATTTAATGGTCACCACAAAAAAAAGTTGTTCAGTTTAGTCTTGTGGGCGACTGCTACTGACCCCAGGACTGACCTATGACCCTACTCCTCGTAGTGCAATAGTCCGTTCGAGGAAACCTTGATCACCAAATCTACAATTGACATTAGGCGAGGCAAGTCCCGACTTATGGGAAAAGTGATTTCCCCCGGGATAAGTGATGCCAAAGGATCAGAACACTTGCTTTATTTAGGACATATGAGAGAAAGAGAAAAATGGCATTTTAAACCAATCAGATCACGTAGTTTATAAGAATACGATGCGAAAAGGCTGGGACCTACGTGAGAGAGGATTGTATAGCATCACATTTCTGAGTGCGTAATACAGTCTCTCCTGATGATCAACATTCAGAATCTAAACGTTCACCTCATCGTTCTGATCAGTCAGTTAAGTGCCATGCGTGGTACACGATTAGGCGATCATGTATTTCGACGAGGCAGGTTGCAATTTCTTTTTGCGGTAGGTCCTGCTATTTATCCATAGCTGGGGGGTGAAGAAGAGGATTCATACCTTTCCCAAGAGTATTAGCACATATCGCGATAGAAAAGCTCGCCAGTGAGCAAGCACAGGGGATACCATTATTGGTTTGGTTTGGTTTGGTTTGTTTTACGGCATATCAACTTCAGTGGGTTATTTTATACCTACAAGATTTTTATTGCTGGTAATATGTTTTTCTTCAAAAATCTATTTCTGGGAATATTTATCCTTGAAGAAATCTATAACTGGTCATATTTTTTCCAAAGAATGTATAGCTGTTTGTATTGCTGATGCTTTTTAAAGTATTGCTGATAATAATTTTTCCTTCAAAAGTTATTGGTGATAATAATTTTTTTTATTACAAAGTATTTCTGGTATTAAAACCAATTTTTACACAAGTTTGAGTGTTAACTATTTGCCCATAGCTGGGACCCTAACAGGTGCTACCACCGCGGGTCAGGGTGGACCCGGGAAGACCAACAATTAAGAGGCGGTTCCACGCTCCTCAAAACTTCCTGATCAGAGACCTTGCTGATGGATATTGTTTATCGTATTATCCAGGTCGCGGATGTAGTTTATCGTCGACGCCCCATTATTGAATTGTGGATCACATGAGCATAAGCAGAGGGTAGCATGGCGTATAACAAATCTCAATTTCTAGTCTATCCTCTCTTACTATACGGATCGCCATTCTCTACTCTATTCACTATACTATTTCTCTGTAGTGATCACTATATGGATTACTATTCGAGCGAGTATTGTGGAGCAAGTACTGTTAGTGCGAGTATTATTTGAAGGCGTCTGACACCAGCATTGTTCAACAGCTTTACTATAATTGTATCCGCACTTACAAAGTCTCTACTACAACGAGCATTACGAAAGAGACAACGAGTATTCGTTAACATCACAAAAGTGACAACGAGTATTCGTTGACATCATCAAAGTGACAACGAGTGTTCGTTGACATCACAAAAGTGACAACGAGTATTCGTTGACATCACCTAAGTGACAAGTGTTCGGTGACATCACAAAAATTGCATTTTTTTGTTCTGTATAAACATATAGAAATAATTTAGAAATGTTCCAAATGGTACAAAAGTGACATTTAAGTTGCTTGAAGCTGGTTGTTAAGAATCCGTGACAGCTATAGAATGCCTGAAATAGCAGTTAGTTACAACATATTTTGCACTGATGTTCGACACAATCTCCAGTTTTCGTAAAGAAATTGTAAATAAACATAGCAATATTTTATCCTGTCTAACAGTATGTAAATCTTTATAATGTAAAATAATTTTGATTAAAATACACATGTTGAAATATATAACGTATATTTACTGTGTCAGAATGGTTGCTTTTACCACATCCTCACGCCTGCTGACTTATTTAATATCGAAATATAGGAAATGATAAAAAAAGAAAAGATTGCAATATCAAATAAAAGCTATCGTGAGGTAAGCAAAATTAATCACTACTAACCCGTTTCTCCTATCAGCTCCATCTTGCAAACCAAACGGTTGACTCAGATATACACTGCTCTCAATTAAATAAACCGAAGTCAACAATCGATGCAAATCGCTATGAATTAGTTTAGTGAGTGTGATTCTTTTGTGATCGAATATTATTATTTTTTTATTACAGGTTGGCTAAGGTTTGTTTACTCTTTGGCTTTCATTAGGTATATGTTACCCGGATTGACATACACCTGATGAAGGCCGGAGGACACAACGACCGAAACGTTGTGATAACAACAACAAAGATGTGGGCAATAGTCCGCAGGTAAATTGTTTGGATGTCGCGACCGCTTTAGCTCTCTGATTCAAGCAATGCATGACAATATGTCTGAACCTGTATTCCACCAAAATAGGCTGTCAGAAGAATTTCCAATCACTTACAGACTAAAACGAATATGCATTTTGATACCTGGGCTATTCTCCTTGTATGTGCTTGCAGGGCTACACAGACTTCCCCCAGAAAATCCAGTTGTCATCAGATATCGATTTGATATGGATCTGAACGTCATGCATCACATCTTAGAACTTCAATATGCCGATGACAACTCTGCCATCTATCACTCAAAAGAAGAACTCTAAGAATATGTGGACAACTTGTTTATGAGCTACCAATCTTTTGGGGCTTTACAGGAAACCTTAAGAAAACTAAGGGCCTTGAACAGCCAGCGCCAAATATCATATTACCAGGTTTTTATATTACCATTTCTGATACACCACACGAACAAGTAGAGCATTTTCCATATCTATGCAGCCTTTTACCAAAAAAAGTGCACCTCAGAAAAGGACGTGGAACAGAGAATTGGAGCAGCACAGGAACATTTGGAAAGCTAATCAAACGCGATTTCAACAACAAGGATTTCAATTTGACAAAAAAAAAGCATGGTCTATAATGCTTTTGTCATTTCAACTTTCTTACATAATTGCGAATCCTGTATTCTATATCGTCGCGACATCCAAGAATTGGAACGGTTTCACAAGGAAAAGCTTTGTTCACTGTTGAACATCGAATGGCAATAACAACAACAACGTCTAGGAAAGAGCTAACAGTCAAATCTCTGACCATCAAACACCGACTCTTGGTGGTCAAGACATATCGTAAGAATGGAAGAGTCAAGGTTTCCACGTTAAGTCGTATTCAGTAAGCTCACTTTAGGGAAACAACCACGGGTTTGCCCTCTTCGAAGATACAAAGATCATCTCAAAACAACATTGGATTTACGCCTAAATCGTTTGAAGCAAAAGCCCAAGACCGTATCAATTAATGGTATTCTTTTACCATCAGAACTTCGAAGCTACCAAAATAGAAAATGATATCGACTCTTCCAAGAATTCTTGCAAGAAATGGTCATGCCGCTTACTTAGCAAACCACCCGCATTCCACCAGTATTCCATCTAACAGCTTCTTCCCGCGAACTAATGCTATGTGGAACCAACTCCATGAGGATGGTTTCCCGATCACTACAATCTTAGTCTATTCAAGCCAGGGTTAACCGTTATCCTAAAGTAATAGTCTATCTCGAGTGGCCCATTGGGTCTTGTTACAGGTGAACATTACTATAAAAAAAAAAAAAAAAAAAAAAACTTCGTCATCAGCATCATCATCATCATAAAGGAAGAGATCAGCAAGGAAGAAATTAAATTCTTCGATTTGGGATAAGGCCGACGATGAAAGAAAATAATGCAAATAATTATACCACTTCGTCCTGGAAATTCTGACAGTCGTTCCTCGCTTAAAGAAGCAATTATTTAACGAATCTAGACTTATGACCAGCTATAGAAGTAATCGCTACCAGGTGGTATAGCACGTTGTAGGAAAATATTGTTCCTAATTGTATTTTCTTTCTTCAAAATGAATCAAATTTAAAAGAGTTTCCTAAATAAATTCTACTGTATAGATTATATAGTGACTTTCCAAGCGTAGTTTAGATTTGGCACAAGGCGGAAAGTATAAGACATCCAGTGAGGATCGAACTCACTACTCGATCGTAATTGTTCTTAGCAAGCTTGCTAACCGTTACACCGCCTCGAGGTTCCTCTGTACAGATTATATAGAGCTGATTTTCGAAAGGTTTTTTATTACGTTTATATAGCAATAAAGTGTCGCTGCCGACACATGAGAGTGAACCTGGCTCGCCAGTGAGCAAACACAGGCGATCTCATTACTGAACTGTGGATCGCATAAGCATATGTAGAAATTAGCGTGGCGTCTAACAAATTTCTATTTCTAGTCTATCCTCTATTATTAAACGGATCGCTATTCTCTACTCTATTCACTATACTATTTCTCTATTTGGGTCACTATACAGATTAATAATTGGAGCTAGTATTATCGAGCAAGTACTATTAGTGCGAGTGATATTCGAAGGCGTCTGACACCAGTATTGTTCAACGGCGTTACAATAGTTGTATCTGCGATTACAAAGTCTCTACTACAACGAGCACTACACGTGACAACGAGTATTCGCTGACATCACAAAAGTGGCAGCGAGTGTTCGTTGACATAAAAAAAATTGCATTCATTGTTTTGTATAAACATATAGAAATAATTTAGAAATATTCGAAATGGTACAAAAGTGGCATTAAAGTGACAGCTATAGAATGCCTGAAATCGTGGTAAGTTACAATGTATTTTTCACTGATGTTCACAAGGCCGGGTACCACTCGAGGTAGAGTGTTACAGAGTAGGAGCCGCAGATTATGCGCATATATGAGGAAGATAACATTTAACCGTAGACTTCAGATTGTAGTAATCGGGGAAACATATTGAAGGTTGGGTCCACAAAGCAGCAGTTTGCGAATAGAAGCTGCTGGAGTGGATCTTATATTCGCCAACGGAATACGAAGGGGATGTAGGTGTTTCGCTACAATATGCTTGACATGGCGGGTCTTAACCGTGAAAATTAGGACCGGTGGAACTAAGGAATGTAGTTCGCTTGCATACATTTTATGAGAATAGCGATAGAGTTGTGAGAGTCTTGCGACGTTTCATCCATGAGAAAATAAAAATTTGTCGTCTGGAATACCCCAATTAGTGTGCAGCTCGTTAACCGACTAAGACGTTGGAAATTAAAACAGTCGTTAAGTGAGGAGCTGCTGTATTTGAACCTTCAGAATAGAATAGATACTGGCTTTTATATTTCGATGGTGTTTTTTATTATTATTATTTTCATTACGTGTATCATTTTGTGACAATTTCAACCAATGGGATGTGTTGCTTGATAAGGCTGCTTGATTTTAAAACAAATTTAACACTTCATAGGTAATTTAATATTAAAATTAGATTTTTTTTTCCCATGGGAATATTGATTCCGTGAACTTGGATCTGCGGATGGTTTAAGGTATAAAAGGTTGGAATTGGAAATCGGAGAGCAGAGTTCCATTTCCGGTTGAGTTTCTTATATTTCACTTACGCACAAAATAGCATTGGAGAAATGTATGAATCCATCTCATCTCCCCCAACTATTGGGTTAATTAGTAGGAAATGTATTAGTAAATCCTTATCTCCAAGCATTTTTACAATCTAAAAAATATTTTCTAGCTTTAAATAACCTGCAAAAATTTGATAAACCGTAAAATGCAAATCAATCAATCAATAAAAAAAATTCTATTCCTAAAAGTTTTTAAATAAAGTTATTAGCCTTTTTTTTTCGTCTTCTCACCCCTCTAGAATGTTCTCCGACTTTTAGAATTTCCATATCTTCACGTTTCTTTCTTCTTTTTTATCATTTCACTCCAAACAAGACGATAAAGCCTCTATGACGCAAGGGTCTACAGAGCGTGAAAGTGAAACAAGTATACTTTAGCTAGACTTGAGGATAGGGACATAAAGAGACAGGGTTCAGGAAGACAGATGATGGAGATTGACTTTGCATTTAAATTTTTGAAGATTGTAGTTGTCAGAGAAGCATGAAATTGGAAGGGAGTTCCGCATGCTTTTTTTCTTGGGTTATCAAATTTTATGAGTTAATGCTGAAATCTAAATATTTTGAACGAAATTTTATGGCTTCAACTACAAATAAAATGTATTGTTGGCTATTTTACGATAAATATTTATTGTTGGTTATTTCTTTATATAAAAATATATTTCTTTTATTTTTACCATAAACATGTATTTTTATGCTTTCATAGTGTTTTGATCCAAGTGTGAAGGTTCACTATTTACCCATAGCTGGGACACAAACAGGTGCTACAAGCCGGGGTCAGGCTGGATCTGTGAACGAAAGCAATTAAGAGGTGGTTCAACGCTCTTTAAAGCCTCCAGTATCCTGATCAGAGGATTGCAGCCAGATGTAGTTTATCGTGCAACATGGATTGACTAGACGCCCTAGTAGACAGAAATCCGTGAGATACGAGCGGCCAGCCATTATTATTTTAACCTTCAAGTCCCGCCTCCACTTTTCCCTTCCTTCACAGAAGTTCGTCAGATGGAAAGTCCAAGATTTTACAGCTGTTTCTTCCCGATTCTGAGTATGTCTTTTCGTTGCCATTTTTTAAAAAAAACTTCTTTATTACTTACTTGCAGTAATAAATAGTAATAAATTCTGAAGGCAGTTGTATGCCTTCAACTACAGCTAAATGTATTATTGGTCATTGTTCCGTTAAATTTTATTGTTGATAATTCTACAATGAAATTGTGTTATTCATAATTTTACTATCAATAGGTATTGTTGGTCCTGGGTAAGACGATAAACTACATCCGACAGCAAGGCCTCTGATCAGGAGGTTTTGAGGAACCACCTCTTAATTGTTGGTATTCTCAGATCTACCAGACTCAGTGTGGTAGCACCTGTTAGGGTCCCAACTGTGGGCAAATAGTTAACCCTCAAATTGGGATCAAAGCACCGTGAAAGTGTAAAAATAGGTTTTAATACCAGAAATACTTTTTGTAAAAAATTATTACCAGCAATAAATTTTTGAAGGAAAAAATTACCAGCAATACATTTTTGAAAAAAAATATTATCCGCAATACATTTTGGGAAAAAATCTTGCCAGTAATAAAAATTATATCGGCATTAAATAACCCGTTCAGGTTGATATACCGTAAAAGAAAATAAATCAAATCAAACCAAACTTCGCGATGATTCTTACATTCTTTTGGGCATTCATTATTTATTTAATTTTATTTTTCTTTGCATTCTGTAGAATTCTTCCTTCAATTTAATTTTCATATTTCTATATGATTTTTAGCGTTTTCGTCTTGATATAGCCTTTCCTTCCCATAAAATTGATTCCGTGACCAGACCAACACTATTTCTGTTTAAACATTATTCCCAATCATTTAAATCACCGAGCACGCTGTCCATTCTGCTCAGGAGGAAAAAAAAATGGGTGTTTAAACGAATTACCACAAAGGTCTTCTTACCACTCTGCGCTGGCAACATAAATTTTCCGAGAGCATTTAAAGGTCGGCCATTTTGAAGCACGAGTAAGCTAGTTGATCCCATTGCTTGAAGTGGTAGCGCAAAGCGAAAAGAATAAATTATAGCACGATTTTTCTTTTCGCTTGTCTTTGAGCATTCAGACGATCAAAAAACCCGACATCTGCAAAATCGAGAGCAGAGAATATCGTACTGACAAAGCTGAAGTTAAAAATATACATTCATATATGTCCTCTTCCGCCATTTTCTTCTTTACCACAAATATCTGAGTCTCTCCAGAATAGAAATAAGTTCAAAGCGGTGCATATGGCCAATGTGTTTATGCAGGGAGACAATGAATAACAAATATTTTACACTGACGCGAAAAATAGCCACCAAAAGACAGTCGAACGTGTAGTAGTTGTCATTTAGA
Organism: Acanthosepion pharaonis; assembly: GCA_903632075.3. Taxonomy (NCBI): domain Eukaryota; kingdom Metazoa; phylum Mollusca; class Cephalopoda; order Sepiida; family Sepiidae; genus Acanthosepion; species Acanthosepion pharaonis. The sequence goes on along the minus strand of CAHIKZ030000047.1, from coordinate 1,217,304 downwards.
AGCTGCTTATACGATAATGTCTATCCTTTGATATTTTAAGATAAATATTTATTGTTGGTTATTTCTTTATATAAAAATATATTTCTTTTATTTTTACCATAAACATGTATACTTTCATAGTGTTTTCATCCAAGTGTGAAGGTTCACTATTTACCCATAGCTGGGACATAAACGGGTGCTACCATTCGGGGTCAGGCTGGATCTGGGAACGAGAGCAATTAAGAGGTGGTTCAACGCTCTTCAAAGCCTTCAGTATCCTGATCAGAGGATTGCAGCCAGATGTAGTTTATCGGGCTACATGGATTGTCTAGCCGCCCTAGTAGACGGAAATCCGTGGATACGAGTGGCCAGCCATTATTATTCAACTCTCAAGTCCCGCCTCCATTTTTCTCTTCCTTCACAGAAGTTCGTCAGATGGAAAGTCCAAGATTTTACAGCTGTTTCTTCCCGATTCTGAGTGTCTTTTCGTTGACATTTTTTAAAAGTCTTCTTTATTGCTTGCTCGGAGTAATAAATAGTTGTTAATTATTATTATTATTATTATTATTATTAGAACGGCCATGTGATTATGTTTCAATCGTTTTCAGCTAAAGTTTTTACGAAGGCCCAGGTCTCTCGGCCAAATGTTTGTCAGCAAATGTTTTTGAAGATTGTAGTTGTCAGAGAAGCAAGAAATCTGAAGGGAGTCCCGCATGGTTTTTTTCGGCTTATCAACCTTTATGAGTTAATGCTGAAATATAAATATTTTGAACGAAATTTTATGGTTTCAATTACAAATTAATTGTCAGTTATTTTACGATAACTATTTCTTGTTGGTTATTTCTTTATATAAAAATATATTTCTTTTATTTTTACCATAAGTATTTTTATACTTTCATAGTGTTTTGATCCCAGTGTGAAGGTTCACTATTTACCCATAGCTGGGAGACAAACAGGTGCTCCCACTCGGGCTCAGGTTGTCCTCTTTATTTAAGTTTTCTATGGATTGAAATATGTGATAGGAGAATTTCTAAACAAATTAATATCAATGTTAGTAATTATTATTTTGCTGCCAATTTGGCTATCGTGTTTTCTTCTCATCTAATGTTAAAACCAATTCATAAAGATGCCTTAGTGCGTGGCTGGCAAACATAGGAAGGACCACTCAGCTGTTAAAGAAGAGAATTTCTCAACATGTGCCTGCATACTTTAGAAAAGGTAGGTGACAATTTGTACTATTTTTCTGTTACGCCCCTGGCTTCTTTGTGTAAACAAAAGGAATATTTTTCGGTAAGCTACGTCCTCTCCCACTTTGTATAAATAAAAGGAATAGAATGACCTGTCGCTACGTACGGCCATCTTGATGTAAAAAAAGGAATCCTTGTTGGGTCGCTAAATCCAGTTTTCTTGGTGTAAACTAAAAGGATACTTGTTGGATTGCAACATACTACCTTCTTTGCGTAAATAATTGTAATACTTTGCTTAGATTCTGGAAGGTATATTTATTCAATCTCAATATAGTCAGCGTTTATCGATGGAATGCATATCATTATCACTTTAATTCTTTTCTTAATCTGTGATGAGATTATTCAGTATTCACTCTTATATAGAAACTTAGATGTAACAGATGAGTTCAGAACCTTTTTCTTTGATTTCAAGGCCATAATTCTATCCATTAATAAAATATCTTGTTCTTGAAAGGCATATATTGCGGTTCTCAGGCGTCTTTCTGATTTCTGTATCATACTTTGGGTTGCTACGTCCTCCCTTCTTTGTCTAGTCAAAATTAATACTTGTTGGGTTGCTACACCTCTTCTTTGTGTAAATAAAAGAAATACTTGTAGAGTTTCAACGTCTTGTCTGTGTCAATAAAAGCAATACTTGGGTTGCTACGTCTTGCTTTCTTTGTGTAAACAAAAAACAATTACTTATTGTTATCTGCTTCATTGCGTTTTCAACCTTCAAACATCGGCTTTCCATAAGTATATGTTTACTTTGTTAAGTAGATCATATTATGACATTCATCTGAAAGTTCTTGAGACAATTTTATTAAATCGATACGACCTTCTTTGTTTTAAAAAAACCAAGCTTGAATATCAAAATGATTTGTTTATTGTATATTCGTACGGATGTTCATATACAATTGATGCTGTGTGTTTATTTTATATTCACGTTTCCGCTTGCTTTTGTTTTAGTCGGTTGCACAGTATTTTAAATTCTACCATTGAGCTCTGATGAAAAAGGAACGAAAACTATTCAACCCTTTCTAATGTTTATTCTTTTTTTCTTTTCCTTACTCTTTTTTCTTTCCATAGCACTTATTGTTGCTGTGTTTTTTGTCTAATTATTTCTTCTTCTTTAAAATATATCTATTTTTAATACTATTATGGTCCGGTTCCTTGTACCACGGTGATAGTCCAAGGTAGAACCAATAAAGAAGAACTCGAACACAGGTATGGAATAACACAGATATATTACAAACAGGAATATATACAGAGAAGTAGAAGTGTTAGTATGAACAATCAGGTTTAGTAGAGAGAACAATGTAGTCTCGACCAGTATCACTATTCCAATGTCTTGCAGTAATTGTCTGAATGAGACTCTGTTTCGGACTGCCTCTGACTCGACTCTTGACTCGACTTGAACTACTGACGATATTCAGTCACCCCCCCCCCCACGAGGGTGTCATGTGGCACAAGGCCTTTTTAACGTGGGTATTGCCAAGCCATTGGGCTCGGCCAAAAATATGCATTTGAACCCGTATAAACGGGTTCAGGGCCCATTTATTTTCCCAAAGGAGACTCCGCCCTTCGGCGTAGCCTCCTTTGGGTTCCTCCCGCCCGTAGGAAGAGAGTTTAACCGAACAGTCAGTTCAGACGTGAACGACTGACGATATTCAGTCACCCCGCCACGAGGGTGTCATGTGACACAATGCCTTTTTAACGTGGGCATTTCCGAGCCATTAGGCTCGGCTGTGGTCCCATTGAACCCGTATAAACGGGTTCAGGGCCGTTTTTTACTCCCCTGAAGGAGACTTCGCCCTTCGGCGTAGCCTCCTTCGGGTTCCTCCCGCCCGTAGGAAGAGAGTATAACCGAACAGTCGGTTCATAGTTGAAGGACTGACTCTCGCCTACTGACTGAGGCGCAGTATTTAAGTATGGAATAATACTATTATTATTATGGGTAAGATCCCATAACAAATACATTGATTAAATTTTGTATCTCCAATAAGTTGGTTAAATGCGTATATATCTGATCTGATACATGGACACCGGAACAGTCGCTGGATGTGAAATGTGAAGATTTTTTAAAAAATTCCTTTATTAAATGAAGAGTTCATTATGGCTGATCATAATCGTTCACCTCTTGAAAAGAACATGGCCTATATATATATATATATATATATATATATATATATTTCAAATGGTAATTAGTAAGTAAAGTCCCAAAGACGATATAAATACAAAGAGAGCTCAATATAAGAACAGAGCAAATATAATAATTGTGATGGTCTAGGTTAGGACCGAAGAAGAACAACACAAACACAAGAGTAGAAATAACGAAGGTGTATTACACTAAATAATAATACAAGAGGTATAACGTGTTAGTATGACTGTTAGACTAGTTTGGAGTTAACTACTATCGGCTCGACTCGATTCGATATTTACTTGCCCCCACCCACTACGAGAGAAAAATGTGGCACAAGGCCGAGTTTCACGTTGGTTTTCCGAACCCGTAGGGTCGGCCAAAAATTGCCTGTAGAAACTGTAAAAACAGAATCGGGTTGACCAAACTCCCCGAACGAGGCTCTACCCTTCGGCGGCGCCTCGTCCGGGTTCCTTTCGTCTCATCTCGGGAAACTGACTCCGTTTTTACGAGGTCTACAGGGAATTTTTGCCTGGGCCGACAGGCTCGGATACCCAACGATAAAACTCGGACTTGTGCCGCATCTAGTTGCGTGGGGCAGTTGGTAAATTTTATAAACCACAAGTGGAATCTGTGGGTGTTGAACAAACACGAACATGCATAATTAGAGGCCCTCAACTAAGATTAGTTACCCCCATACACTGCCATCCTCGGAGAAGAGTGGCTGCCCCATTTACTTATTCTTATTTTTACAAAGACTAATTCTCTACTACCCGACATAAATGTAAGAGAGAAATCTGAATTAGTTTTTCTAATTTTATAAGAAGTGGTAGTGTGTTGCCAAAACAAAACTATTCTGCTACGGCTCCACTTTCAAGGTGAGCCTTGGAACTTATTGAACGACCTTCGTAGAGTCGGAGAAATCCCACCGAGAGATGTGAGTTCCTCAAGTATGTAAATTTAACTTTGTGTTGTCATTTACTTTTTCTAAGGCCAAATTGCTAACGGCATACTTTGACTATAGGAGGGAATTCCCTGAAGGGAAAAAAAGGTATAAATACTCGATTATGATGGTGGATATAATTTGATTTAATATCACTTGTCGATAACGGCCACTTAAAAAAAAGTTGCTGTTTTAGAAAAAAAGAAAAGAAAAACGGGAATAGCGACTAAACTACGGATAATCAATGACAACAACGTTTATAATAATAACAACTTATGTGGGATGCAATCCATTGAGAGAGAGAAAGAAAGAGAGAGAGAGACTCCACAAAAAATGTATACACACTTCAGGAAAGAATAAAACTTATATATATTGTAATACGAAATTTATTCAAGCATTATGAGATAAATAAAAGTTACCTTTGGACTCTACAATCACAAGAGATGCTGAAAGTGGTGTCCTTTAGCTCCCAGACATTTATTAGAACGGCAAACTCCTGCTTGGAGAACGTTGACCAAATTGACAAGTTGAATTCCTGCATTTTTAATTTCTTATCTAAGGGTCGCCGATATAATACCATCTGTCAAGAAAATATCGTTCTGAGTAGTGTTATCGTAATTTGATAAAACTACGAAATTTCCGTTCCTGAAGTCTATAGACATTTTTAGAAGACTCTGTATATAACGTAGGATAAAAATAATCCACCATACATATATATATATATATATATATATATATATATATATATATATATATATATATATATTTATTTATTTATTTCTATATATAGTTTTTTTCTTTCTCTCTGTCTCTCTCTCTCAATCTATCTGTATATATATATATATATATATATATATATATATATATATGACAATAGGAAAATGTAGTAAGGACGCGTTTCGTCCAATGTGAAAAAAAGTTCACATTGAACGAAACGCGTCAGCAATTACTACATATTTCCTATTCTCATTTATATTTATAAATATTGTCTTTTCTACAGCTTAATTCTGATAAATTTTCACATATATATATATATATATATATATATATATATATATGACGTCACATTATGAAATGGAAAAAGTTCGTCAATTATTTTAAGAAATTTTTTCATGTTTTAGGCCGGTAAATGTCATTAATACTGTTTATTATAAACCTTTTTTACTTAAAGATTTTCATTCATAAAAACAACCTATAAACATCAAGAAATCTCTCTCTCTCTCTCTCTCTCTATATATATATATATATATATATATGTGTGTGTGTGTGTGTGTGTGTGTGTGTATGTGTGTGTTTGCATATACAGTGTAACCCGGGTATAAGATAGTTGTCGGGACCGGAGAAGAAGTCTCTTATATCCGGGTTTGGTCTCTTTTATATGCATTAACACAGGCTCTAATTTGGGATCAGAGAAAATCTCTCTTATATCCGGGTTTCTCTTATATCCGGGTCTCTTATATCCGGGTTACACTATATATATATATATATATATATATACTGCTTCACTCTGATTATACATTTTTCTATAATTTCTGTTGATACTATCCGTTCTGTAACCCTGTCTTGTTCCTTTCTTTCTCTCTTCCCCCTCTCTCTTTATATATATATATATATATATATATATATATATATATGAATTTAAAGAAGAAACATACATAGAAAACACATTCAAAAAACTATAATACCCATATCATTTCATCCACAATGTAAGAAGAAAGGCATACAAAATATACAAACGAAACAAAACTAATAACACAATCCGCAATAGTAAATCACATGAAAACAGATACATAATACTACCGACCAATTCTGTCACGTCCACGATCCAGAATAACCTATCCCATCTAAATAATCTTGAAATAGTCACAAACACCTCCAAAACCATTATAGATATACTAAGATCTTCACACAATAATAGCACTAATATTTCTGAAGCAGGCATTTATAAAATAAATTGCCAAAACTGCTCCTCCCAATATATTGGAGAAACAAGTAGAAGTTTGAAAAACGCATTTATGAGCACAAAAGAGACCTCACAAAAACAACTTAGCTAATGCAATAGTCATACATAGAAATAAATACAACCATAATTTTGATTTTGAAAATGCTACACTCATAAAAAAAAAAAATAACTCACTCAGAAGGAAAATTCTGGAGAGTGCCGCCATTGAAAATTATCCAAATATTAATTTACGCCCAGGCTTTTTCCCTATTTCACCTTTCTTAACAAAATTAATGCTCTTACAAACAAATATGCACAACAGATTCATAAAATCGAAAGAAAATGGTTGAATACATCAACACAGGTATAATGACAATATTCTCCACACGTGACAATCTCTGACGTTATTTTTCAGTTAAAAACTATGAAAATAGCGTTTCTCTACATTCCAGTTGCTAGGTACATTCTGTATTTGTTTTTTTATTAGTTACGTTGTTCATTTAATTTCATTTTCGTATTTTGCTTTGATAAAGTCCACATTGGACGAAACGCGTCAGCAATTACCAGTTTTCCTATTGTCATTTTTATTCATAAATATATATATATATATAAAGATATATATTTTTCTATATCAAAAACATTATTGAGGAAATTGTAAGGCAAAATTGAAAAGGTTTATTTGTGACGCGTTTCATTCATAAGGATTTCATCGGACTGGGTTTGTTGGCATTGTCGTGCCTACACAAGCGCATGAACGAGAGAGTTTGATAGTTTCAAAATATTTTTGAAAAAGTTCTTTTGAAATATTTTTTTTTCGCAATCTAGTCAAATTCTATATTCTTTTTCTTTTTCTTTCCATTAGCTTTGTTTTGAAATATCCGACATTGTGATAACGGAACATCTCCAAAGAATTGTAATGCGTTGTAAGAAACTTGACATAAATTTGTGTAAATTGACAGATGTTCTTTAAAAAAAATTCTGAAACTGCCAGTGTCTCTAGCTCATGCGCATGTGTAGTCAACAATCGCAGACCGATGAAGTCCTAACGGATGAAACGCGTCACAAATATACTTTAATATTTTGTCTTGCAATTTCCTCAATATATATATATATATATATATATGTGTGTGTGTGTGTGTGTGTATAGATAGAAAGATACAGACATTTTATTAAAGACGACTCAAAAGGAGCTACGATTAAGCATTTTATTCAATTTTTCTTGTTTTTATTAGTGTTTTTTCTCAAAGTGTATAAAAACTGTACGAATGTTATATATATATATATATATATATATATATATATATATATATATATATATATATATATATATATTGGGCTCTCTACCGTCGGTTTTGACGTATTGAGGATCTGACAGCTTAATTGATTCAGTTATGAAATTGTGTGCGATAATCTTAGTGGCACATGAGACTAGTAATTTACAAAGGAGGCCACATATGGAGCAAGATTGCGGGATGAGTTCACTGTTAGATTAGGTGACCTTTTAGATTTTGCTCTCGTTTCTTGAAGATGATTCAAACAAGCAGATTGAAAACTGCCGAGTACACTAAAATACGTTGATTTTCATTCTACCCGTTCCAAAGCGCTTAAGGGTGTTATGTGGTATATCGACAACTGACAAGTTGCTCTTCAGCTTGTCTTTGTATCTTAACCATGGTTGCCCTATATATTCCTGTTACCCTGATGTAACTGGGTGTACATTAGGATCTTGTGTATCCTGCTGCAGACATTCTCGAGGCATGACCAGTCCATCGTAACTGAGTATGAGAAAAGTCTCGATTCCTCCAATATTACACCTGTTAAACAGGTCTACGTTAGATGTCCTATCATGAAGATATATATATATATATATATATATATATATATATATATATATATATATATATATATATATAAAAATTTTGCTATACTCGTAGCTGACTATTTTTGACCGCAATTCTTTCATATAAAGGGCTACTACAATTTTATGTTATTTTTATGCTTGACGTATTTTCGATTAATATTTGTCTAAACTGTGAATGCGGATACGAGTGTTAAATGTTCTAAGATTGAACTATGATCGCTCAAGTATGACGTAAGCATTCTCGTAAACGTTGGTGTTGTAAAACCAATATACTTATTAACCTTTTTGTCAGAGATGCAATATCCCAAATGACATTGAAATACGATGTTGGTCTTCTGTAAGACGCTAGTTGATAAAGAAGAGCTGTTATTGATGACTAGTACAGTATTTAATTAATTTTATTTTTTTAGTTGGATCCGTCGGGAATATATTAGTTTTTATGGTTTTATTAGAATTGTTCATTTAATTACGGTATAGTAATTTGATATTTTTAGAGTTGTTTAAGGATTTATTTTTTTCCTTTTCATTTATGTTATTATATATATATATATATATATATATATATATATATACAATCCATTACATAGATTTTTTTTTAATTTTTCATTCAATTCCCTAACCTTGTTCTGATATAGAAATATTTATATCATATTCTCCCATACATATGCACGCATATACAGACACACACATGTACACAAATAAACACACACACACACACACACACACATATGTACATATGATTGTTTTCAATCAGCTTGTCTGAAATGTCTTCAAGAAGCGAGAGAAAGATCTAAAAGGTCAGCCAATCTAACAATGATCTCATCCCACAATCCTTATCCTTCTCTGTATGCGGCCCTCCTTTGTAAATCACTATCGGGCCTTAAGATTATCTCACAAAATTTTCAACTAAGTTGTTAGATCCTCATACCTCGAGACCGACACACACACACACACACACACACACACACACACACACACACACACACACATATATATATATATATACGAGAGATATAGCTAAAAGTGATGATCTCAACATATATATTTGTGCATGAGTTTTCTGCTTATATATTGATGTGTTTATTTTCAGGTTATATTTGTTTACTTTCTGACAATATATATATATATATATATATTTATATATATATATATATATATATATATATATATATATAACAATAGGAAAACTGTAGTAGTTGCTGACGCGTTTCGTCCAATATGGACTTTCTCAAAGCAAAAAACGAAATGAATTTATTTAAACAAAGTAACTAATAATAACAAAAACAAAATGTCCTTAGTAACAGGAAGAATTTAGAGGACGCTATTTTCATACTGTTAACTGAAAATCACGTCAATTACTGTCACATGTGGAGATATTGTTATTATTGCTGTGTTGACAGAATCAACCATTTTCTTTGGATTTTATGATATTGTAGTGTACGTTTGCTTGGGAGAGCAGTAATTTTGTTAAGAAAAATGAAATAGGGAAAAAGCTTGGGCGTAGATTAATATTTGGGTAATATTAAATGGCGGCACTCTCTAGAATTTTCCTTCCGAATGAGTTATTTTTTATGAGTGCAGCATTTTTAAAATCAAAATTAAATTGAAAGTTTTCCTATTGTCATTTATCTTTAAAAATATTGTCTTTTCTACGGGTTAACTCTGAGAAATTTTCATATATATATATATATATATATATATATATATATATAT
>CAHIKZ030000047.1:987500-1202500 GCA_903632075.3 Acanthosepion pharaonis | reverse complement strand
TAATATTTTTTGTTTAAAAATATGATTCCTTCGCTACATAAGTGTTCTCATGTTTCAAAAACGAGAGCCGAAAATATGGTTACTGAAAATTACTGAAGAATTAATAATAAGTGTTAGAGTTGGCAAACTGACCGAAAATTAATGCTACATCACTCTTAAGGACCACAAACACGATTTTGAGGATGACCCCACTACCAGAATGATGAACCCTACTAGATCCGACATAGAAAGGATAAGCAAAAAAATCCTGGAAAGGATCACTAGCCAAATTAAAAAAAAATACTTGGATTAACACTCTGGATTAACACCAAAGAAGTCATAAACTAGTTTACCAACATCGACAATAAGCCCGACTGCACCCTAATTCAGTTCGATATTGTCGATTACTACCAGTCATTATCAAAAGACCTCTTCACGACTGCCCTGGTGTTTGCTACAGTATATTCTGATTTAACTAAGGAAGAAACAAACATAATTCTCAGTGCAGAGAAATCTGCCCTCATCCATAATGGGAAGCAGTGGATTAAAAATGACAATTTTGATCTCACCATGGGATCTCTAGTCCCTGCAGAATCTTCGGACCTTGTCGATCTATTTATATTGTACAATGTAACCGCCCACCGTGAACTAGACATTAGGGACATCGGGCTATACAGTGATGACGGGCTCATGGTAGTGAGGAGCTCCACAAATTTTAAAACAGAGAAAATTAGAAAGATAATTTATAATGAATTCGGAAAACTAAATTTAAAGATAGTCAGAACTAAATTAAAAAGATTAAACTTCCTAGACGTAACCCTAGACTCAACGAACAACGTTCACCTACCTTACAAAAAACCTAATACTAATCCCCTGTATGTACACCCAAAGTCAAACCACCCTCCATCTATAATTAAGCATATACCCACATCAATAGAAAAAAGAATCAGTATGAACTCAGCAAATAAGGAAATATTCCGACAACACAGTAGTTTTTATAACACAGCCATGAAAAATAGCGGATACAAAAACGCTGACATAACTTATAGAAACAATAGTACCAATAATAAGAAAAAAAGGAAAAGAAAGATCATCTGGTATACCCCCCGTACAACCAAATGGTCAGCACCAAACTAGGCCATAAGTTCCTAGCTTCAAACTAAACGAGATCTTTAACAAAAACACCTTAAAATTGTGTTACTCTGAAAATCTAGAAAGAATCATAAAAAGACATAATAAGAAAATTCTAGAAAAACACGCATACCAAAACAGTAATAAAACTCATAAACTAAAATTAGATAAAAATAACGAAGAATTATGTGATTGTAGAAACCCTAAAGACTGCCCGTTGGAAAATAAATGCCTCACAAAATGAATTTAAAATTAGATGGAGGCAACACAAGAGCTCCTTCAACAATATGCAAAATAGAAATCAGACATCTATAACCCAATATTTCTGACATCTAAAAGAAACAAATAAAACACCAAAAGTAAAATGGAAAATAGTAAATAAAACAAGAAATTGTAAAACCTGGGATGATCCATGCCCTTTATGCCTACACGAAAAACGGCATATCATTAAGTTTCTAAATAATGAAAAATTATTAAACCATAGGCAGGAGTTAACGGTTTTTTGCCGACATCAACAAATTTACGCATTAAATAATTAGCATAAAAAAAATTCCATAGTTTAATAAAAGTTTTAAAATCTTAGCCAAATCATTAAATAGGAAAAAAACCCTTTCTGTAGTCGTCAAAAACAAATTGAAATTCAGTGCAATAAGGTTTGTATATAAAACACCCGCTTGAATAAACAAATAAATAAAGAGAAAATTAGATAATAATAAAACAAAATCCTCCCGACACATAATGACATGTAGGCGTGCCTTAAAAATGTCCCTCGCAGGGAACTAACTAGAGGATGACCGCCAACATTAGCCTTGAAATAGGTACCCTACCCAACCAGAGCAAAACCTCTCAGAAAATGAGGAATCTATAGATAAGAATTAACTCTCTGACCAGTTAGCGAAGAAAACTAGTCTAGCCACTCCCACAATAACGAATGTTATAACGAACCATGCTTAAAAACGCACATAAACCAAGAGATAGCTTATTCCTAAAATTTCGCTTGAAGATGAAACGGGACTAAACACCTTAATTCAACTTAATTTTAATAATTATTTGGATGGTTTCGGCTCTCTTTTTTGAAACATGAGAACTCTTATGTAGCGAAGGAATCATATTTTTAAACAAAAAATATTATAATACATACATATGATAATTAAAAAATTTGACAACGAACCTTGGTTATAATTATTATTTCTTTAATGTTAATATTAGGCTAAAATAGAAATCATTCTGATTAATTTGAAATTAAAATTAAATATACTATGAAATTAAATATAAAAATTAAAATTAAAATTACTGATTTTATATTTTAAATTTAACCTGTATTAAGTTTAAAATATAAAATTATTTAAAGAAAGTCTATGGAAAATATACATATATATATATATAGAGAGAGAGAGATAGATAGATAGATAGATAGATAGATAGATAGATAGATATAGATAGATAATATAATATCTATCTATCTTTCTCTCTTTTCTCTCTATATCTCACCTATATATATATATATATATATATATATATATATATATACCTCTTTTCTCTTTTATCTCTATCTCTCAACTATATATATATATATATATATATATATGGATAGATAGATTGAAGACAGAGAGAGCTAAAATATATGATGTATATATATATATAAATATATATATATATATATATGTATATATTATGCATATGTAATATATATATATATATATGTATATATTATATATATATATATATATATATATATATATATATATATATATATATATATATATATATATATATATAAATAACATGAAAACTGCTTACTTGGAATTGAAACAAGTGTTGAACGATTGATCACTATGATTGTTTACTTCGCTTAATATTTCTTCGGAGAGAGTCTGCAACCACTGCAGTATTTCATCACAAAAGCAGATTTTTATTAAAATTTTTGTAAAAAGCAGCCAATAATTCTGCCATTTAAAAAGCGGGTTTGAATATTCTCAAGCTAAAACAAATCAACAAAAAAAAAAGCAGCAGAAAGCTGACTAAATTCTCATAACAACCTCCTGCCATAATTAAATAAACAATGGTTTGCCACATTTTAACAAAAATGGAGAAACAAAATGGAGTCATGGTATTATCGCATACAAACCACAAATATGCCTTCATGTAGAAAAAAAAAAGTTGCAAAACCGCAGCCAATTGTGTGTGGCCTTATTCCATTTACATCTACGCCTAACATGTGCAAATTAACAAAATAAAAACTAACGGAGGAAATAACTGTATTTTTTTTTAATTTGTGAGAGGAAAACGATCTAAACATGGTGAAAATAGGAAAAGTAAAATGGCGGAGAAGAGAGTTTGGTGGAAAAGAAAACGAAAAGAAAGTTAAGAAATAGGCGATAAATATTGATAGAAAGGAAATATTATCAGAAATTGAATAAAAAAGTTACTAGTAAAACTGATGCGTAACTTTCCAGCATATTTTCATAGAATATTTAATTACAATTCATGACGTCATTATATCACTGACGCTACACAGTCTTTCCATTAAATCGAATATTACATCATAAAGGAATGATTTCAATGTTATAAACGTTTTTTACAGATACAACTTTTCGAGTAAATAACCTGTGGCCAGCTTGTGGTTTGCATTATACATAAGAATTGTAAGATAAGGCTTTTCCATTCATTAAACATTAGGCATGCATTGGCCTCTAAGTTAAAGTTGCTGTCAGTTAAAATTTATAAAATCTCACTTAAAATACATTATTTACATTACTTGGACTATTGTCCTCATCTTTGTCGCCATATTTATTACAACGTTTCGGCCATTGTACGCTCCGGTGGTTGGAATGTCGAACTGAACACTTTATTTCACTCACTGGGGTAGACGGTTCTCGTTCCACGTGCCATGTCTAATGGATGTCAGTTATCAGTTATATCCTGTTAATTTCCCTCTGAAAGTTGTCCACGGGTATTGAACTCACACTCTTTGGGTCCTGTCACTGGTTCTAACCTACGCCTTTATCCACTGTGCCATGTGTCCACCTGAAGAAGGCCGGAGCTTACAAAGGCCGAAATGTTGTAATAAATATGGCGACAAAAATGGGACAAAATGTTGTAATAATAATATAAATATAGGCAGATGGCGACAAAGATGAGGACAATAGTCCGAATAATGTAAATAATGTATATAATACCTCATCTCAGAAATATTGACAAATAATGAAAGGCCGAAACGTTGTAATAAATATGGCGACAAAGATGAGGACAATAGTCCGAATAATGTAAATAATGTACATAATACCTCATCTCAGAAATATAGGCAGGTACTGAAAGGCCGAAACGTTGTAATAAATATAGCGACAAAGATGAGGACAATAGTCGGAATAATGTAAATAATGTACATAATACTTCATCTCAGAAATATAGACAGATACTGAAATGCAGAAACGTTGTAATAAATATGGCGACAAAGATGAGGACAATAGTCGGAATAATGTAAATAATGTATATAATACCTCATCTCATAAATACAGACAGTCACTTAAAATAGTTTTTTTTTTCAGCATAGTAGTCTACTCAATTTCATTAACCGTTATCGATTTTTCTATTACAGAATCCACTATCTTCCTTCTTGACATTTTGTTTAAGGTAGTGTGGAAAGCTATCATGTTGCATATAATGTTATTTTTTGCGTTCATTTTAGTTTTTTTTTTAAAGCATTTCACCCCAAACAATGCTGGATGCCACTAGTACGCAAGGGGTTAAAGGAGCTAGAATAAAGAGGCCGGATGAAGGAAAGGATGAAGAGAAGAACAGGGAATAGGTAAGGGCATCTAGAGATATCGATTGACATTACATTTGAATAGTTGGAGATTAAACCTATCATGGAAACAAGTAATAGGAAGGGGATTCCACAAACGGGAGGTGTGAGACATGAAGCTATTGGAGTAGAAGAGACGGCCACATTTAACCGTTTCGACAGTGAAAGAGTGGGACCATGAAGCCAGCCTAGTAGCACGCTTAAGAGTGGGGCCATGAAGCCAGCCTCGTAGCACGCTTAAGAGTGGGGCCATGAAGCCAGCCTAGTAGCACGCTTAAGAGTGGGACCATGAAGCCAGCCTAGTAGCACGCTTAAGAGTGGGGCCATGAAGCCAGCCTAGTAGCACACTTAAGATTGGGGCCGGGAAGCCAGCCTAGTAGCACGCTTAAGAGTGGGACCATGAAGCCAGCCTAGTAGCACGCTTAAGAGTGGGACCATGAAGCCAGCCTCGTAGCACGCTTAAGAGTGGAGCCATGAAGCCAGCCTGGTAGCACGCTTAAGAGTGGGGCCATGAAGCCAACCTAGTAGCACGCTTCATACAGTCTTTGAACTAGCAAATGTAGCTCATCGGAGCAGTTACCATGAAAGTATTTGTAGAAAAGACAGAGGGAGGCGACGGCAAGCCTGTAAGAGAGCGACTGTAGACGAGATGCCAGATCAGGACCAACAACATTGCATATCCGTCCCTGGATCTTGTCGAGGACCTTAAGGCTAACAGCGGGAATACCAGACCATATATGGCAGCATTATTCCATGCAAGGGTGAATGGTTGATTTATAGATTTAAAGGATGGACTCGGTCGAGGTTCACCATTTTTGCTCTCGCTGGTGATAGAAGTGTTCAAGTGATACTGTTATATCTTATCCTTTTATAATTGTGCTTCTTCCCCGTTTCAATAGTTCGCACGGTCCTTACGTCCTGCTAATATCTCATAAATAATGAGCTATTCCGTTTTGATCACGTGGAAGGTGAGGAAAAAGCCACTACTTGGTTTCAGTGAGAAAATGAATGAAAGAAAGAAAAAAGAATGAATGAAGGGAATATAGACGTTGTTCTCATATTTATTGTCAAATTTATCACAAAGTTTCAGCTGTAGTACGCTCCGGCCTTCTTCAGGTGGTTGGAATATCAAACTGAACCGCTTTTTTTTCGCTCACTGGGATAGACTGTTCTAGTTCCACGTGCCATGTCTAATGGATTTCAGATATCAGTTATCTTCTGTTAATTCCCCTTTCCAGTTTTTCCACCGCTTTAACCCGGTATTGAACTCCTCCTCTCCCTGGATCTAACCAACGCCTATATTCACTGTGCCACGTGTCCTTTAGGAAACGTTGTGATAAATATGGCAACAATGATGAGGACGATAGTCCGAACAATGTATAAGAGTGTACGTAATATCTCATCTAAGAAATATTCACAGATACTGAAGATAGATGTGTTTAAACGTTTGTTTCAGTTGAATGGAGAACATTGTCGAATTGAAGTATTGTTTTTATTTGCCCCCGCTTCTTAAAATAACGGCCATCATTCATATTTATTATTGTTATTGCAATATTTTGTTAAGGTTGTTAAGCTCAAATATTTAACGATGTCATAGGGGAATTTCTACGGATATTTTAGTGTTATAGAACTAGCTTTCCCACTATTCAACTAACACATTGACGACGTGTTGTACACAGTATGACACTTATGTAGCTCAGGTTTTGTGGGATGCAGACCCCGGGGAAATCTGAGAGCACCGAGTCAGCGTTACGAACATAAATTCGATTTCCCAGGTTAATATTTTGGTTTTCTGGCAGAGTGCGGTTTTGGAAGCTAAACGGCACCAAGTGAGTTCTGCTTTGCGTTCAATTTTCTGATCTCTTTTACTAACTGCATATAGGGAATTAGTGTGTTCTGTTGGATGTTCTTCGTTTTACGTTCCTGCTGAGCCAGCGTTTTTGGATTCCTACGCTGGATCCAAATTAAACTGGCGAACACTACTTGAGAGCAACACTTAATTAATTTAATGACTGAATTAAGATAATTAAAGAAATGAAGAAAATTAAAATAGGAAATCCGGAAAATTTTAGCCTGTCTTTCTATTTTGGTTTTAATTTTTCTTCTACTTCTGATAGGCGTCTCCGTTTAATACATTGTTTGCGTTAAAAGTGAACATTGGGATTATATTCTAGTTACATATCCATTTTGTCTTTGTTGCTGCTGTTAGAATTCACCAAATGATTTGGCTTTTGCTATTTGATATAGTCTTTACGATTATGTAGCATTAGTCTATAGATTCTGATGAAGGATCGTTTCTTTAACATTTAAGGAGATTTTTTGGTCTTTGTCGGAAGCCGTTTTTAATCCCTGTTCTGAGAAAAGATTTGCTTGCTTTAACTTTGTCTATAGGTACTTGGAGATTTTTTGGTCTTTAACTAATCCTTTCTGATTTGCTTGTTTAACTATTTCATTAGTCTATAGGTTCTGATGAAGGATCATTTCTTTAACATTTAAGGAGATTTTTGGTCTTTGTCGGAAGCCGTTTTAATCCCTGTTCTGAGAAAATTTGCTTGCTTTAATTTTCATTAGTCTTTAATGAAGGATATTTCATTAGTTTTTGGTCTTTGTAGGTTTTAATCCCTGTTCTGAGAAAAGAAGGATCATTTCTTTAACATTTAACATTTAAGGAGATTTTTTGGTCTTTGTCGGAAGCCGTTTTTAAAAACCCTATTTCTTAGATGAAAATTTCTTTAACATTTAAGGATTTTTTGGTCTTTTGTCTTTTAACCCTATTTCATTAACTATCTTAGTCTATAGGTACTGATGAAGGATCATTTCTTTAACATTTAAGGAGATTTTTTGGTCTTTGTCGGAAGCCGTTTTTAATCCCTGTTCTGAGAAAAGATTTGCTTGCTTTAACTATTTCATTAGTCTATAGGTTCTGATGAAGGATCATTTCTTTAACATTTAAGGAGATTTTTTGGTCTTTGTCGGAAGCCGTTTTTAATCCCTGTTCTGAGAAAAGATTTGCTTGTTTTAACTATTTCATTAGTCTATAGGTACTGATGAAGGATCATTTCTTTAACATTTAAAAGATTTGCTTTTTTGGTCTTTCATTGTCGGAAGCCGTTTTTTAATCCCTGTTCTGAGAAAAGATTTGCTTGCTTTAATTATTTCATTAGTCTATAGGTTCTGATGAAGGATCATTTCTTTAACATTTAAGGTAATGCTTTTGGTCTTCATTGGAAGCCGTTTTTAGTCCCTGTTGTGAGACAACAGTTGCTTGCTATTTCTGAAACTGGGTTGGGTGTCGTGCATGAAATCCACCCGAGAGTCTAAATCTGATGACACACTGCGACAGTCAAATAGAGGGTTTAGCTACTCCCCAAATTTTTAAAATTCTGTTAATTCCTAGTTGGCAATTAGTTTCTTATACTACCTACCACTACTCAACTTACACAGTGACAATGTGTAGCACGCGGTGTGGCGCTCTTGTAGTTCAGTTGTCAGGTTAGGCAGACGCCAGGGGATTATCAATTTTTGAAAATTCGACTGACGCAGGGTAATGAAAATAAACTCGATTTCCTAGGTTAATATTTTGAATTTGTAGCATAGAGCTGTGTTGGAAGAAAAACTGCACTTGGTGAGGTCTGCCCTGTGTTCAATTTTCTAAACTCTTTTACTAACTTTGATTTGTAGTGGATATCGTGTCTGTAGTGACTTAGTGGGTTATGTCGCCTTTGTAATGTTCTTCGCTTTACGTTCCTGCTGAGCCAGCGTTTCCGGATTCCACCAGTGGATCCAAGTACTAAACTCTTGAACACTATTTGGCAGCAACACGTCATTAATCAACGTTTCTATGCACTACGCTCTACAGTTAAACGCTGCTTAATCAAGTGTTGCCCCCCGCCACTTAGTGCCCGAGAGTTTAGTCAATATATCAGGTACTGAAATTCGTTATATTTGGTTCAGAAGAAACGAAGGTATGACAAAGGACAATAGTGAATACAATAATTTATATCTCTCGAAGACACCATTCAAGTAAATCACAGCTCTATGGACCCATCCCTGATATTTCTAAAATCTACAAGGCTCAAGAGAAACTACGTCTGGTGGATCAATAAAATCTGTAGAAAAATTTACATACATAGGAAGCGAAATAATTTATACTGAAAAGGATTTGAAAATTCGCATAACTAAAGACTTGATCGCCTTAAATAAAATGAACGTAATCTGGAAAACCGATCTACCAGACAACCTCAAACGGAGATTCTTTCAAACAACTGCAGAGGTTCTTTTGATGTATGGTGCAACTACTTGGACATTAACTAAAACCCTTGAGTCTAAACTTGATGTAACCTACACCCAGATGCAGAGAGCTATACTTAACATCTCTTGGAGACAACATCCAACTATCTTTCGTTATCTTTGGTTCAGAAGAAACGAAGTTGACAAAGGACAATAGTAAATACAATAATTAAAATGGTGTCTCTGTTTGGACATTAGTTAAAACCCTTTGAGTCTAAGCTTAATGTAACCTACATTTGGATGCTAAAATAAATACTTTACATCTCTCGAAGACACCATTCAAGTAAATCACATCTCTATGGATCCATCCCTGATATTTCTAAAATCTACAAGGCTCAAGAAAAACTGCCTCTGGTGGATGAATAAAATCTGTCGAAAAATTTTACATACCAAGGAAGCGAAATAATTTTACTGAAAGTTCTGTCAATTCCTAGTTGGCAATTAGTTTCTTATACTACGTACCACTACTCAACTTACACAGTGACAATGTGTAGCACGCGGTGTGGCGCTCTTGTAGTTCAGTTGTCAGGTTAAGCAGACGCCAAGGGATTATCAATTTTTGAAAATCCGAGAGGACTGACGCAGAGTAAAGAAAATATACTCGATTTCCCAGGTTAATATTTTTATTTTGTAGCATAGAGCTGTGTTGGAAGAAAAACTGCACATGGTGAGGTCTACAACGCTCAAGAGAAACTGCCTCTGGTGGATGAATAAAATCTGTCAAAAAATTTTACATACCAAGGAAGCGAAATAATTTATACTCAAAAGGATTTTAAAATTAGCATAACTAAAGACTTGATCGCCTTAAATAAAATGAACGTAATATGAAAACCTGATCTACCAGACAATCTCACTGCAGAGGCGATATTAATATATGGTGCCACTACTTGGACATTAACTAATGACGTTGAGTCTAAACTTGATAGAACATACATTCGGATGCTGAAAACTATATTTAACGTCTCTTGGAGACAGCATCTAACTAAATCACAGCTCTATGGACCCGTCCCTGATATTTCTACAATCTACAAGGCTCAATAGAAACTACCTCTAGTAGATCAATAAAATCTGTCGATACTTTGTACATACCAAGGAAGCGAAAAAATTTATGCTGAAAAGGATATGAAAATTCACATAATTCAAGACTTGGTCGTCTTAAATAAAATGAACGTAATCTGGAAAACTGATCTACTAAACGGAGATTCTTTCAAGTTTCTGCAGAGGCGATGTTCATGTATGGTGCCGCTGCATGGACATAAACTAAAACACCAGTGTTTAACCTTGATGGAACCTACTCTCGAACGCTGGGAGCTATATCTAATGTCTCCTGAAGACAACCTCCAACTAAATCGCAGTTCTATGGACCCGTCCCTGATATTTCTACAATCTTACGAGAACGTGCACCCTTGTGCCAATTAATTGAAACAACAAATAATTTCTTTATTATTTACTTTTTTTGTATTTTTTCCAATGAAATATGTCCCAGTGCACATGTTAGTGCTTCGTATATCCATTCCAGGAAGTCGTTCCTAGAAGATCGACCACAAATTCTTGACTGGATTTAAATCAGGAAAGTTTTCGGGCCAGTCTCTAGTACTTTGATTTATTCACTGATAAGGCTTGCCAGTGTGTTACAATTTTCGTTTGCTTCCTTGGAGTAACGTCCATCGCCATAGGACAACTAATCGACAGTTGAAACAATAGTGTCTGGACGCGATGAAAATGTCATGCAAACACGGCTGACCCAATATTTTTCATGTACAAACAAATTTCATCATACGCCCCGAAAATAGATTCATATTACAGCACAGCACTGCAAATGACCCAATCTGAATAAAAATAGAAATCGATTACACCCTGTCACTCCAGTTAGTCTAAAATTGACCGTAGGGTGAAAGAAAGGAAACTAAAGCAATTGTTTCAATTTATTTTCACAAGGGTGTAGAATGCACTTTGAAGTACATTGCTGGCGAGGAAAACAATAATTTGTGAGTGATCTACTATTCAGCACAAATAGCCATGGCGCAAGACGGGTTGGTCACCCAACAACCGATTATATTTTAATGATAGGATGCCACCCTAATGGTTTTTCGCCCTCGTTGCAGGACCGTGCTGGTTGACGTGATAGACTCATGATTGTCTCATCTAGCTCGATCGAATAATAATAATAAATAAAGTGATACACTGCCAACCAAAATAATCGGCCAGGAAGATGGTCAAAGATTAGTTAGTCGAAACGTCGTCTCTTTGTTAACATACATAAAAATCAAAGATTTACGCAGAAGTCGGAATGAATCAGGTCAAGTAACAAGTTGTGAAAGGCAAAATGCTTAAACAGCGACCGAATTTATTTATTTTTTATTGATTTATACCATATATACTTGCGTCACATGCGCCCTTTGAAGACCTAATTTTGAAGCTAATTTGACTATAGTAAATGGATATATAGTTTGGTGAACGGCGTAGCCAGGGCAAACATAGGCTAATTTTATATCTAGCGTTTGATGCGACCATCTTAAAATTCGCTTCATAATTAGTTCTTCAAATGACTCATGATACGCGAGTATATCTCTATCTATAAAAGGCAAGATCTGTGTATGTGTGTAACGAATGCACGGCCGCAATTTTCAACGGATTTGCACCAAAATTTGCATGCACATGCTCCAAGTTAGCGGGAAGGCACAGGCCGATTTTCTACTGGTCAGAGTGAGAGCCTATAGCTGGCTGCCACGAATAGGCAGGAAGATTCTATTGGCCAGCGTGAGAGCCAACAGCTGACTGACACGAATGTTAACTAGCATGATAGCATGCAAACAAAATAGATAACTGCATTCGTCACAAGTGGAAAAAATTTAAATCTGCATGGCACTTTACTCCAATTGGCTCATTCGCTTGCTTAAACTCAACGTTGATTCTGATTCCGCAGAACTGGGTTGGGTGTGAAAAAGTATTTGTTGTTAACATTCTTTTTTTCATTTGGTTTTTCCAGTTACGAGTCCTTTTTTAAAGCTATCGTTTTTGTGTTCATTTTGTTTATTCTTTTTTTCGTAACAGATTTAATGTTTAGTATAGAGCTTAGAAAAAATTCGCAGTGTGAGATAGGCAAGAAGTAAGGCATGTAGCAACATCAGCAAAGGGCACTTTTTTACAGGCAAGGAAGGGCAAAAATATTTTAAGTCAAGTGATAGCGATTGCTGTATGAGTCGTACGATTTTTGAATCAAGCACGGGCAACGCCGGGCCATGCTGCTAGTACGGTAATGTATCTAACCAAATATTTTAACAAGAAGGCAGTAATTAAACGTCAACGACACTTCAAAGATTTCGTTAACATTGTGTAACAGATGGTGTAGCGATCTTTTGTATTTACCTAAAGAGAAAGCAAAAAAAAAAAAATAAGTTATAATAAAAATGTAACTGTGTTATAATTGCAATAAAAAAAATAACAAAAACAATGGCTGATCGATATACTCGAGAATAAAGCTACTGGCTAACAATTCGTTATTTCTTGTGATTATTGATTATTTAATTTTATTAAAAATGCATCGGAACACAAAAGGCATGGCAAGAGCTGCACACAGACAACAGTAATTAACGTTTTTGGTCGATGTGTGAAACTGACTCGTTGAGAATTAACCAGAATAGATTCAGAAGAGATCTATTAACTGCTTCAGAGATAGTAATATTGCGCCGCGTAATTGTGGGTCGCCATCATCATCATCACCACCATCATTATCATCATCATCACCACCACCACCACCATCATCATCATCATCATCAGTATCATTACCATGAGTCCCTCGACTGTTTCAATTGTCCGTGTGGTGGAGAGCGAAAGGAAACATCATCACGAAAGGATGGGTCGCCATCATCATCATCACCACCACCCGCATCATCACCACCATCATCACCACCATCATTATCATCATCATCATCATCATCATCATCAGTACCTCGACTGTTTCAATTGTTCGTGTGGTGGACATTGAAAGGAAACAGACTTTGGTTCATCATCATCACGATGGGTCGCCATCATCATCATCATCATCGTAACCATCATCATCATTATCTTCATCATCAGTAAGTTTGACTTTTTTATAAATACTTTCATGGTAATTGTTCACATGAACTCCTCGCTATGTTACCGAGACTGTATGAATTTAAGTTTCATTACTAGACTGACGCCGAGATCTCGTCAATTTACAGTACGTTCTATGATAACAGTTTATTTTCTCTCACTTCCCCCTTGTGGAACTCACTTCCGGCTCCATGATTTCCAACCAACTTCAATCTACAAAAAAATTAAATACAATCTCAATCACTATCTACTGTGCCCTCTGATTAATCTCTTCTTTTTCTACCTACAATATTGTTTTTATTCCTAATTCCTCTACACCCTGTAACACTTTGTGCATTAGTGGCTTTATTGCCTTTCTTGGGGCAATACCGATTTAAAAAAAAAGAAAGAAAAAATTACACCATCCACCAATGAAATTTATGGATTGCAGGAAAGTTTTTGATTGTGAACTCTGAGTAGGGATCAGGGAAATACTTATGTCTTATGGAGTACCAACTAAAGTAGGAGATGTTTTGCCATCATGAATACGTCATAGCGGATCCTAGGTGTGAATGTCTCAGCTGATAGAAATATGTAATTTAAAATCTGGCATTGTAATAGTGATATAATTGTGAAAGGCAATAATATAAATGTTGCAGATTGATACAATATGCTATACTGTATCAAAAGCATTATCGCCAGATGAAGATACATATATTTCTGAGATCTCGGTTGGAGCATTCCAACAAAAGACGTTGATTACATGTCTGTTCGTGATTACGCTTATCTAGCCGGTTAAATTTTTAACTAAAAATAAGAAAACGTATTGGGTTTAGATTAAAATAATCAAGACGTGGTTAATACACGAAATTTGCCATCACAGATTTTAGATGACCGACAACACTATTATTTGACTCTCTTGAACAAGCACAACTGTTTCTTCTCGGATTAGAGCCTACTGAAGCGCAACTCCATACAAATTAATTTAAATTAAAATAGAATTCATCACTTTTAATCAGGCTAAAGGAGAACGTTCTGGCGATCATTCCACATTGTTACCTCGTCTTAAGCGTGTACTTAAGCCTTGTACTAGATTGACCGCATTAAGAAAATTTTTCGAAAATAAACATTCGAAAACAATTATTTAAAAATCATTTATTCGAACTGCAAATTGTTTGAATGAAAATTAATCGAGTGGGAAATTATACTAAAAGATTATTATTTGAAATACTTTTTGGCCTTGTTTCGACAGAGTCAATTCTTGTTTACCTAGAATTAATAACGCCCTTGAAGGGTTGAATAAGGCTTTTTTGCAGCACGTGTCATCACACCATGCCCCAATATGGAAATTCTTAGACGCTCTAAAAAGAGAACAGGACTTGCAAAAAATTCATATTCCAAAAGTAAGAGCAGGTTGCCAAAATATCAAAAGCTCCAAGAAATACCGTGGCGTAAATGGAAAAAGTTAAAATTAGAGGCATCCTTTAAAGAATACTGTTCAGTTGAGTATTTGCGTGCAGTATCATATAACTTAAGGCAGTCGTTCTCAACTTGTGCGCTAGGGCTCACTGGTGCGCCGTGGAAGATATCTAGGTGCGCCCTGGCATTTCAGAGAAATATATGTCCTGTTATAAGAAATAAATATATTTATTTTATTATATTACTCTGTCTCGTTTTTATTTATGTGAATTAGGCTTTTAGCTAGCTTTCATCATTTTGCCTTTTACTTACTGTTATTTTACCAAGTAGAAAGCAGTATTCAATGCATGAATGAATTGTAGATTTGTAAAAGTGCAAGATGGACTCTGATGAGAAAACTTTTCTGGCATAGCACAGTAACCCAAATTTCCTTGCAGTAGATGCAGCAATTGGTTCAATGTAGTGACTTCGCTTCAAGTCAATTGAAAACATGAGTCCAAGAAGGCACAGTATGTGGCTCTCACTTTTTTTTAATCACCATACAAGTTTGTCATTGTTTTTACTGGTAATAAGATATCTTTTTGGCTGTTGGGTAAATGCTTTTCAGTCAGTCAGCATATTTAAGTATGTGGTTTTTACATCTATTTGATTAGCCAATAAATTGTGTGGAATAGCCAATTGCATTACAAATAAGTTCTAACAGATAAACATCCTGTTGGAGAGAAACTTTTCATTACCATCTATTCCGGGTTTTCGCAAGTAACCTTTGGTAAAAAAACTGAGCCTTGTATTGTTTGCCATCATTTTTATGAATATCAGGAGCAACAGACCAGAAATGGCAAGAGCCATAGGGAAGAATGGTAGATTTGTAAATATGCAAGATGGATTCTGAGAAGAAGGATTTTATAGCAAGACACAGTGAGCCGACTTTCCTTACATTAGACGAAGCAATTTTATTCGATTTTACTAATTTATATTAGGATTTACTGTATGATAGCAGGTAATCTACTGTTCATTGAGCTGTGAGGGAAGGGGCCAGCTACCAATTAAGACATTTGGTGTTGCACACATACATATGTATATTTATTTAATAAGGAACTTCCCACCTCTCGATCTCTATGTCCCTCACCCTCATGTCCTTTTTGTTGACATCCTTAAAGTGAAGATGAGGTCACCCTCCTGCTATGTTGCCAGTGCTCAGTTCCCCGTAGAGAAGAATCTCCGGAATCCTCCCATCCGGCATATACTATACATGTCAAATCTAGCGAAGGCGGCGTTGATGGAGAAGACCGTTTGAGCTGGGTAACTGGGCACCGGAGAAAACTACAGAATTGGTGAACCCGTCGGACCAATAATGCCTAAAATGCGTATCAGCAGCGGAGATGTGAGGCGCTGAATCGTCGCTCCTCCCTGGAGTTGAGGCTCCAAGTCTCACTGCCATAGAGCAGCACGCTAACGACGCAGGCTCGCATCTGACTTATTCAACCTATACCGCGAAATGATTCTGAAAGAATTAGAAGTCCTACCAGGATTCATTTTCGGCGGCCACAATCTTAACAACATAAGATATGCAGATAAAACATTCTTGATAGCAACCACGGAAAGGGAACCCCAAGATCTCCTACAGGATGTAGTGAAGAAAATGAGAAGAAAGAACTAAACATTAATTGCACCGATTGCAAGGTTGTCAACAAAAGGAACAGCCCAACATGCAAATTACAAAATGGAGATACCATAATACAACAAGTACTGTAATCTAAACGAATTATTTTTTTGCTGATTTAAATTTGTTCTGCTGTGTTTGAAGAACGTATATTCCTTCGCTTTCACACGCTTAAACCACTACAGAGGTATGAAAGTGCAATTCTTTAAGTCAGCAGTAGAAACAATGTGAATGGACACATTGAGACCCTGAAAAAAATCAATCGATTGACAAACCTGAAAAAAAATAGAAGCTCTACCTTTGACTGAAGCTGTATATATAGTAATTGTAATAGTGAGATAAGACGTATCCATACAGGTAACTTTTGGAATACATTGACTGAACTGATAACGTTACTGTCAGTTGGAATTTATAAGATAATTTTCGTAAAACAGTTAATTTTCTTTCAGGAAAATCAACATCTCGTGCCCGCTAACTGTTATCGCACTTTCTCATATCAGTGTCAATTTTCAACTATTTTATTTTATTTTGGGGCAAGTTAACATCTAGGTTTGTTTCTCCTCTGATCACATATGTTATTTCTAACACCTTTTTATATTTCCTGCTCTTAGTAAAAAGTTATTTTTTTTATATTTAGTAAAGTTCCTTAATTGTCGTTTAAGTTAGTAAGAGCTGGTGGATGTTTGTCTTCTTTAAAATCTACAGCGTTCATTCTTTTAGAGCCATTTCAATGACTGATGCCAGAAATCGGTTATATACAGTGAAGAGTCTAGACATTTTCGAATCAGTTTGTACGTAGTTCTTGACATTTCTCATATCGATGATTAAAAATGAATATAATAATGTGTATGACGATGAACTACATCCGGCAGCATGGCCTCTTATCGGGAGATTTGTGGTCTTGATGAGCGTAGTACAATCTCATAATAGCTACTGTTCTTAGGTCCACCTACACTCAGTGTGGTAGCACTTGTTAGGGAATCAACTTTGGGCAAATAGTGACTACCCAAACAAAGGAAAAGACTATGAAAGTATATAAATACATTTTTATACTGAAAATACCAACAGTACATTTTATATATAAAACTATTACCAACATATTTATTGTAAAATTACCAACAGTACATTTTTAAAACAAAATGACCAGCAATATATTTTATTAATAATTGAAGACATACATTCGCGTTCAAAATATTTAGATTTCCGTATTAATAAACCATACAGGTTGATATGCCACTAAACAAAATCAAACAAACAAGAAAGAATTATTTCATGACATTAAGCCATAAAATATCCTACAATTTCTTAAAGAAATCAAACTGTATTCCAAAATATAAATTCAACAAAACGACAGAATAAAACACATAGATCACCGCCTCTAGTAATCATATCTTCACAAACATTTATACGCACAAAAGCTAAGTATCATCTACCATGTATTCAACTGTGAAAACATAATAATATATCTTTTTATTACTTAAGAAAATCGAATTTCAGCATTAAATGACCCATGAAATTTTGACATGCCTTTAAACGAACAAATCAAATCAAAATTGAATAACACTGTAGCAACTATAACAGACGACAATGCATGAAGACTTTCAATAGAAATAATTAAAATGGATAGCACATGATAAGGAAAAGTCATGACATAATCAAGATAGTGACTTTCCATACTGCTTGAAACAAAAAATTAGGAAGGAAACGTCCCCCAGTACGGGAAATTGCGGTAACTATTTTAGGGCTTGGAGAACCATTTTTGCAGAAAAACTGTTTTAGGAAAAATATTCTATAAATTTCAACTAAGAGTAGCACGGGTTGTTTGATCACCGATTGCGTAATGTTCGCTCAAAAAGAAACCCTTAACTCCTATTACCATATGAGAGTCAAGATCTGAATTGTCTATTTAAGAACATGGCACTCGTTTTGTGTTCAATATTTTGGTTTTGTTGAATCTTAGGATGAAAGTGAAAAGAAGAACCTCGAGAGCAGCCCTTCTTTTTGTTGTGGATTCCGGGAGGAAATCCGGTCTCAAATGAATGACAAACGCAGGAATGAAATATAGCAAATAAATGTATTGACGTAATAATACAATTGGTAATACAGTTAGTAGATCCAGAAATGCGGTTAGTAGCAATAATAATATATATATACAGTCTAGGAAATTCAGTATCAAAATATGACTTCCTTCCGAGTCTACGTGCTCGCAACTGTGACTCCTACAAAGCGGTTACCTCACACTCTCACTCTCTCACTGTATCACTCCCGGGTATTCACCGGCAGCAGTACAATTACACACTGGCCGAGTCCACTTGTATGAAAAAGGGGTGGACCCCATAACACTTGTATTCAATGTCCTTGTCTCCTATATTAATTTAACAGATCCGAGAACCAGTTTATTTGAACATTTCAGAAATCGCTAATTCAATTTTCTGGGATTTTATGAAGAATTCAGGGTGGCAGCACCCGTTGCTCTTGATCAGATTCCAGGTCATTGTTTGCAAAGAAATTATCTAAGTCATAACTTGTTTAGCATTTTTTTGATCAAGGTCATTCTGATACCAAAGTTGAAGACGGGAAACCTTGTATAGCAAGTGAAGATCAAAATAGACATTCTTCTTACCCCACACCTTTAAATAGCAAGCTTAACTTTTTCAACAAAGTCGGAAGTATCAGGCAATTGGTGAATATTAGTCTTGGTCAAACATACTAGTCTCATTTAATTATTTTTATTAAGCTGTGCCACATCTGAGCTACGCTGGGAAAACCAACATACTTTCAGAGCCCACTTCCTTCCTTCTTGCTTGTATTACGCCATACGTTCCTATACTTATTTTCTGTTTCGTCTTTGCTTATTGTATTATTCCTCTTCTATTATTCTTCGTGTACTACTCTCCACACTTTCCTAATATTCTTCTTTCATTCTTTTCTTCTTCTTCTTCTTCTTCTTCTTCTTCTTCTTCTTCTTCTTCTAGTATCACGCCCAAGCCTTTCTTCTTTTATTTCTCTTTCACCTACCGGTGTGTTCGCTTAAACACAGTTATTTTTAATTTCATTTTTTTTAATACACCAATATTTTCCAAATTTTCTTTTTATAAACGTTCACCTTGAAACATTTTTTCTTTCTGTTTGGCTTACTTCACCCATTGTACCTCTAGCCTTCCCCCTCTTCTGAATGCCTTTTTTTTTATATCGCCTTATCATATCTTCGTTCTCCATATCTCTAGTTTCGAAGCTCTCCATCCGCCATTTCATTATCTGCCATGTGTTAGTTAGATCAGTTACGACTGAAAAGTGAAATCGATCTTCATTTGGTGCCCCAATAATTTAGGCCTTGAGCCACCTCTGTGCTACGTTTTAAAAATTACCATGCTTTTCAACTCCTCATCTTTCCTACCTTCTTATAAAGCCATATATTCCTATACTGTTTTTCTTTTTCGTCTTCTCTTATTACTTTCTTTCTTTCTTTCTTTTTTCTTTCTTTCTCTTTCTTTCTTTTTCTTTCTTTCTTTCTTTCTTTCTTTCTTTCTTCTTCTTCTTTATGTCGTCGTCCTGCTCTTCACCACCTTTCTTCTTCTTCTTCTTCTTCTTCTTCTTCTTCTTCTTCTTCTTCTTCTTCTTCTCTTTCTTGTACTTCTACATTCCATAATTTCGTAATACACTTCTTTTTTGTGTTTCTTGTATTACACTCCATACTTTCAAATTCTTTGACCACTTCGACGTGGTGTAATTGTTAGATCAATTACGACTGAAAAGTGAAATCGATCCTCACTGGGTGCCCCTAAACATTCGGCTTTGTGTTTCATCTGAGCTACGTTTAGAATATCACCATACATTCCAACTCCACTTCCTTCCTCCCTTCTTGTATTACTGCATACGTCCCTATATATGTATATGGATTTGTGCTCCAGTAGATCCTAAGACGAGAAGAAACAACCTTGTTTATTCAAGAGAGTCAAATAATAGTGTTGTCGATCATCTAAAAATCTGTGATGGCAAAGTCAGTGTATTCACCACGTCTTGATTATTTTAGTCTAAATTCTTTTCTTATCTTTAGTTATATATATATATATATATATATATATATATATATATATATATGGGGTGTAAGTGAACAATGAAGTCAACACTCAGAGGCGACAGACTTTCATGTTAAACGTAATCATCAAGCAAATTGCATTGTGTTTTTTCACAACCATTCATATGTATGGAGCAGTGATGCATTATGGGTATTCTATTGCATTGTGGGTAATCTATTCTAACGGATATTTTGATGGTTGTGGTTTGTTGAATTGTTTATTATTTACTTTATTTTTTGGGATTAATTTATTTTACTTGTTTCTTCTTATTTATTTTTCTTTTACTTATTTATTTATTTATTCTTTTCGGTTTTCGATTTTTAAGTAACGTAGTAAAAAATTGTTTTCGTGCCGTCATTTTGAGTTCTGATCGTTTATTTAGTAGTTTGATTTTGGTCTGGAAAGATAATGATAGCTATTTCTTCCTCCAAGCAGATTTTGCAGTTTTTGAATTTATTTTTGTAGGCTGATTTATTTTGACATACATATTGTGCACTTTACCCTATAAATATAGCATAGTTTAAAACTATATTTATTAAGACATATGTATATATATATATATATATATATATATATATATATATATATATAATTAATTTTTTAAAAAATATGATTCATTCGCTACATAAGAGTTCTCATGTTTCAAAAACGAGAGCCGAAACCCTCAATATAATTATTAAAATTAAATTGAATTAAGGTATCAAGCCCTGTTTCATCCTCTAGCGAAAATTTAGGAATAACCAATCTTGAAATTTACGCATTAATTACTATGGAAACGGCCCCCTATCAAAATGGTTGCCCCAGCCGTTTCCCTAATAATTAATTATGCGGGCGAACATGCGTATAAAGATGCGTGAGTGCAGTGGTGCATACATAGATAAGAAAATAAATAATTACCAAATTCAGCCCAGAGGTGTAGACATAATAGTGCTCGATGGGATTAGACAGAGCTAAAAAATATAATAAAATATATATCTGGTGCCCGACATGTTGGGTAAACGAGAAACTTTTAGCCTCACACCAAACGTAGATACATCTGTATATATATATATATATATATATATATACAGATGTACCTAAACAATTTCGTTGTTTACCCAACACGTTGGGTACAATATATAGCTTACTATATTTTTAGCTATATATATATATATATATATATATATATATATATATATATATATATATATGCATGAATAATATTTCAAAGGCCATGTGCTTGAACCCAACCAAATTCACTGAAAGAGGGAACCTTTGCTCAAGTATCCTTCTTATAACTTGAAGGCCACCTTTAATATATATATATATATATATATATATATATATATATATATATATATATATATATATATATATATATATATATATATATATATATATATATATATATATATATATATATATATATATACATACATACATACTCTTCGCAAAGCGAATCGAGTCACTGTCGGTCACTGGGCGTGTTTCTAAAAGTAAATACGCTAAAAATCCGGCTTCATCCCTACCATGACGGCTTAATGGTTAGCATCTCCGACTGACACCAATTCAGTCGGGTTTCGATCCTAGCTAGAGGCAACCGGGTGTCTAGCCGCACTGATGAGGTGCGAAACAGTCTGTCTGTGGATGACATAGTTATATAGAGGTAGATAGATAAATGTGTACGGTATGTACGTATAGATTTAGTTGTCTACTATTTATATATAAGAATATAATAAGATTTAGTTGTCTAACTATTTATATATAAGAATGTATTCAAATGATTTTTGATATGTTTAAATATATACATCCTTCTTAAAATGTTAATGAACTTTAGTAATTTCTCATCCATGTAAAGAGTTTTGCACGCGTTTTTTAATTTTTTTTTTATTTATTCGCTTGTGATATGTAATAAGTAAATTATTGAAATTGGCCTGTTTCATATTTTCTCCTTTCTTTTTTTTCCCCTCTTTTTATTAATAGCATTCTGACTTTGGTCGTTCATCTTTTTTTCGTATTTTTGTGTCTGTTGTTGATGATTTTTCTACCTGTATGAAATGGAAGAGAAAAGAAATGGCGGATGGAGAGCTTCGAAACTAGAGATATGGAGAACGAACATGTGATAAGGCGATATCAAGAAAACGTCATTCAGAAGAGGGAGAAGGCTAGAGGTGTTATGGATGAAATGAGCCAAAATGAAAAAAAAAATGTTTCAAGGTGAACGTTCATAAAAAGAAAATTTAGAAAATGTTGGTGTATTAAAAAAAATGAAATTAAAAATAAGCGTGTTTAAGCCAACCCAGCGGTAGATGAAAGTGAAACAAATGAAGAAAGACAGGGCAATGATACTAGAAGAAGAAGAAGAAGAAGAAGAAGAAGAAATGTGGAGAGTACTACAAGAAGAATAAAATAAGAGGATTAAGAAAATTAGGAGTGTAATAAAAGAAAACGAAAAAGAAAAGAATTAATACAAGAATCGTAGGAAAGAAGAGGAATTAGAATGTATGGTGATTTTCTAAACGTGACTCAGATGTGGCACAAGGCCGAATGTTTGGGGGCACCCATTAAAGATCGAACACACTTTTCAGTCGTAATTTACCTAGCTTACAATTACACCAGGTTGAAATGCTCAAAGAAATTAAAAGTATAGAGTGTAGTACGAGAAACAGAAAAAAAATGAATATTAAGAAATTATGGAGTGTAGAAGAAGAAGAAGAAGAAGGAGGAGGAGGAGGAGGAGGAGGAGGAGAAGGGGGACGAGGTGAAGAAGAAAGAACAAAGGAGCAGGCGAAGGAGAATGAGTAGACGAAAAAGGAGGGGAGGAGAGGGAGGACTAGATGAAGAAGAAAGACGAAGACGACGAGAAGAAGAAGGGGGATGAGGACATGAAGAAGAAGAAGCAGGTAGGTTGGTAGCGGGGGAGAAGAATTAAAAGAAGAGGAAAGAAGAATGTGGGGGTGGAGGACGACGACGAGATGTAGAAGAAGAAGAAGGTGGAGGAGGAGCAGATGATAAGGAGCATGGAGCAGGGTAGAAAAAGAAGAAGAAGAAGAAGAAGAAGAAGGAGGAGGAGAAGGAGGAGAAGGAAGAGGGGAAGGAAGATGAGGTGAAGAAGAAAGAGCAAAGGAGCAGGCGAAGGAGAATGAGTAGACGAAAAAGAACGGAAGGAGAGGGAGGACGATATGAAGAAGAAAGAGGAAGACGACAAGAAGAAGAAGGGGGATGAGGACACGAAGAAGAAGAAGCAGGGTAGGATGGTAGCGGGGGAGAAGAATTAAAAGAAGAGGAAATAAGAATGTGGAGGAGGAGGACGACGACGACGAGATGTAGAAGAAGAAGAAGGTGGAGGAGGAACAGATGTTAAAGAGCACGGAGCAGGGTAGAAGAAGAAGAAGAAGAAGAAGAAGAAGAAGAAGAAGAAGAAGAAGAAGAAAAGGGAGGATGGATGCGAGATGAAGAAAAAGAAGGAGAACGGGAAAGACGATGACGAGAAAATGTAGGAGCAGAAGAAGAACTACAACAACAACAAAAGCAACAACAAGAACAAGAATAAAGAAGAAGAAGGAAGTATGGCGTGTCATACAAGAAGGACAAAAGAAGCAGAAGATTAGTAATGTATGGAGAGTAATACACGAAGCTTTGAAATTATGGAGAGTAATAGCAAAATAAAAAAGAAGGGTATGCGGAAGAAAGTATAGCACGTAATACAATTGATAGAATAAGAACAGTTTGGAATGAAGTCAATTGATTAATTAAAAAATAGGAGATGAAATGTCCTAAAGTAAAAATAATGAATGAAAAAGTGAAGGGCAAACGTATTATTGGGTGTGTAATCAGATTCATGCAACTATGTGAAGAGTCAAGCAAGGAAAATCTAATCTGAATTTTGGAAAAAATTAAAAAGAAACGAGAATGGTAGAATAAGAAACAGAGAATCGATGAACCAAAAATTCATAACAATATCTACGGAATAAAAGAATGAAAACACAAACGGTCTTGCAAAATTCTTTCTTCTTTTTATGTGCCGTATCCTTTCAGGACGTAGGCGATCATGGCTCTCCACTTCCCCCTATCCCTTGTAGCTCTCAATAAATTTCGTCTCTCTGCCACCTACCCCAGACCACGTTCTGTTATTCACGTGCTTAAGCCTGTCAGGTATATCATGCGTTTCTTTCCCTTGTCTCTCCCTAAATTCGACCTGTGAGTATCAGATTCTCCAGGTCCTCCTTTCTCATTACTTGTCCCAGAAACTTCATCTGCCTCTTGCTGGTGTTAATTATACGCTTCTTACTCTTCAAAACCTCATCGTTGTTCACACGTTCACTCCATGATATCCTTAGCATCCTTCTGTAGAACCATACCTCCGTTGCCTCGAGTCTCTTCTTCATCTTTGAGGAGACCGTCCAACATTCTCTGTCATAGAGAAGGACAGATATCACGTAGATATCAGTTCAGTACCAAGGAAATCCGCCTGGCTCGTAATATTCCGCCTAGCATTTGGAATGCAACTTTGGCCAACCCAATACGTCTTCGGATATCAGCGTAGTATTTACCGTCCTCTGTCAGAACACTTCCCGGGTATTTAAACTTCCGCGCATGCTTGATTCTAGTGTCCCCGACCAGCAAATCGCATTTTGGGCTCATCTTTTTACTGATGACCATGCATTTTGTCTTCTAGTTTATGGTTAGTCCTTTCTTCTCGCTCTCCCTCGCTACCTTCTGTAGGAGATTTTGTAGTTTCTTTTCCGTGTCAAGAAATAAAATAACATATTTAGGAAAGAATGAAAAGAAAAGAAACGATGTAAAAAAAAAATAAGTGAAGGGAAAAAAGCTGGAAGGAGATTTCTGAAGACATGCTCATTTGTTTTTTATTACAAACTGTGTTCTTAACATAAAGCATCAATAATATTTTCGTAAGATTTTCGATTTCCTATGTAAAGGATACCTAACAGTATCATAAATCGTATGCAACTCTTACGGATGTCTCTATTTTTAAAGACGTTTGCCTCATCATTTTATCGACAATGTCATTGATAGCTCTAAAATCTCGTCAAATTCCAATTTTTATACGCATGGAAGACGTAAAGTGACTTGTCATCACGTGTCTTTCGTCGGAACCAAAAAGCATTACATTTTAAACATATGATTTTGTGACACTGACAAATCCAGGATTGAACGAAAAATAAAAGTAATGCCGAATAACATGCCGGTGTTCAAAAAATATTGGAATAAACAAGGCTTATAAATTCGTATGTTTTTTTTTTTTTTAAATCCGAAACAATTTATTTTCTCAGATCGATAAATCCAAAAAGAAATGTTCATCTCTTAATAATTAATAGAATAATTAATAGAATAATTAATAATTGATGTTGATGTTTTGAAGAGGAAAGTATATTAGCAGATATAGAGAGTGAAAGTTACAACTAGAGAAGCATATTCCTTTAAAAGGTTAATTAAACCATTAACCTTTTAAAGGAATTGCCTGCAAGGCACTCGGTAGCCGAATGTTAAAGTCACGTCTGGGAATGAACAGGGAATAAAGATTAATTCCCTACCTTGAGTTGTATTTAGTTTTATAATTTAGACCCATCTAGGGGACGAGAGAAATAGATTAATACTTCTCCCAAGTGTATTTTCGGGTAAGTGAACGGAACGAACTCTACTGGAACAAACTGGAACGCTGCTCGGCAGTTTTTCATCCCCAGTCGTAATCAATTACACCACTCGCACACCTAAACCACCGTAGGCTCTTAATAACTATATACCGGGTGTAACAGCAAAATTGTCCCAACCGTGCTACAGCAAAATTGGGCAATTCTTAGATTAAGATTTTGAAACATTGTATCTTAGAAATGATTAAAGATATCTTACTGGAATTCTCCGAGGTTTTTATAACACTACTGGATTCTACTTTGAACAATAAGAATGTTTAAGCCTAAAGTTGAAAGGATGATCGCTCTTCCTGTTGTGACCTCATGATCCAGTTTTTACTCTCTACTGTTCCCGTTTTGTTTAAGCATAATCATCGTTTTCTTGATGGTTCTTGAATAGACTTTGAAGATGGAAACCAGGGTATGAATGTTCGTACAATTACTAAAGGCCTGGAAGATCATTTTCCTCTCACCATTGCCCAATTGTGAAGACATAGTGCGGCTGAGACAAAATGATTTAACTTCTTCTCTTTCTAGCTGAATAACTCACCGAGTTTTCAGTTATTCTTAAGCCAAATGATATCAAGATGGCTAAACATCTGAAAGAAAAAAAGAAACTTAATTAGTTTAGTCTTTTTTTTTTAGATATTAAACATTTTGTGGGACGGACAATTATGGTGTAACACCGGTATATATATATATATATATATATATATATATATATATATATATATATATATATATATATATATATATATATATATGGATATGCGGATTCGGTTGAGAATCCGAGAGCCGAGTTCGAATTCCAGTCGAAACCATTACATTCACTTACGTGCTAATAGCCTTGGGAAAGGTATGAATCCTCTTCCTCTCCCTCCAGCTATGGGTAAAATAGCAGGGCAGACTGGGTTCTATAGCCTTGGATGGCAACTGGTCCAGGAGAAGGACAACTCTGTTTGTTTGGGGACCTTGTGGCGCGTAGTGAACCAGGTCTTCAAAAAGTGGATGGAAACCTTCACCACTATAATCAAATCACATATGCTGTTATCGGGCTGTCGGTTTCCTAAAAACTGATCTGCTTGATCCTCATACGTCGTCGACGGTAGAATCGATATATATATATATATATATATATATATATATATATATATATATATATATCATGAATCATTCATACAAAAAACAAATATAGAGGTTAATGATTTAAATGGCGAGAATACATCTTTGCAAACAATATAAATAAACCTCTATACATCATTAACCTCAATATTTGTTTTTTGTATGAATGATTCATGAATTTATAAATTATAATTTGCACCTTTAAATGAAATATATATATATATATATATATATATATGAGGGCCTGTAATTATCGTCACGAAAACCTCAAGGAATGTAAATAAAAATTATATGAACACAAAGGGGAAATTTAGGAAAATAGTACATCAAATTCCTTGATTGCCAACAGTGACGAAATTAACTTCCACTTTGGCATAAAAAAAAGCTACTCTGATCAAAGGAGAAAATAATTAACTAGGACGTAAATGTCTGGAGTGATTTAATCCCAAGGTCAATTGAGTATATTTCCGCCTTGGCACTTCACAACATTTTACCATTCCTAGCTGATCTTCTAATACCAACTTATAAAAGTAATGGAAAGAAAAGGAAATGACTCAATGAATTCGGATGATAAAAAAAAACATCTAAAATTCCTAGCACCTCTCTGCCGAGCGCATGTGCAGCCTTATCAACATAACAAATTTAGTCCGAAGGACGAAACGCGTCACAAGTTAAATTTTTACACTTTCTCATACAATTTCCCCATATATATTTATTTGAAGAATCGAGACATTTCTCATACAGTCTCAGTTACGCTGGACTGGTCATGTCTTGAGAATGCCTGATGACAGGATACCCAAGATCCTAATGTGCAGCCAGTTAGATCAGAGCTACAAGAATGTAGGACGCCCATGGCTAAGATACAAAGACAACCTGAAAAGCAACTTGTCAGCTGTCAATATACCACATAACATCCTTGAGGGCTTCGCCTTGGAGCGGGTAGAATGGAAATCAACGTGTTTTAGTGGACTTAGCAATTTTCAATCTGCTTGTCTGAATCATCTTCAAGAAGTGAGAGCAAGAACTAAAAGGTCAGAAAATCTAACAGTGATCTCATCTCACAATCCTCAATCTTGCTCCATATGTGGCCTCCTTTGTAAATCACTAGCTGGTCTTAAATGCCACTTAAGATTATCGTACAAAATTTCATGACTGAATCAACTAGGCTGTCAGATTCCATTATATATATATATATATATATATATATATATATATATATATATTTATTATTATTATTATTATTATTATATTTTTCTTGTAAGATACTAAGTAACTTTTTAAGGAATCTTTTAAAAAGTGTTAATTCTTTTCCGAAAATTAAAGTTTGGGGTGGCGAGAGCAACATTTTGTTTTTAAATTTCCTTAAGAAATCATTTAATCACCAGTTACTTATTATCCCCTGAAGAAGTCCAATCAAAGGATTGAAACATGAAAACTTTCTTGTAGAGTTTTCAAAATGTTTCTTATTAAAATATCTTATAATAAAAATATAATAATAATATATTGTTCTACTTTGTATTGAACACTTTTTTCAAAAGTAAATGCTATGAACAGTGGAATTTTACTCCATATTTTCTTTTTTCTCATTTGGATATATATATATATATATATATATATATATATATTATATATATATATATATATATATATATATATATAGTGGAAACTAAAATGAAATAAAAAGGTTAATAATAACGCATATATATATATATATATATATATATATATATATATATATATATAGTTTTCATTTCAGAATTTATGTCGTATCGAAAAAGATATTCTTACAAGCAGTAAGTTGGTATTTGGGTAGACGACATCTTGAAAGAAAAATGGTTTGGAGCCGAAATGTTGTGAGTATAATAGACAAGACAAGAATTCTGGTCGAAAGTTAAGGCTTTGATGAACCAGAGACACAGGTCTTTGAGTAGATCAAGCCCTGAAGGTAAAATGAGGCGAAATTTAGAAGCATTAAAACAATATATGCGAGACTGGTTAAAATGTTAAATTCGAGTGAGGGTTTAGATCAGCGTTTCCTAAAGTGGACAATAGCGCTCCATTTTAAGCTCTGATATGCTGAAAGGGGTCACTGGGATATTTTTTTTATTTCATTTTGGAGGGGGCGTTGAAAATACTCAAGTGGGATTTTTTTAAAGATTTCAAAAATTATTAAATATTGGCTACAAAAGAAAATTTCCTAATGTGCTATGGAAGTCTGCCAAACATTTCTTCATTGTTTTTCAACTTCATATATATCTGAATGTGGTTTCAACGCAGTTACAGAGATTCTTACTAAACAAAGACACTGCCTGAAAATTACAAAACAAGAAGCATGGAACGTAGACTAATAGCCTTAGCCAGTAAGCACCAAAGTCAACCATTGCATTGAAAACATTGAAATAAGCTATCAAATGAACTTAGAGTAAGAGTCTAAACAGTATGCACCAAAGCCAATGTGTTATCTA
Organism: Acanthosepion pharaonis; assembly: GCA_903632075.3. Lineage (NCBI taxonomy): Eukaryota > Metazoa > Mollusca > Cephalopoda > Sepiida > Sepiidae > Acanthosepion > Acanthosepion pharaonis. Next base: position 1,172,861 of record CAHIKZ030000047.1, on the reverse strand, counting down.
TGCTAGTTATAATCTACTTTTGTTTTATAGTGGTTTTAAAATTGCTTGTGGACTATATATATATATATATATATATATATATATATATATATATATATACTCCTACGGAAAATTTAATTCCGTGAGAGCACTCTTAAGGGAAAGCGCGAATTTTAAACAAAGGCTACTACTGCTAATACTACAAAGTTCTTCGATGAATTGAGCACTGTCGGTCTTTGGCGTTTTTCATCGAAGAATAGGTAAGTAAATATTCGTCTTCCTGTCTACCGGGCGCTGATAGCTCAGGGGTAAAATATCCGACTTAAAGCAATCTGATGTCTAGCCACACTAATGAGCTGTGAAACGGCGAAACAGGCTCTATGTCAATAACAATATATATATATATATATATATATATATATATATATATATATATATATGTATGTGTGTGTGTGTGTGTGTGTGTGTGTGTGTGTGTGTGTGTGTGTGCGTGTGTGTAGTCAACGACGAAATTATTCACACACAATCAATTTTTAATATTTTTATCCATTTCTCAGAATCTAATGCCCGTATGGTGCCAGGTTTCTTTCTGCGTTTCTGTTAACGTGGTATTTATAACCGATAAATTATGAAATAAAAGTACAATTGTGTTTTTTTTTTTTTTTAAATAAAACTAGTGATATGTAAATAGAACGAACGTTATTTCTTTTTATCTAAATTGGGAAAAGTTTAACACATTTTTTACGATATTAAAAGAAAAATAACTGTTTTTTGTTTATATACCCTCTGTTTTATTTTAAAAAATATAGAAATAAAATAAAACTAAATTCACTTAACCCAACCACACGTCAAGCCCTTTAATAAGGCTAAAAAATTTTCACACCTTTTGCTTACGTCTTGTAAGCGGGGTTTATCCCCCACCAACTGACAGCGCCTTTAAAAGACAATTTTTTTTTATGCTGGCTGGCTTTGAGCCAGCCATAACAAAGACAAATTGGCTTCTTTTGAACCCTATCTTCTTCCATATCGCTGCTATTTTGGGGGCAAAAGTTATTGAAATTATGCTATTGAATTTTTTTTTTATTTTCAGAAAACTCACCGCGGACCAAACGTACCGCACAGGGCGGACCGACCCCTCAATTCCTCCTCTCTTTGGCTACGCCACTGGTATTAATATATAAATGCAGGATAACATTCGTTCTCATCATTCCTCGCTGGTGTGGGATAATATCGAAAATGATCAGAATAGAAGGAATGGAAAATCTTAAGATTAACTAAATCCGTTCAAAAGGTTGAATTGCTATAATCAGTTACAATTCTGATTGCTGGAATAGTGAGGATACTTACTGTTACTTTTTTAATGAAAGACATATGATAGTGCCGCTGCGAAAACTGAATATATACCGAATGAGAAGTCTGTTATGGTTGTGCCGATAATTACTAGAGCACTGAGACTCATAGTTGAATGAATGAGCAATTAGAGATAAAAACGAAACTATATTGATCATTGTTAGGATCTGCTAGAATACAGGGGAGAAATATTAGGGAAGTGTGGTAGCGTGATGTCACTTAGTTTCGAATGATGACCAACAGGCGTTTGGTGCGACCGTGCTGATACAGCCTATAAATATTCTTGCCCCACCTCTACGTTAGGTTCGCCCAACAGTTACGTCCAACCGATGCCTCGTGAATAATGAACTATTCCGTTTTGTTCGTGTTGAAAGAAGGTAAAAGCCACTACTTGGTTTCATTGAGAAGGCTAGTTTGCAAAGAAAGAATGAAACAAACTAAGAAAGAAACAATGAAACAAAAAAAGAAACAAAAAGCAATGAAACAAACAAAGAAACAAAGAAGGAAACAAAGAAAGAATCAAAGAAAGAAACAAACAAACAAAAAAGTGTCTAACGTCTCCTATTAATACCTCATAAATAAATAGACTATAACGTTTTGATCACCTAGAAAGACGGGAAAATTCGCGACTAGATTTCAGTGAGAAAATAAATAAATGAATGAATGGAATTAAGAAAAAGGGGAAAATAGAAATGTTTAACGGTTTGTTCAGTGAAATGGAAAAAATTGCCAGTCTTTTCATTTGTACCTACTTCTTTAAATAACGACCAGACTCCATATTTATGATTGCTATTGCAATATTTTGTTAAAGTTTTAAGCTCAAATACTTACGATGTCATAGGTCAATTTCTACGGATATATTATTGTCTTAAGAATTAAGATTCATCAGAATATTAATATAAGGAAATTTTTACGGGTTAAAACTAGTGAAGTATAAATAAAAATAATAAAGATATTGGGAGCGTGATATAGAAATGCAGAGATTTCATTCTCTTGGACTGATTGGCGATAAACGCTAGCGTGTCCTGTCAGCCTTGGTTTTGTTATTTTTTTACAGATTAAAGTTTCAAGCCCAAAGTCCAAACTGTTTTGCATTCAAGAATTGTCATTATCTTAGACACGTTGGCTTCAAAGGCTTGTGTGCCTAGTCAGGCTCAGTTATTTTACGGATTGGAGTTTGAAGCCAAACATCGAAAAAGTTCTTACATTCCGTTAACATTCTCTTAGACTGTTTGGCGACAAATGCTAGAGACTGCATTGTGTCTCTTTGTTAAACTCGAATGAGTATATTTGTAAGGACGTGAACGGAACAACATCGACATGAACCGGAACTCGACAGGCCAATCCCACTTTCCGTTACGGTAACCGCTACGCTACCTGCAAGATAAATTATATCAATAATAATAATAATAATAATAATAATAATAATGAGAAGAAGAAGAAGAAGAAGAAGAAGAAGAGGACGACGAAAAGGAAGCGAAAGAAGAAGAGGACGACGAAAAGGAAGCAAAAGAAGAAGAAGAAGAAAAAAAAGCGAAAGAAGAAGAAAAGAAAGAAGAAGAAGAGAAAAAGGAGAAGAGAAAGTAAAGATGGATAGAAAGAAGAATGAGAAGAGAAAAGTAGTAGAAGAGAAAGAAGAAGAGAAAGTAGAAAAATAAGAATAAGATAATCAATAATAATAATAATGAGAAGAAGAAAAAGAAAAGGCCAATTTTAATAATAATAATAATAATAATAATAATAATAATAATAATAAGAAGAAGAAGAAGAAGAAGAAGAAGAAGAAAATATTGATTTAATTAAGCTATTCATTTGACCTCGGAAAGTGTTTTATAATGTATATCATTACAGCCAGCAGGTGGCGCCATCCTATCATCTTTTGAGCTGTCAGGTTGTCGCCAATAGGACTGCCATTTTTCGTTCGTATTTGATAGCCATGTTTTTCAGAGAAATATTCCGTTCAGCGTTTGCTTTCAGAATCCCATTTGAGAGCAAAGGCAGAAAAATGATAATAACACCCTCAACTCATATTTCATACCTGCCTTGATATAAATGATGGTTGACATCTTGATTGATTCGTTCATTAAGTTCTATAATGAAGATCCTTCTTCTCTTTTATTTGATTTTATTCCATACACGTTTTTCTTCCTTCGAATCGTGATGGCTTGCTTGTATTTGTTCGGTTTTTTTTTTTTTTTTTTTTACTTGACACTCCATGAATGTCGAAAGGAAGAAAGATACACAGGGACTCCAAAACCGATGAGGCAAGAAATTCGGTTGGTATTTTAATGGTTATTAAAAAGTAAAAGTAAGCAGAAAAAAATCCGACGGAACAATTGACGATGTTCAAGCATAAATTTCATCTTCAATTTCCTTTTCGTTCGACAGTTGTAAAGGATTTCAGTTTAGATTGCTGTTCACATTCTTCTTGCTGATGGCTGTCTCCATGTTACAGTGTTTCTTTCGTGAGAGTGATGTTTTAGTTTAACTTCTTTTTTTTTAAATATAAACATTTTTCTAGATTGTTTCTTTTTTACCTCTCAATATAGAATTAAACTGAATTTTTTATTCGTCCAACATAAACTTCCACGATAGTTTATTCATTTCAAATTTGCGTTTATCACAAATTCTTTCTCAAAAAATCAAAGTTTCAATCAAATTTTTTTTCTCTTGTTTCTTTCTTCAAAAAAAAATTTATCACCTCTAAAATCAAAAAAATGTTTTTTTTTCTTGCTTTCCACTTTTTCATTTGTTGTTTAGTTTCCTTCTTTTTTTCTTTCCTTTTCCTTTTGTTTCTTTCTTCATTTTTCAAAAAAGAATTTATCACCTTTATGTTTTGAAGTCTTTCTCCAAAAATCGAACAAGAAATGTTGCCCTTTGTTTCCCTTTCTTTTTCCTTCTTTTCCTTCCTTTTCCTTCCTCCTTTTTTTTTACCTTCCTTCCTTCCTTCCTTCCTTCCTTCCTTCTTTTTCCTTCCTTCCTTCCTTCCTTCCTTTTTTCCTTCCTTCCTTCCTTCCTTCCTTCCTTCCTTCCCTTCTTTTTTCTTTCTTTCCTTCCTTCCTTCTTTTCCCCCTTCCTTTTCTTTCCTTCTTTTTTCCCTTCCTTCCTTCCTTCCTTCTTTTTTTTCTTTCTTCTTCCTTCCTTTCCCCTCCTTCCTTTTTTCTTTCCTTTCTTCCTTCCTTCCTTCCTTCCTTCCTTCCTTTCCTTCTTTTCCTTCCTTCCCTTTTTCCCCTTCCTTCCTTCCTTCTTTCCTCCCCTTCATTCATTCATTCATTCATTCCTTCTTTCCTTCCTTCCTTCCTTCCTTCTTTTTTTCCTTTCCTTTTCCTTTTTCCTTCCTTCCTTCCTTCCTTTCTTTCTTTCTTTCCTTCCTTTTTTTCTTTATTCATTAATTTATCAACCTATTTATTGCTGTTTTCTGCCACTGCCATTTTTGAGGCTTTTCTTTCTGTCACACTGTATCTCATTATTTATTAATTTATCAATTTATTTATATTTTCATTTTATTTGTATTTTATTTCCTTCCTTTTTCCCCCCCTTCTTCTTTTCTTTTTCTTTTTTTCCACCCTCCCTTCCTTCCTTTTTCTTTTTCCTTCTTTTTTTCTTTCTTGTTTGTTCTCGTTCCTTCTTGTTCTTTCTCTTTTTTTCTTTTTCTTCTTTTTCTTTCTTTCCTTCCTTCCTCCCTTTTTCCCCTTTCCTTCCTTCCTTCTTTCCTTCCTTCCTTCCTTCCTTCCACCCTTCCTTCCTTCCTTTCTTTCTTCTTTCCTTCTTTTTTCTTTCTTTCCTTCCTTCCTCCCTTTTTCCCCTTTCCTTCCTTCCTTCTTTCCTTCCTTCCTTCCTTCCTTCTTCCACACTTTCTTTCTTTCCTTCCTTCCTCCTTTTCTTTCCCTTTTCCTTCCTTCCTTCCTTCCTTCCTTTTTTCCTTTCCTTCCTCCCTTTTCCCCCTTTCCTTCTTCTTTCCTTCCTTCCTTCCCTTCCTTCCTTCCTTCCTTTCCTTTTTTTTTTTTTTCTCTTTTCCTTTCCTTCCTCCACCCTTTTCCTTCCTTTTTCTTCTTTCCTTCTTTTTCTTTCTTTCCTTTTCCTTTTTTCTCCTTCTTTCCTTCCTTCCTTCTTCCTTCCTTCTTCTTTCCTTCCTTTCTTTCTTCTTTCTCTTCCTTCCCTTTTTCCTTTCCTTCGTTCCTTTTTTTTCTTCTTTTTTCTTTTCCGTTACTTTCCATTTTTTTTTTTCCTTCTTTCCTTTTCCTTCCTATTCCTTCCTTTTTCTTTTCTTCTTTCTTTTTTCCTTCCCCTTTTCTTTCCCTTCCTTCTTTTCCTTTTCCTTCCTTCTTTTCCTTCCTTTTCTTTTTTCTTTCTTCTTTTCTTAATTTTTTCTCGTTCTTCCTTCCTTCTTTCCTTCCTTCCTTCCTTCCTTCCTTTCTTCCTTCCTTCCTTTCTTTCTTCTTTTCCTTCTTTCTTTTTCTTTCTTCCTTTCCTCCTTTTTCCCCTTTCTTTTCTTTTCCTTCCTTTCTTTTTTTCCTTCCTTTCTTTCTTCTTTTTCTTTTTTTTTCTTTCTTCCTTCCTGTTTTTCCGCTTTTCTTGTTTTTCCTTCCTTCCTTCCTTCTTTCCCTTCCTTTCTTTCTTGATTTTTTTTTATCTTTCTTCCTCCCTTTTCCCCTTTCTTCCTCTTTCCTTCCTTCTTTCCTCCTTCATTCATTCATTCCTTTCCACCCTTCCTTCATTCATTCATTCTTTTTGCTTCCTTCTTTCCTTCCTCCTTAAACCTTCCTGATTTCTTTCTTTCTTTTTTTTGACTCTATGTCACCGATTCATTAATTTATCAACCCTATTTCGATCCTGGTTATTAGGGCTTTTCTTTCTGTCACACTGTATCTCATTATTTAGATTTAGTTTATATTTTCATTTTATTTGTATTTTCTTCGTTCTTCTTTTCTTTTTTTTTTTTTTTTTTTTTCTCTCTTGTTTTTTTCCATGTTTTTGTCTTGTTTGTTTCTCTTTCTAATGGCTTTCGTTTCTTTCTTTCTTTCTTTCTTGTTTTTTTTAATCTTTCAAAGAAGAGTTCCAATTCCTCTTTTGGTTTCTGTTTTTACTTTCTCTCGTTCTTACTCTCCTTCTTGTTCTTTCTCTTCCTTCCTTTCTCTTTTCGATACTTTGGGTTACTGGTATCAATTTTTTTTCCATTTCTATCTTTCGTATTCCCTTTCTTTCTTTTTTCTTTCTTTCTTTTTTTTTTACCTTCGTTTCTTAATAATACTTGTTTCAGACTTTCTTCTTACTGTCAGGTTTTACGGCTAATGGTATCACCGAAGTTAAGCTGCTCGTATTTAGATAGTTGGCCGCTTGGGAATACCAGTTGCTGTAATTTTCCATGTTTTTCTATTGATGTCCTCAGGTTTCCTTATATTTACTTACTTTTGAGGTCAGATGGAAGACAAAAATAACAAAGTCGATTTTGATTTGAGGTCAGATGAACAAAACAACAAAGTGAGAATGATAGATTCAGAGAAAGGGTTTTCAGTGGGTTGTTTCTTAACAGTCAAACAATGTAGACATGTTTACTTTCGTGTCTGAAACGGCTCCCCTTTGAGAGAGCGACCCCATTGGGTAGTTAGAAAATGAAAACGTCGACGTGATTAATAAAATAAGTTTAAAATTCCCTGTGTTAAAGTTCTTTTTAGCTCTGGACACAAAACAGCTAGCAATCACCGGCCGCCAGAGATGAATGAAACTTTATTACCGGAGCTTCTTCCTTTCGTTTTTAATCTATATAAATAAGAAAAAAAATTACATCGCCTTACAGGATGGCCTCGTGCATATATCCCCTTTCAACGAGACTACACGTCGAAGGTTCGAATCGATTTGTTTCATTTTGTTTCAGCTTCGCAGAAGTTATAGTTAGAGAAAAATAGAAACATACAGATTAAGCCATCATATAATAATCGTGCTTGTCCATCCAGTGCTTAGTTTCTCAGTTTGCACAACCGTTACGCCTTGCCAATACCTAATAAATAACTATTACGTTTTGATCGCGTCAAGACAAAGCACGTGAACGAAGATATACAAAACCTCCAAACCTGAGAGGGCTATGCAACACCTCAGCTATGGGTTAATTAGTAAAATTTATATCGCTAAATCATTATCACCTCCCAAAAATTTCTTACGATATAAACATATTACGTGGTTTTAAATTTTTACATTCTATAAAAGATATTTTCTGGCGTTAAATAATCTGAAAAAGGTTGGTAAGCCGTAAAAAAGAAACCCCCAAAAAAACGAATGAACCAATCAACTCGCTTTCTTTTATTCTTTTTCTCATTTACTCCATTTTTTTATGTCACCCAATGTTGACAATATCCTCCCAGATTACAAAGAAACTTGAAACAACAGTCGTGTGGCTTCTATCAAATTATGTTTTGAATCTCGTAGAGAGAAAGTAAGAGCAACGAGGAAGTCGTTAGGAAAATAAAACCAACGTGAAAACATATTTACAATGAGGCGGAGACATTTGAAATGCCTTGGAAATATAATGAGTCGATAGGATATTGATAATCTAACACTCACATCTCATATTTATGACAAGAGTGACAACAGAAAAAAAAAGCAAGTAACTTATTTTATGAGCCTATATGCACTAAAGGAAAAAAGAGATTGCAAAGGGCTGAATTATACAAAGGAGAGAGAACTGTAGAAAGACATTATCACCTACATTCTGAAAGGATTTGTCACATAAAGCCAGAAAAATATGGTTTTATTAACGTTGGAATTGGGCAATTGACCTCTTAAACTTGTTAGATGTAAGTTTCATTCACTGGCCAAATGCTTTGTTAAACCATATTTTCCTCTGATTTTATGTAACAAATCCTTTCAGAGCGTAGGTGAAAATGGTTCTTGATATAATGGAATATGCGTACACCTGTGTTCACCCTCACTGGAATATGATTGGCTGGTGTCCGTCATAAATACCGACGGATATGTAGGAGAGTCAAAGAGCCTTAGTCTGATAGCGAAGTCAATAACGACGCCCATTGAACTACGCCATTGTTCTACACTTCTTACCTGCGACTACGACGCGTGCCAGTAGATTACTGCTACCATATTCTACTTGGTTATAGTAGGCAAAACCACTTAGCTACTTCGTTCAAATATATCCCTTTCCGGGACATATCACTATCTATCTATCTATCTATCTATCTATCTGATATAATGGAATATGCATACACCTGTGTTCCCCCTCACGGGAATATGATTGGCTGGTGTCCGTCATAAATACCGACGGATGTGTAGGAGAGTCAAAGAGCTTTAGTCTGAGAGCTAAGTCAATAATGACGCCCATTGGACTACGCCATTGTTCTACACTTCTTACCTGCGACTACGACGCGTACCAGTCGATTACTGCTACCATATTCTACTTGGTCATAGTAGGCAAAACCACTCAGCTACTTCGTTCAAATATATCCCTTTCCGGGACATATCAGTTCTCCACAATTTCCTTTTTGTTGTTCAATGTAATTCAACCCTTACCTTTGAGCTTGTTTTTCTTTTTCCATCTTACATTTCTTTCTTTCTTTCTTTCTTTCTTTCTTTCTTTTTCCATCTTACATTTCTTTCTTTCTTTCTTTCAGCTTTTTATTTTCCCTCTTTTTTATTTCGCTTTTTCTTTCTTCTTCCTTTCATTTTTACTCTATAGAAATAAGAAAAAAAAAATTACATCGCCTTACAGGCAATAAAAGGATGGCCTCATGCATATATCCCCTTTCAACGAGACTCCACGTCGAAGGTTCGAATCGATTTGTTTCATTTTGTTTCAGCTTCTCAGAAGTTACAGTTAAAGAAAAATAGAAACATACAGATTAAACCATCATATAATAATCGTTCTTGTCCATCCACTTTGCACAACCGTTACGCCTTGCCAATACCTAATAAATAACTAATACGTTTTGATCGCGTCAGAAGACGAAAGACATATCAGAGACGCTACTTGGTTTCGCTCAATTGTCAATTTCAAAGCTTTTCATTTGTACCCCTTTACTTCTTAAAATAACCACCAGCATTCATATTTATGATTGTTATTGCAATATTTTTCAAAGTTGTTAAGCTCAAATATTTAACAATGTGATAGGCGAATTTCTACGGATATTTTATTGTCTTTGAACACGCTATGAGCTTAATCAATCATTAACTGAAGAATTAAGATTCATCAGAAATTTCGAATAGAAAAACCGTGAAATTTTCACGGGTTAAAGGTACTCTTCATGGATTTATGTCTTTTAGATTGTATTTTAAAACAGCGATTTTTTAAAATTATATTTTTCTGATTCCTTTTTTCTATTCTTTCTTTCCAATAACGATGGTGCCCCAAGAATTTTTTTTTTCTTTGGCATCAATTGTTTTTTTCGTTGTTCTACTTTTGGTTAGCATCATTCCTTTTACCATTTCCTTTTCCCTTTTCTTCACCTCCTTCTTCTTGCCTTTTGTTTTCCTCGTTTTCATCTTTTCTCCAATATTTCTTTTTCTCATTATGTTATTTTTGCTCTTCACAATTTACTTTGTTTTTTTTCTATGTCAAGTTTTTTTTCTTTTCCAGTCTTACGTTTTTATTATTATTTTTTTCTTTTAGTTTTTCTTTTTTCCGTCTTATATTTCTAAGTTTCTTTCTTTCTTTCTTTCTTTTTTTTTTTTTCTTTCTTTCTTTCTTTCTTTCTTCTTCTTTCAGCTTTTTCTTTTCCGTCTTTTTATTTCGCCATTTCTTTCTTCTTTCAGTTTTTTTCTTTTACATTTACATTTATAACTTCCTTCTTTTCTTTCATTTTACTTTTTCTTTTTTCGTCTTACATTTCTTTGTTTGTTTGTTTCTTTCTTTCTATCTTTCTATCTTTCAGCTTTTTTCGGTCTTTCATTTTTTTTTCTTTTACATTTATAACTTCCTTCTTTTCCTTCCTTTTTACTTTTTCTTCTTTTGTCTTACATTTCTTTCTTTCTTTCTTTTTCTTTCAGCTTTTCTTTTCCGTCTTTTATTTTTTCGCTTTTTCGTTCTCCCTCTTTCATTTTTTCTTTTACATTTACATTTATAACTTCCTTCTTTTCTTTCCTTTTTACCTTTTCTTTTTTGTCTTACATTCCTTTCTTTCTTGCTTGCTTGCTTTCTTCTTTCAGCTTTTCTTTTGCGTCTTTTTTCGCTTTTTCTTTCTTCTTTCTTTCATTTTTTTTTTACATTCATTTATAACTTCCTTTTCTTTCCTTTTTACTTTTTCTTTTTTCGTCTGACATTTCCTTGTTTCTTTCTTTCTTTTTTTCTATCTTTCTTCGTTCAGCTTTTCCTTCCGTCTTTTTTATTTCGCTTTTTTTTTCTTCTTTCTTTGTTTTTTTCTTTTACATTTACATTTATAACTTCCTTGTTTTCTTTCCTTTTTCCTTTTTTCTTTTTTCGTCTTCCATTTCTAACTTTGTATATTTCCTAGTTTCCATCTTTCTTTTTTCTTTCAGTTTTTGCTTTTTTCATCTTACATTTATGAATTTCTTTGTTTCATTCTCTCTAAACGACATTCTTTATTCTTTCCTCCTATAAAATACCTTCTTTCTTTTGCAGTTAATTTTCTATCTCTTTTCAATCAAGATTTTTACGCACTTATTCACATTTCCTTCTTATTGGAAAGCGAATGAAAATCCCAAAATACAACTAATAAATATATAAATATTTAAAGAAAGAAACAAAGAACATTGATAGAAAGAAATCGTTTTTTTTTTTAAATAAACAACAGAAACATAATGAAAAACAGTGCAATAAAAACAATTCATCAAATCTTGGAGAGAATAAATGATAGCTAAGAACAATGTAAAAAGAAAATAAAAACAAAAGAGAAGCCGAAACGTGAACGACTTTAAAAATGGGTTGTAAATGAATGAAAGCAAATGAAAAAGAAAGTAAGAAAGATGCAAACAGAGAGAGTAGAGAAAAAAAAAACTGTGAAAAGTTAATTGCTAAAGAGAAAGATAAACACGAAAACAAAAGGTAATAACGAAAGAAATACAGGCCCAAACGAACGGATAAACCCAATCCATGAAACTAAATTTAAAGCGGAGATTGACAGATAAATGCACAAACAAAGTAGAAACAACATGGCGACGGATTTCTTGACGTGCAATCTGAGTAGCGGCCATATTAATTTGAAAATGATGACAACCTAAGAAGATAGAAACGTTTTTCATTCAAGGACACACTAGAAGTTATCTGCTCAGAGGCACACGCATGCTTGTTTTAAAATGGCGGCACTCCACTGTTCACACGCAATTAAATGTCTACAAATAGATAATATGCAGTTAGGTAGGCACGGTGATGCACCCACAGGAGTATCGGAGTGAAGTTACAGGGCACCCCATAATTTTTCCAATATGGTGCGTGAACAATATTATGTACTTTCAAGTGATTATACATATGTGCCAATGTTTATTTCCATTTGGAACAATATGATTTTTTTCAGTCTGAATGACTGGAAGGAGAAGTTATTATTTGCGTGCAGGTTCTGGCTAATATAATGACATTTCGGCCGTAAGCCCTCTCGCCTTCATTGCTCATACAGGTAACAAGGAATCTCTATCTATAAAAGGCAGGATGTGTGTGTGTGCGTGTGTGTGTGTGTGTGTGTGTGTGTGTGTGTGTGTGTGTGTGTGTGTAACGAATGCACGGCCGAAATTTTCGATGGATTTGCACCAAAATTTACATGCACATGCTCCAAGTTAGCAGGAAGGCCAACACCGACTTTGCATTTCCCAACTCCCATCAATAGTGGAAATAATCGATTTTTTCATGCTTCTACGGCAGTTTCATGTAGTTTAGGGCCATTTTCTACTGGCCAGAGTGAGAGCCTATAGCTGGCTGCCACGAATAGGCAAGAAGATTCTATTGGCCAGCGTGAGAGCCAACAGCTGACTGACACGAAAGTTAACTAGCATGCTAGCATGCAAAAAAAATCGATAGCTGCATTCGTCACAAGTGGGAAAAATTTAAATCTGCATGGCACTTTACTCCAATTGGCTCATTCGCTTGCTTAAACTCAACGTTGATTCTGATTCCGCAGAACTGGGTTAGGTGTGAAAAAGTATTTGTTGTTAACATTCTTTTTTCATTCGGTTTTTCCAGTTACGACTCCTTTTTTTAAAGCTGATCGTTTTGTGTTCATTTTGTTTAGTTCTTTTTTCGTAACAGATTTAATGTTTAGTATAGAGCTTAGAAAAAATTTGCAGTGTGAGATAGGCAAGAAGTAAGGCATGTAGCAACATCAGCACGGCAAAGGGCACTCCTTTAAAGGCAAGGAAGGGCAAAAATATTTTAAGTCAAGTGATAGCGATTGCTGTATGAGTCGTACGATTTTTGAATCAAGCACGGGCAACGCCGGGCCATGCTGCTAGTATTGAACATAACACTTTATTTCATTTAGGTTCTGGTGATCATATCACATCTTTTTCTTATTTATTATTTAGTTCTCGTTCGCTTTAGAAATTGTAACGAATGAAACCCGACCTGGTCGTCCACCGAAATGTAAAATGTAGTTAGATACGAAACGACTGTGCTAAATTTAGCTTACCGGGAAGAGAACGTAACATCTGATATCCTATGGTAATGTTTATGGTAAACGAAATGTCAGATATCCTATGGTAATGGTTGCGGTAAACGACATGTCAGATGTCCTATGGTAATGGTTGTGATAAATGAAATGCCAGATGTCCTATGGTAATGGTCGTGGTAAAGGTAACGCCCGATGCCCTATGGTAAAAGTTATGGCAAACAAAATGTCAAATGTGCTATAGTAATGACTAAGGTAAAAAAAACACGCCAGATGTCTTATGGTAATGGTTACTGCAAACGTAACATCAGGTGTCCTATAGTTATGGCTATGGCAAAAGAATGACAGATACCCTATGAAAATGTTTATCGTTAAAAAACGTCATATGTCCTATAGAAATGGTTAGAGTAAAAAAACGACAGATGTTCTGTGTTAAACAACTGTCAAATGTCCAATGGTAATGGTTATCGTAAACGAATGTCAGATGTTTTCCAGTAATAGTTACGGTATCGAATGTCAGATGTCGTATGGTAATGGTTATATTAAACGAATGTCAAATGTCCAATGGTAATGGTTATCGTAAACGAATGTCAGATGTCCTACGGTAATAGTTATGGTATCGAATGTCAGATGTCGTATGGTAATGTTTATGATCAACTAATTTCGGATGTTCTATAGTAGTGGTTATGTTAAACGAATGTCACATGCCCTATGTTAATGTTTATAGTCCACTAATTTCAGATGTCCTATGGTAATGGTTATGTTAAACGAATGTCAGATGTCCTATGGTAATGGTTATGTTAAACGAATGTCAGATATTCTATGGTAATGGTTATATTAAACAAATGTCAGATATTCTATGGTAATGGTTTTGATAAACGAAACGTTCGATGCCATAAAGTAATGTGTATAGGAAACGAAAAGTAAGATGTCCTATGGTAATGGTTACAGTAAACGAAACATCAGATAAGTTGTAGTAATGGCTATAATGAAGTATCTCAATAGGAAGGAGTCAGTTTTAATTAACAGAACACTCAGTTTTACTGTCGGTTGAGATTTATGAATTCTTCTTCTGAAAACAGTATTTGTTTTATTGAACGTTGACTAAATGTTATAGCATTTGCTTCTGTTGATAGGAGATTCCTTCACGACCTTTCGTGTTCATTTGTATGAAAAGTTAACACTTTGATTACATTATTTTCCCTATTGGTTATGTGTTATCTATTGTGGTTGTTGGAAGTGTTAAAAGAATGTGTTGTTTTTTATTCGCTTGCGGTTTGGTGTGGTTTGTTTTATAGGATATCAACCTCAATGAGTTATTTAATGCCTACAAATCTTTTTATTGGTGGTAATATCTTTGTTAAAAAATGTATTGCTTCTAATACAGTTTTTCTTCCAAAATGTATTTCTGGTATTATTTTTTTCTTCCAAAAACTATTGCTGGTAATATTTTTTTTCCAAAAATGTATTGCTGGCAATAAAATATTACTGGTAATCTTTTCTTTCATCAGAACTCTATTGCTGGTAATATTTTTTTTTTTTTTACAAAAATGTATTGCTGGTATTAAAACATATTTTTACGCTTTCATAGTGTTTTAGCCCCATTTTGCGGTTAACTATTTGCCCATAGGTGGGACCCTAACAGGTGCTACCACCCCAAGTCAGGGTGGATCTGGAAACACTAGTAATGAAGAGGTGGTTCCACGCTTCTCAAAACCCCCTGATCAGAGGCTTTGCTGTCAGATGTAGTTTACCGTCTCCTCCAGGACGCGGATGTAGTTTATTATCATACCGAGGATGCGGGTGAAGATTATCGTAATACCGAAGACGGTTCTTATTTGGTAAAGACCGGGGCTTTAGATTTTCTAGCTCCAGTCTAAAGACTGTGATGAATCCATATGCCTTATCACTTCACGACGTCGGTGATCATGGCTCTCCACAACTTCCTGTCCTTTGTAACGCTTAATCATTTGTCTTCTCCCCATCCAATCCCTCAAGGTCGCTAGTTAGGTTACGCGTTGCCTTCCACTGTTTCTATTACATTCAATCTTTTCTGTGAGTATAAAATTTTCCAAGCCCTCTTTCCTCATTATATGCCCGAAAACTTTCAAATGTCGCTTGCTGACGTTAAGCATAAGTTAATTTTCTAAGCGTAGTTTAGATGTGGCACAAGGCCGAAAGTATGGAGGGTCCAGTGTGGATCGAACTCACTACTTAGTCGTAACTGCTTTAGCTAGACAAGCTTGCTAATGATTATACCACGTCAAGATGCCCCGATATTAAGTATAAGTGTTCTTTTTGTGTACATTTTCTCTAAAACTTCATCGTTGCTCGCATGTTCGGTTCATGGTATTCCCAGCATCCTTCTGTAGAACCACACTTCTGTTGTTTCACGTCTCTTCTTCTTCATCTTTGAGGAGATTGTCCAGCATTAATTGTCATATAGATGGACTGATATCACGTGACTTTTCAGTACTCTTTTCTTTGTTTCTAATAAAATCTTTCTATTTCTTAATATTCTGTTTAGATTTGGTAGACATCTTTTGTTATCCTAATGGGTTGGGGTCTAGGTATTACGCAACTATTTTAGAACACAATTAAAATGTTTAGGTGAAAAATATATATTTGTAACATCTTACGCCGTTAAATAAAATAACCTCCAGCGCAACCTTAGTCCTAAGAGTGACGATAAAGTACATGTGGCAGCAAGCTCTCTGATCGGGAGGTTTTGAGGAACTTGGAACTACCTTCTAATTTCTGTTGTTCTCAAGTCCACCTTGACCCAGATGGTAGCATTTGTTAGGGTCCCAGCTATGGGAAATTAGTAAACCCTTCCAAAACGCAAAACACTTTGAAAGTAAAACGAAATACATTTTTACAATCAAATATCTAACAATACATTTTTTCTGTAGTTGAATGCATACAATTGTATTAAAAATGTTTAGACATTAAATGACCCATATAGATTTTTATATGCCACTAAAAAATAACCAGCCAACCGAGCGCAATTTCCTTATATAGCTTTTTTTCAGCCCTCTTCCTTTTTTTTTATTCTTTTAGAATATCTTTTAAATTCTTTCTTTCTTTGAGTGTTCTCTTTCCCTGTGTAAAATAAAGCATAAATAAAATGAAAAAGAAGAAGAGAAAATAAAAGAAGAGGCCAAGATATTCAGGGTCTGATTATTCTTAGAATGAAGTCGGAAGAAACTCTCTTAGATTTTGTACGATCCTACATTGAATTGTCACTGGGTTAGGGTTAGGGAAGTGCCACTGACGACTATGAACGTAACAAATATGAAGAGGAAAGAAGAAGAAAAAGAAAAGGCAAGAAAGAAGAAAATAAAAACGAACATGGTAAAGGAACGAGGTGAAGAAAGTAAATGCAATGTTATATTGACAAATCATAAGGCATTAGGTTTTTGGGTGAATCAAAGACAGAAATCTAAAGAATAAAAAAAAACGTTAAGGTTACCAAAAGGAGAGAGAATATGAAATCAAGAAAAAAAAAGGAAAAATAAAAGAAGGAAAAGAGGAAAGGAATCGAAACGAAGTCAGTTAAATAGAGAGAAAAATTATTAAAGCAACAAAAAAGGAAAGGAAATATTATGTTAAACAGAAAGAAAGAAAGAAAGAAAGAAAGAAAGAAAGAAAGAAAGAATACAGAATAACAGAATAAGTAAGGGAAAAAGAAAGAGATTATGATAGAAGAAAGAAACAGAAAGAAAGAAAGACAAGAAAGAGAGAAAGAAAGAAAGACAAGAAAGAAAGAAAGGAAGAAAGAAAGAAAGAAAGAAAGAATGAGGTAGAAGTTTAAAGAAACGAAAGTAAAATATGATAGAAGAAAATGCAATACAGCCAAAATAACGAAAAGAATATTATGTTAAACAGAAAGAAAGAAAGAAAGAAAGAAAGAAAGAAAGAAAGAAAGAATACAGAATAAAGGAATAAGTAAAGAAAAAAAAAACGAAAGAAAAGTTGATACATAAAAGAAAAAAAGGAAAAAACCTCAAAAAGAAAGAAAGACAAAAGAAAGAAAGAAAGAAAGAAAGAAAAAGAAAGAAAGAAAAAAGAAAGAAAAACAAAAAATAAAGAAAGAATGGGGTTGAAGTCTGAAGAAACGAAAGTAAAATATAATAGAAGAAAATGCAATCCAATTCAAATGACAAAAAGGAATATTATTTTAAACAGAAAGAAAGAAAGAAAGAAAGAAGTATGAACAAAGGAAAGTAAAAGATGATAAAAGAACCAAGAAAGAAAGAAACGAATAAAACCCAAAGAGAAAATTCAAAAAGAATTGAATATTATTTCAATCAGAATAGAAACAAAGATACAACGAAACTAAAAAAAGCAAAGTGAAAGATGAATCATGAAAGCGAGAAAGAAAGTAAAAAAAAAGAAAGAATACAAAAAAGGAAAGCTAAAAAGATATAGAAAAAAAAACTGAACAACAAGACGAAAAGAAAAAGCAAATGCAAAAAAGGGAGGAAGTAGGAAAAATAGAAAAGGAAAAAAGAAAAGAACGAAGACAGAAAATACGAAATAAAGAAAAAAAATGTCAAACAAAAAACATAATTACATAACAGGAACTGAAAAACAAAAACGAAGGAAAATGAACGCAGAAAGAAAAGAAATTAAAGAAAGAACGCCAACAGCAACTGTTAAAATCTTCAAAGAAAAATAGAAAAGGAAACAAAAATCTTAAACAAAAATTCATTATTCCGTAATGCAAAAGATAATTACTGCAATTTTGTCCCCTATTTAATGTCTCCCAAATGACTTTAAAAACGAAACCACTTTTAACAATGCCAAGGGATATGCCAAGCGCCCATCACAGAAAAACGGCGGTGACGCGGCCATAGATGGGAGTCAAGCGACAAAACTATCGTCACTCATCTCGGTTTAGTTCTGACGTAGTCGACTATATCAAGCGCTTAACGATTCTGATCATATTCTTGACGCTGTAATTAACATTATTCTTACAACTCTTATTACACGCATGCTTAACCTTAAGATAATGAATCGTGATATTTTAACCAAAATCATTTTTTAAACACAATCTAAGTTAACATTACTACAAATTATTTGTTGCAATGACAAGATTGACAAGCAGAAATTATATAATGCCACTGTTATTAAAAAAAAAAAGGTAAAAAAAATTCTAAGAGAGAGATCTCGTGACTGCTTAGGCCAAACTGAATAATTCTGCTGTGAATGCAGACTCTTGTCTCAGAAATACAGGGTGTCCATAAAGTTCGTGTGCACTTTAAAAAATTATAACTTTATTTGTATTTGCGATAGAAATGATCTGTAAAAAATGTTTTAAAGTTTAATGTACCTAGTTTTAAGTATAGCTAAAATAACTAATGTGATTTCAGGTATTACTGTAAATCAATTGGCAAATATTTTCCGTGAACTGCAAAATCGTATTACCCTTTGTATTGCTAATGATGGAGAACATGTGGAAACTTAAATAAAATTTTAAGAAAACTGTAAAAAATATAGATTTACTTCTTTCTAATCCTTTTTACAAATTATTTCTAACCTAAATACAAATAAAGTTATAATTTCTTAAAGTGCACACGAACTTTATGGACACCCTGTATAAATAATTACAATGATAGGATCTTATGATGTTTGACGCGGCTCTGGTTGAGGAATAGAAGACCCGAGTTCGAATTCCAGTAGGATCCATTACATTCACTTAAGTGCTAACACCCTTCTTCTCTGGGTAATTTCCATTCCATTCAGATCATATTAAATTCAGTTACTTGCTAACACCCCAGCTATGGGTAAATAGCAGGGCAGACTGGGTTCTATAGCCTTGGGTAGCAGAAGAAGGAAAAATTCTGAATTGGGCTCCGTCAAGCTATCTTGCCCGAGAAACACCACTACTACAGCTATATTTAGCTGTCCCCCCCACGTGGGGTAGCATGTGGCACAAGGCCTAGTTTAATGTGAGTCAGTGGTGCATTGTGGGTAGTGTATTATGGCGGTTATTTTACTAGAAGTCGTTTATTTATTTATTTGGGTTAAATTATTTTGCTTGTTTTTATTGATTTTTATTTTTTGTTTCTTATCTTATTTATTTATTTATTTTTAATCGGTATATTTTTATTAACGTAGTAGAAATTTGTTTATATCACTTATTTAATAGTTTTGTTTTGAGAATTTAATTAAAACTATTTGTTCGGTTTTGGGGTTGGTTGTTGTAGTTTATTCTAACTATTATTTTGGCAGGAACAGTTTTTAATTTGTGTTTATTTGGGTTGATTATCTTTATTTGTTTCTAACGGTAACTTTATCGGGATTGATATGTTTATTTATTTATTTGGATGAATTAAATCAATTTATTTGACTTATTATTTATTTGTATATTTTCTCTTTTCGGTTTTCGATTTTTAAGTAACGTAGTATATATATATATATATATATATATATATATATATATATATATATATATATGTCGTTATATAACAGTTATAGCTATTTTTTTCATCCAATTTTTTTGTTTGATTTTTTAGTCTAACTAATATTTTGGTTATAATGGTTTGCTAGTATGTTTATTATTTACTTTATTTATTTGGGTTTTTTGTTTTTTGTTGTTATTATTATTATTATTATTATTCTATTTCGTCTCTTCTAACAGGTGTGATTTGGTAATTTGTTTGGGTTAATTAATTTTGTTTATTTTATTGTTATTTTGTTTATTTATTTATTTATTTTTATTTTATTTTTTCCTTTTCGATTTTTAAGTAACGCAGTAAAAATTTGTTTTCATGTCTCATTTTGAGATGAGCTCGGATCTTTTATTTAATAATTTATTTTGGTCTGGGAAAGTAATGATAGATATTTTTTCCTCCAAGCAAAGTTTGCAAGTTTTTGATTGGTTGTTGTAGGCTGATTAACTTTTCTTTATTTTCCAAGATATTTTTGGTGTGGTGTACGTTTTGTTTTTAATATCCCAGGTATACTTAGAATCCATTGTACTGTTCGCATATTTACTATTTGTGAAAGATGTTTTGTGTGTATAATTTCTTTGTTTCCAGGGTCCTTCAGTTACTCCTATGTATACTTTTTCTTCATTATCTGGTGATTTTATCGTGGCTTGGTATATTACGTTGTTTAAGGGACATTCGTTCTTTATTCTGCAGTTGCACGTGAGTTTAATTTGTTCGTGTGGTTTGTTAATAATTTTCCTGTTGTGCTTTTTTATTATTTGTGCCATGTTCTCGGTGCAGCTATAGCTGATTTTTACTGTGTTTTTATTGAATATTTTGTGTAGGGTGCTTGATTCCGGGAAGTGTTTGTGTAAGAGTTTGAAGAATATTTTTCCTACGTTTGTTTTTACGTTTTTGCTGTACGATGGGTTGAACCATATGATATTTCTTCTACTGTTGGAATTTTTTTTTTTTTTGCCTTTTTTGTGTTCTGTGATGAGTATGTGAGTGACTACCCACAATGCACCACTGACCCGTATATATATAAATAGCCGAGAAAAATAACAGCACACGTGGCCTGACGATTGCATATAGCATGAAACAGACTGTCGCCTCTAAGTGTTGATTTCTATGTTCAGTTTTATATATATATATATATATATATATATATATAGATAGATAGATAGATAGATAGATAGATTCAACATATATAGTCATATATATTGAATCAATTGCAAATTCATCTGCTAGGAATGTTGGTTCTCTGTCTAATGCTGAATAATTATTCCATATTTGTAAGTTTACCATTTGTCCATCCATTGAATATTACTGTCACATCTTGTATGGTGCTTGAATAGAAATCCTTGATAAAATCCAAAGAAGAATGCGCAATATTATTGGTCCTGACCTGGCATTTCGGCTTCAGTCACCTTACTATCGCCATAACGTAGCCCTTCCCTGTGTCTTTTCCATAACTATTTACATGGAACTTGTTCTGATTAACTATACTCTTTGGTATTGAGACTTCATGAATTAAAGATAATAGATAAGGTCTGATCATCTTACATTTGCAATGGCTAGATGTAACCGTAAGTTCTTTGTTAACAGTTTCTTCTCTCGCACTTCTCGCTGGAGGCACTCTCTTTCAGCATATTGCTTTCCAGTCAACTTTGATCTACAGAAATGTAAATGCAATGTCAATCGTTATCTTCTATCTTCTTAATTACAGTTTATTGTTCTCTCACCTTAATAATGATTTCTTCCTTCCACTCAAAAACCTCTTGCTTCTTAGAGGCTTTATTACCATCCGTGAGGTAAAATGATTTTTAAATATACCGTTATTATGGTCTTAGTTTGTTTTTGTTTTTAATTTTTCTAGTTACGAGTTGTTATCCATTACATCGCTCACACATCGAAACTTACAGCATCTGGTATTCCGAAGCCACCCGATCCTGGGAATAAGGATAAACTACATTACCGTCCTGGGTAAGACGATAAACTATATCCTGCAGCAAGCCACTGATCACGAAATTTTGAGGAGCATGGAAGCACCTATTAGCGATCCAGCTATTAGCAAATAGTTGACCCCCAAACTGGAGTCAAAACAGCATGAAAGCGTAAAAATAGGTTTTAATACCAGCAATACATTTTTTGTAAAAATATTGCCAGGAATTAATTTTTGAATAAAAAAAACAAAAAATTATTACCAGCAATACAAGTTTTTAATAAATATTACAAGCAATGCATTTTGGAAAAAAGAAAAAAAAAAAACAAACTTGCCTCTAGATTTTAAAAAAAAATTACCAGTAATAAAAATTGTCGGCATTAAATAACCTATGGTATGCCGTAAAACAAACCAAAACCAAACCAAACCAAACCTAAGCTACCACTCATCTCAGTACTGACCAGATTCGGTGTTTCTTAACTGCGGTCATCATACCGGTGTTTCAACATTACGTATAGATTCAATTATAAATCTAGCCAATGTTTACTGCATACTTAAATATAAACTGACGCATGGCTGACTCAAGTGGAAACACGTGCTGTTTAATTATGAATGAATCTAAATTTAACCTTCAAACTCCAGTATGATAAAAAATATATTTTTCTCTTTATTGGTCCAATAAATGTTGTAAAATCCAACCAATCCAAGTTCAGAACAACATAGTAATTCTGAACTTCCAGAACATTTTATATTTCTCAGTAAAGATCTAACCTTAAATATTTATAGAGATTTTTGGTCGACTTGATTTGATGGCGATTTTTTCTGTAAATATAAATGGAGTGTTGAAGATGCAACATCAGGTAATTACCGGGTGAGCGGGAAAACCTCCCAAGCCATCTGTACATGCACAGCTACAAAAAATATGTTGTTTTTTTTTAACCATTTCTCCCCAAGTAAGGTGATAATGCCACTAAGACACAACTGAGAAAGAGAAGTCTTTATTGGGAGGAAAGGATTAACGAGCTTTCTTCTGCCTTAAAATGGTCGACCTTTAAATGATTCTGGAAATTTAACTGGCCGACAAAGAATGGTTAAGAAGACCTTTGTGGTAATGTCTTTAAACGCACTTTTTTTCCTTCGTAGAATGGGCGGTGTGATCGGTTATTTGAATATGGATGGTCTAGTCATGTGTTCAATCTTAGGTAAAGGTAAATCGTTACAAAATGTTAGAAATAAAGGATGTTTCAATAACTTGGTCCGATTTTAAATGTGAATTAAGTTTAAACGTATAATGATTTTTTTCTTTTTCTTTCAAATTTAACAACTTAAGATTCTATTTTTAGTGTCGCTTCATCTTATCTATCTTTCTCTATATGTGTTGTTTTTCTTTTTGATTATTTTGCTTCTTGCTCGTTTCTTTCTATTTTTCTTTCAATTGTCTCCATATTATTATTATTATTATTATTATAAATATTTTTGTTATTTTTCCTTTCTTCTTTCGATTTTGGTTTTATTTGTCTTGTTTTTCTACGTATTTTTGTTTTATTTGGCTATTTCTTCTTTTACTTCAACTCTTCTTTTTCTTAGTATTTTTTCTTTCGCTTCTTTTTCTTTCTATTTTTGTTTGATTTCGCTTCTTCGTTTTCTTTCTATTTTTCTTTTATTTGACTTTCTTCTTTTTCTTTCTAATTTAGTTTTATTTTGCTACGTTTTCTTTCTGATTTTGTTTTGTTTTCCTTCTTCTTATTTCTTTCTTCTTTATAGTTTTGTTTTATTTGGCTTCTTTTTCTAATTTTTGTTTTACTTTGCTATTTCTTTTCCTTTCTGTTTTTGTTTTTTGGTTTCTTATTTCTCTTACTTTTGGTCCTATTTTTGTTTTGTGTCCATTTTTCTTTCTTTCTTTCTTTCTTTCTTTCTTTCTTTCTTTCTTCTTTCTTCTTCTTCTTCTTCTTCTTCATTTCCTTCTATTCTTATTTTATTTGCCGTCTTCTTTTTCTTTTTACATAATTTGTCTTCTTTCTCTTTCTATTTTTGTTCTATTTGGCTTCTTCTTCTGTCTTTTCTTCTTCTTCCTCTTCTACTTCTTCTTCTTCTTCTTCTTCTCCCTATTTTTGTTTTATTTTCACTTTTTCATATCTCGTCATTTTGCTGTTGCTGTTGTTACTGTTGTTGTTGTTGTTGTTGTTCTTCTTCTTCTTCTTCTTCTTCTTCTTCTTCTTCTTCCATTTCTTAATTTCTCTTACATTATCGACAGTCATTGTTTTTGTTTCTTCTCTATATTCTTCTTCGCTTTTGTCTTCTTCTGTCTCACTCATTCTTCTCCATTTATTTCATTATTTTTAAAATCATCTTCCCCTATTTTTGTTCAAATTTTTACAATATCGTTTACCCAGCCTCTTTCTAATAATAATAATAATAATAATAATGAGAAGAAGAAGAAGAAGAAGAAGAAGAAGAAGAAGAAGAAGAAGAAGAAGAAGAATTCATAATTATGGGCCATAAATTAATATCCTCGCATGTTCCTTACAATTGACATATCACAGAACGATAACAGACTATGCAAAACTGTCAGTGCAGGCCGTAGCAATTACGGTAAAATTATTCTGAAGCCTTCGTAAGAATGAAGGGTGCAACCTTGACAAGAGAAGTGACGCCAGATGTAATATCGAGAGAAGTAATTTTAAAAAAATACTCTACGATAAATATACTTTGTGAATTTCAACTTGTGATATATGTAATAAGCTACGGCCAACAGCGGATCGATTTGCTACGTCATTTGGTATCGGCTCCCGGGGTTCACAATACGGCGTACATTTTCGCACTAGCGCCATTGAAATTAAAAAAATACTTTCTCCACCTTCCAATTATGGGATAAATAACAAGGTAGACTGTGTAATGTAGCCATGATTGATAACCAGTCTAGGAGAAGGACAATATGAATTAAAAATTGTATAGAAGGCTTCGGCTAACCACTCCTGAAGAGTTCTCATCGCAACGATGGATAATAAAAGACTGTGGAGAGATATGTTCGCTTCCTTCCACATGAGATAAGATGAAGAATAATGATAAAAAAAGGGACACAAGCAATCTATTTAAACCATTTAAAGTAAGAAATACGCAGGTTTTGGGATAAAAGCATCTGATAACGTATTTCGCAACAGGAATTTTTAAAGACGAACATCGAACTACATTGGAAGAACTTTAAACTTGTGCTAGACGTATGCTTGATGGAAATAGTCAATTGGAAGACATCAGCGTGGACTTTGAATAATATTTTCATGGAATGCTGTCACTAGTAAACCGAAATACTATATTTCCATATAGTTACAACTATTATCTACCAATATTGGAGTCATTCTTCTTTTTCTGGACTGATATTTGCGAAAGCTCGGAAGACATAGCTCTGCTTACATAACTAAAACATATTACCCAAATCCTAACCGTGCTCACATCCATTGTGTGGTCTTTTAAATTTTCAACGAGCGACTTAGTACGTACTTTCATGTTATATGCACCTGAAGAAGATATTATTTTTTCAACCTCTTGAAAATTATTTAATGGGGAAATTTTCTGGGATGAAAACCAGATTCGTCGAAAACATTTACGCATATCATCTGCGAGATATTACTCAAAATATGACAAAGGGTTACCTGCTAAGATACTGATATGATTCCAGTCCCATAAATCGAACGTATTATTTATAATGCAAGTCTCATGTGAATGTAAAAGTGTTATATATGTAGTGGAATAAAGCATCGCTACCGACATTGAAGTTTGAACACAGATCGCTAGTGAGCAAATACAGGCGATCCCATTATTGAATTAAGTAGACCACGTGATGGTAAAGGAAATGTATATATGAGAATTAGTGCGGCGTCTATGTGTTCGCTATCCGGATTACTTCGGTAGTGTGCTTATCAAACTCTCGGCATCCAGGCAGAGCGGAACCCAGACGTGTCTGTGCCGAAGAGCAGAGTTATTCGCGTTGTTATTAGGAATCTCTTTGATGCTATAATCAACAAGAAGGTTGTTGATCACATTAATAGGAACAACCTCTACAGCGACAAGCAGTACGAATTTCGATCAATCCGGTCCACTGCTGACGTCCTACCTGTGATTATCTGAAGAATTAATGATGATTAAATTATATATTTCATAGATCATTGACAAGATGTGACTACCAAATTCTTCTAGCTATGCGATATAATCCGAAGAAAAAACTCTGCAAGAATCCTACGGTTGAGCGTACCTAAAGTCAGTAAACGTATTTCTATAATTTCATAGTTACATTTCCAGTTTCCAACTTGACTCTCATCGATGCTCTCTTATAGAAACCTCGTGCCAAAAAGTGTGTTATATAAGAACAAAGAGTCACTGTCGATACTGGAGTTTGAATACAGAACCCCAGAGAGTAAACACAGGCGATCCCATTTTGAATAGATCACGTTATGGTAAAGGAAATGTATATATGGGAATTAGAGTGGCGTCTAAGTGATCGCTATCCGAATTACTTCGGGAGTGTGCTTGTAAAACTATCTTCCACTATGTAGAAATTAACCCAGACGAGGTTATGCCAAATAACAGAGTCTAGTCTGGCATGGTAGACAACTACCCGACCCCGTTTTTACGGGGTCTACGGGGAATATTTGCCCGATCCTACGTGCTCGGATACCCCACAATAAACTCGGCCTTGTGTGCCATTCGACCGCATGAGGCGGTTAGTGAATATCATCACTATACGGCTTACTATTCGGATCACTATTCGGTGATTACTATTCGAGCTAGTATTATCGGGCAAGTACTATTAGTGATAGTGTTATTCGAAGGCGTCTGACACCAGTATTGTTCATCGTTGTTAATATAGTTGTAATCTGCGATTACAAAGTCTCTACTACAATGAGCATTACAAAAGTGACAACGAGTACTTGTTGACATCACAAAAGTAGCAACGAGTATTCGTTGACATCACAAAAAGTATAGATATATAGATGAAGAATATGGCATATTAATGTATATATCACATTAATAGGGAGTAACCGAATGACCAAATCTATATATAAAGTTCTGTGACTTCCGTTAGTCCGTCCGTCCGTTCGTACGTCACACCCCCGAAAATAGCTATACATTAATCAATTGAAACAAAATTTCCGGGAGATGTGCAAACAGGTAAGAGGGTAAAAGGTATTATTGGTTTTACTAGGGTGCATAGCTTAGTACAATAAATTTTCATTCATTTTTGTGGAAAAATGAAAAGTCTTACCATTTAACATGCAAAATACCCCTACTATTAAAAAAAAAACAACAAAAAAACAATTTAATGATTAAAATAACAAATAATTATTTAATAAAAATGCAATACTATTTTTTGCATATCTTTTTTAAAATTTTTGTATATACAAGAATGCAGTTTCTAGTTCACCCTGTATTTGCGAGAACTATAAATATATCATAAGACCAAATGATATAAAAAGTTAGAATTTGACTCCAGGGAAAAAATATTTACGCGCGGCCTGTTGTATGTTGGCATGTTCAAGAGTAAGAAATCCTTAGAATTCATTCTTCACTGTTAAAAATGAAAAAAAAAAAATTTTTTAACATATATTGTTTACCATGATGTCCTATAAAATTAAATTAAATTAAAGAAATTATTAAAATGCAAAGTAAGGTTTTTGCCAAAGTATTTTTCTAAACAAGTCATCTTATAAAAATTTCATGTTTGCGAAATTTAACGAGACGTAGTGTTTGTAAATCTTGACAAAATGTTAGTGATAAATTCAACAATACTATATAATGTGAAAATTTCAACACATGTGTAGCGTGTTTGTTATACTGGAACACACCTATTCTATAGTTAATAGACTCTCCCACCTTTAATAAGTAGTAGTAGTAGTAGCAGTCGCTAAGTCAGACGCTAAGTGAGTCGGACACTAAGAGTATCAGCGACCACCACTAGATTTCTCTGTGTCATTACCTATTATATCAAGTTCCTAACGTTTTGTACGTCGAACCTATTTTAGGACCGACTTAGTGAAATTCAAGCCTCCACTGTGAAACTACTCTACAACAGTGTTGCAAAAAATATTCTATAAGAAAGAAATACTATATTACGTGATAAAAGATTGAAGGAAGAAAAATTTACAGAAGAATGCGCTGTATGCATAAATCGTGCATCGTAGTTGATTTGATCGCACTTTCGACTAAAAGGAAATGCAGTTTTATTAAAAACGAAAGCAATGAAGCATTGAAACATTGTTGAAAGTGTCCAAATATCTGAATCTTCTGACCACATAACACCTTTAATTAGGAAACTACGGAGATATGGAGGACGTGGGATATTCTTAAAAATAACTATAAATAATATATATATATATATATATATATATATATATATATATATATATACAAAGGTGAACGTGTTCAGCTTGGCGTTGTCTCTAAATACGTCGAGTGCAGAATTTATTTACAATTATACATGTACATTATACATATCTATCTATCTATCTATCTATCTCTCTCTCTCTCTCTCTCTCTCTCTATATATATATATATATATATATATATATATTTATATATATATATGTATGTATATATATTTGTGTATTTAGACAGCAAATTTTCTTTTAGGCATGTATGATTGAATAAATTAAAAACATTAAGTCTGTTTATTTTTATCATAATCCTTTCATATTCACGAATATTTTCTGTATATTAAATGAGGCAAGAAATGCACTGTAATAATGAAAATCACTTTTATTTCACAAGTACTGTGCATCTATTTCCGAGATCGTCATCACGGGTGCAATAAGGCAAACAATATATGTAGCTATCCATTGCATTTTTTTCTTGCGTTGAAATGCAACGGCTGGCAGTTATGCTTTAGCGTGCAATAGAACGTGAAAATAATCCATTATGGATTTTTTCTTTTATGTTGGAATTTCATGGTTGAGAGCGCATTAAAGCTTGAAAAGTGTTCTTTATTATTGGCATTTTAGAAAATTATTACAGTATTCGTAGCTGATTCTATTCAGTGCCGGCTTCAATTTCTTAAATGTAGATTACTTCGAGGATGTGTAGTTTTAATGTGTTATTTTCTTGATGTAGGATAGTTGTGGTATCAATCAGCATTTTTCTGTAACGTGAATGTGGACCGGGATGTTGGTGTAAATGTTTCGGAAAACATTCATGAATATGAAAGGATTATGATAAAAAACAAGCAGACAAGTTTATAACTTATTCTATATATATATATATATATATATATATATATATATATATATATATATATATATATATATACTGGCTCGCCAGTAGTTTACCACCACCTGAGGATTCACATTTGGTGAGTTGAAACATAATTGCCATAAATAATTTTTAGCTCTACTCTGTATTGAGCCCCTCATTTAAATTAAATGCTCCAGACAGAAGAATTATACTCCATTTGTTCTCATTTACCTGGATATATATATATATATATATATATATATATATATATATATATATATATATATATATAGTAGTGGCTGGTCACTCCTTTCCGGGTATAGTAGGAGGACAGTTAGTCATCACTGTTGCAGACACCTGCTTGGGAATATTTTTGTCTTTCAATAACCATAGAGCCCGCCTGTTGTTTATACTTCATCTTTGCTGAGCGGACCTTAGCTGCAGCTTCGGGGAGAGAATGCACCATGTGTCGTGATCAACAGTCTGAACGAGGCTAGTACGATCAAACACTCGGTCACTATGACTTTTGAAATCGTGCTAGAAATAACCATTGACAGCTCCCAAAGAGTTCCATCTGACCAATTTAACTCACAAGGTTTGGGTCAACCAGTGGGTTTTTTTTTCGAGCATTTTCCAAAGGTGTCACGAGATGGGATGGCATCACCAGCCCCATCATATCAAAAAGTCACCCCATGCAAGACAGTAAAAGCAGTAAGATACAAGGAGATAAAGGGTGTGAAAGAATTAGGAACCGAAATATTAATAATTAGCAGAAAGATATAAGAGTAATCAAGAAGTCAGTAAGTATAAATTGACATTGCAACATGAAACTGGAAAGGAGTTCCACAAACGTGAACTACGAAAATGGACATTATTAGCGTATATATATATATATATATATATATATATATATATATATATATATATATAATGAAAAACAGACCACTTTTAAGGTACCATTATTTATTTCACCAAAATTCCATCCTCTTTGGATTTACCAATTCAGTTTACCAAGTTCTTCATAACTTAAATATATATATATATATATATATATATATATATATATATATATATATATATACATAAAATTCTCAGAATGTGTGTGTATGTATGTTTGTGTGTTTGTGCGTGCGTGATCAGATGTTGCTTATGCGTTTCAATAGTTTTCATCCCATTTCGATGATTTTTGTTTTTGTTTGAGAGATAATTCTTTAGTACTGGTTTAAAAAATTACGACCTTGAAGGTGAAAAATCGAAAAAACTGATTTTTTACACTTCGCGCAAAAATCAAAGGCAGATTTAATGTTTGTAAAAACATCGTACAATCAATTTAGAGAGGTGAAATCTAACGCAAAATCATATTAGAATTACATAAAAAATATATTATAAATAAAATTATAGTATATTATTATGATGACGCTTCATGGAAGAGGTTCCTTCCTAGCAAGATTGAGAACGCAAAAACGGCCTTTTTTAGGGCCACCGCCATTCAAATTGTTAATCACCACCACCCCATTTTGGGATGTGCCTCAGTTGCACCCAGTCGTTATTACTAATATTGATTTTCATGTGGGCTGACTCAAAACTGTTCCAATCGATCATCAAAAATTCCTCGTCATGAAACACCCGGTATAATTATATATATATATATATATATATATATATATATATATATATATATATATAATTATTTATTTAAAAATATGATTCCAAACTCGTGACATAAGAGGTCTCATGTTTCAAAACAAGAGCCGAAAACTTCAATATAATTATTTAGATTAAATTGAATTAAAGTGAGCTCTGTTCCATCTTCAAGCGAAATTTTTTGGGGGAATAACGTATTTCTGAAATTTACGTGTTTTAAAAATTGGAATCAGAATTTCCATGGTAACAGCTAGGGCGAATTGTTTAAATTGGGTAGGCGTGTGTTGGGTGTTAATAATAAGTATCAGTATAGAGTTACTTTCATTGATGTCAAGTCAGGGAAAGGTGGGGGTGTTTAAATTTGAAACGGAAGGTGTATTAACCCTAGTCTGGCATGCGTGTCTATGGAGATTTATTTATTTTTTTATTTTATTTTTTTATGAAAGGGATTTGTGCATATAAAAAAACTGCCGTAACGTTTGTTTTTTGACGACTTCATAAACGGTTATCTTTTTTGTAGGTTATTTAAACTATTTATTTGGGCTATGGATTACGAAAGTTATTATATTGTATGCTTGTTCTTAGCTAAATATTCAGATCATGAATCTGATGATTGGGCTATGGATTAATCAAGTTATTATATTGTATGCTTGTTTTTAGCTAATAATTCAAACCATAAATCTGATGATGTCGACAGAAAACCGTTAACTCATGTCTATTGTTTAATAATTTATTATTATTTAGAAGCTTGATAATGTGCAATTTCTCATGGAGGCACAAAGGGTATGGGTCATCCCAAGTTTTACATTTTCTAGCACTGTTTATAATTTTCCATTTTACTTTAGGTGTCCTATTTGTTTCCTTCAGTTGCCAAAAATATTTATGTAGGGAAGTCTGATTTCTCTTATTTATATTATTGAAAGAGCACTTATGCTGCCTCCATCTATCTTTAAAATTATTCTTCGTGGACCCAATGTATATCATATTAGTGCTAGGGTTCTCAGTGGATGATATAGTACTTTGGTATGCCACAGATTTAATGCAGCATTTATTTTCTAATGGGCAGTCTCCTAGGTTTCTACAATTACATAATGTTTCCCTTTTATTGTCTGATTTAAGTGCAGGGTTTTTATTAATACTATTCAGGCATGGGGTTTGTTCAAGATCTTTTTATTATACGTTCAAGATTTTCAGAGTAGCTGTAACTCAGTTTTAGGGTGTTCTTATTGAATATATATATATATATATATATATATATATATATATATATATATATATATATATATATATATATATATATGACTTGCTTTCACGACGGTTAACTCTACATTTGAATGATAACTCTATTTAAAAAACAACATGCCTGGCCGCATATACAAAATCCCGGAAAATCCTTGTTGAAAACACAACTATACTTAAACATGAAAACAATAAACAAAAACTAAAACTTCTTGAAGCTATATAAATTTGAAACCTAACCTGAACAAAGTAAACTACGAAACCTCAACAAATATTGTTAAATGCCTATAATTGATAACAGAAGCCATTGGTTTATACCAATGGCTTCCCATATTTAATACTTCTCTTTTTCACTCTGGCGTGGTCATATGTGATATGAGCTGCGGTGTAATTTTCGCGTCTCATATACACGAGCTTGTCGTTGCTTGGAAATCTTCCATGCAAACAAAAACAGACTATAATTATTGTTTTGTCCGTGTATTGTTTACTATATTGTAATATAATTGTCATCTTTGATAATGGCTTATGTAAGCCGAAAGCTTAGGTAGAATTAAAAAATACGTATCAATATGGTGAATATCTTTCATCTTTTAATGATAATGTTATTAAGCTTATCAGACGATAGGAAAGAAATTTACATAAAATAGACATAACTTGTCTATATTATTTAATGAAATATGCATCAATATATATATATATATATATATATATATATATATATATATATATATATATATATATATGAGACACATCCATCGAAGAGCACAAATGAAAATGACGGAACAAAATCAGACAAATACTTAGCAAGAACACAAAGGTGCTATACCACATGAACGACATAAAAATTGGTTGCAATTACTCGAAGCACTGAGCATAAAATGCAAGTAACCAAAGATAAACAAAATGCTATTAGACTTTTAACGCAACATATTAAATATATTTCACAAAAAAAGGCAGAAGACACAGACTCCCAGATGAATGTGCAATAAAAGCCTACACGCGAAACGCGATATTTAAAGTTATAGAAGAGACAATATATCAAAGTTCAAAAAAGAGTTGAAAATCGCTCGTGCTTGCCTAAATTGCTTAGACATAGGAACCTGAGATCAAAAAAATGATTGGAAATATCGAAAAATTAAATTTACAAAAAGTCACTAAGGGAATTGTAGTGTTTATTTATTGTTACGTGTATATATATATATATATATATATATATATATATATATATATAATAACATAATGAACACATACACACACACATATATATATATGTGTGTATATATAGATGTGTCTTCATCTATATAACTATTATTAGACCAAATATTATGAGGAAATACACGTCTTTCAAAAGTTTCCAATGTTTATCACTTTTTAAAAAATCGGTTTTCTGCTTTTATTCTGCTCGGAATAAGAATACAAAATGCCAAGTTCGAATTCCAATTGAGGTCGTTACATTCACTTTAAATTTAATAAGTTCACTTTAAGCAAGAGGTTACTGGGACTGTAGAAAATAACACGTGGATGGCTTGGAAAACATGATACTCACAGGGCTGATTCAGGGGAATGAGGGTCACAGGAAAGCAGTGTGTAACATACTTGATGTGCTTGAGTAAATGGGTGGTAGAACAGGATGTGAGTCGAATAACAAAAATATAGTATTAATTAAGGTGGGCCATTATCGCCTATAGACGGAAGGATAACTTGTTTGAGGAAGACAGACGATGGCGATTGATGTGCATTTATAATTTTGAAGATTGTAATTGGCTGGGAGGCAAGAAATCGGAATGGATTTCCCCAGGCGAGAATTGCTAGAAATGATCTTCTAGAATAGAATATACGGTTGTAACTGGTTGGTTCAACGGTAAGATCTAGTGCCAATCTAGAAGCATGCTCAGATTCATGCCGTCGAATTACCAAAACGCAAAAACCCTTGGAAAATATAAGAATCGACGTTCTCCCTCGGCTATTGGTTAAAAAGTAGGGCAACTTTTTTCTCGAAAATTATGCAATAATTACTCGTAATTTAAATAATTACTATTACAATCCAAAAAATATGTTTCGGCTTTAAAGAAGTTGTTGATAAGCCGTAAAAAATTATCAATCAGACAATTCTACGTTTATTCATTTTCTATTATTCACAATTCGAGATCACTAGGAACATTATCACACTTCTAATATACAGATACCATTTTCCTTACAGACAGAAAATTCATACGATAAAACAGATAATTATTTTATTGATGTAGATGTCATATAATCGTCATGTTAATGGTTGTAGCTGTGATAATAGTTTTGGCAATATTAGCTTGGGTCTTTGTGCTTTTCGATATTGGCAGTAGTACAGTTGATTGCAAATGGTGTTAACATTAATCAGCTCACTGACTCAAACCGCCATCACCACAAACAATGGCGCTTGTGTGTTTACTTACTAAGTGTCGTGCGGCGATGTCGTGTGAAATGAAAATTGTTAGAAAGTAATTTCTGATAAATTTCATATTGATTATTTTATCTTCGCCTCTTTGTAGATATGTTTGCGTTTCTCTTCTCTTCAGCACCCACCCCACACAGAACATCAGTTGGTTATTTATTTCTTTTCTACTTATATTATTAATGACTTTTTTTTTTTTGTAAAGTTAAATTCCGGAAATAACTCCGTACGGAGCATGCGCAAAAGACTTTAAATACGAACATCTTTACATCCACACGGTTGTTGTTTTCTGTACGTCCATTTCGAAACTCTAAAGCGAAATAGTCACAATTAGTCCGCGTTTATCATTAGCTTTCCTTTAATTTTTTTTCTCTTATTAACCACTTGATGTCCGTCTTTTTTATGTGACCTTCAGCACATAGGCGATCATGGCCATCCACATTTTCCTTCTTTTATAGTTCTTAATAGTATTGTCTTTGTTATTTCTACCAAAGAATATCATCCATTTACTCAAGCTCATTAACTATGTTACGCATTATTTCCTTTGTTCCTTTCTTCCTCAATCTGCCCTGTGAGTGTCAGGTTTTCCAAGCCCTCCTTCCTCATTACGTGCCCTAGAAATTTCAACTACTTCTGTTTGGTGTTAAATATAAGATTTCTTTTTGTTTCCATTTTCTCCAAAACCTCGTCGTTGCTCATATGTTCGGTCCATCTTCCTGTAGAACCACATTTCTGTTGCTTCAAGTCTCTTCTTCATCTTTGAGGAGATTAATCGGTATTCGCTGCCTTAAATGAGGACAGGTAACAGTTCAGTAATCTTTTCTTTGTTTCTAACGAAATTTCTCCGTCTCTTAATACTCTGCTTAGCTTTTGGAATGCATCTTTGGCCATCCCAGTGCGTCTTCGGATCTCAATGTCGCACTTTTCGTCCTCTGTTAGAACATTTCCCAGATATTTAAATTTCTCTATTTTCTTTTTATTGTTGTACACCCCTTTTTCTAATTTGCATTTTTGAGTTCATCCTTTTCCTGATACATTTGCAATCGGTCTTCTTGTAGTTTATACTTCGTCTTTTTCTTCTGTAGAAGCTTTTGTAGTTTCCTTTCCTTGTATGTGATCAACAGTGTCATCTGCGTATCTTAAATTTCTAAGATTGTGGCCGCCAATAATGAATCCTGGTAGGACCTCTAATTCTCCCAGAATTAACCTTGCTGTATAGATTAAATAAACCAGTGAGAAGACGCATCATTGTCTTACAACTCTTTCTATTCTTCTATATCTTCTGAACTGATGTTTGGCCGTATTAAGGCGTTTGATGATTGTCTTGATATCTATTCACGGATATATAGGTAGGGGCCAGAAATTAATACCGGAAATGTCTGAATTTACAATTAATTCTGGATTTGTATAAACATACCGGACAAGCTAAAAAAACAGTGGCATCCAAAGATGTGAGCTTCGAATTAAATCATAAACAGGTGCAGAAATTTTATTATCTGGGAAGTATTTTAATAAAGCACGGGAAGTACGAAAGCGAAGGCGTATTGATATAGCAAGATGATGCCTTTCAAAAGCCAAGCAGCGTATTAAGAAACAGAAAATTAAGTTAGAAACAAAGAAAAAGGTAATGAACTTTTAGAAACAAAGAAAAGAGTTTTAACACTTTTTCTGTTTTTAAATTTTTGGAAAATTTTTAATTAATCGATAAGTCAGTTTTAAATTACTATTGTTAAACTGAAGAATGTTTTATCGCACTAATCGTGTATTATTCATGCACTAATCGAATTTAGTGCACTAATCAGAAACGCATTAATCGACTGTGCATAAAGAGAGGGATTCCTGTATATAAAATAGGGTAACAAAGAACAAGAACATTTGATCGTTTATGACTGTCCAGATCCGAGAGAGATACGGTACATAAAAGCTCGCAATCAGTAACGGATTTTTTATTTCAGCTTTTGTTATTAATAATTCGGTTTAAGGCTTCAAGACTAAGCTATAGATTTCTCTAATATGTCTACAGGAATAAAGCTTTTTTCTTAAATTTATTGTCGTGGGCTTAGTCCCTGAATCGGATAATACAGTTGAAACATCGATTTGATTGATTGGTTTTATTTTTTTTACTGTTTATCAATCTTATTTAAAACCGGAAAATATCTTTAGATTATAAGAATTCTGGAGAGATAATAATGATTCTACTGATAGAAATCCTACTAATTAACCCATATCTGGAGAGGGAAGGGTAATATAGACATATTGAAATGGAGGGGGTCAAGATGGACAAAAGTTGATGAAACACGTATACTGTGAATTTGCCCAGAAGATTACTTGACAGATTCCATTTTGCGAAGTATCCTACGCTTAT
Organism: Acanthosepion pharaonis; assembly: GCA_903632075.3. Classification (NCBI taxonomy): domain Eukaryota; kingdom Metazoa; phylum Mollusca; class Cephalopoda; order Sepiida; family Sepiidae; genus Acanthosepion; species Acanthosepion pharaonis. The sequence goes on along the minus strand of CAHIKZ030000047.1, from coordinate 1,136,695 downwards.
TGTCCTTCTCGACTTCCCCAATTCCTCCCTGTTCAAAGCTCAGGGCACTGGTCAAACGGGGTTGTTTCGTTATAAATCGCTTAAGTTTACGTTCCCCTTGAGGGTACAAGTTCTTAAAGCATTTTACATTGCTTCTACTTCTCAGTTACATTTCTTCACTTCTTCATTTCTAGTTATATTTTCAACAGTCCTCGTTATGGTTCGATGATGTCTGCCTTGCTCTATTGATATCTCTAATCTGGACATTCCTTCACTCATTAATTTTGTTATTTTCTGTTTTTCACCCTGTGTTAGACCCTTTCCAATAACAATATATTCAACATATATTATTGAAAAAATGTTTTTTATTAGCTTCCAGAGGCTTTAAACAAACATAGGGAAGCCAGTGTAAAAGATTTGAAAAAAAATCATTTGCCCGTTTTCAATTTTTTTTCTTTTCTTTTTTACAGATTATAAAGCATCCATTGTAGATTAAAATGGCTACATAGGATGTGCAGCAACGGGTGAAACTCATTGAGTATTTCTATCCCAATAAAAGATCAATTATTCAAACTCAGAGAAAATACCGACAACATTTTAATGTCAGAGTATCTCCTGGCGATGACATGATTCGGAATCTAACTGCCCGGTTTTGAAAGAACTGGATCAGTCGGTGATCTTCCGGGAAGAGGCCCTATTCACACTGCGCGCACTGCAGCAGCGGTAGAAGCTGTAGGAGAGAGTGTCCCTGAGGATTCATGACCTTCTACCCGACGTCGCTCTGTTCGACTAGGCATTGCCAAAACATCATTTCAGAAGATTCTGAAACTCGTTTTAAAAATTGTTTTCCTCTCACCATTGGGTCAGTTGAGAAGATATAGTGGAGCTGACACAAAACGATTTTAACCTGTTCTATTTCTAACTGAATAACTCAAAGGGTTTTCTTCAGTGATTCTTACGACAAATGGTATCAAGATGGCTAACCGCCTTAGCTGAAAACCTGGGAAAAGAAACTCAGTTTAGTGGGTTTATAGATATTAAACATTTTGTGGGATGGAGAATATTCCCATGCTATTACACAATTTAGACAATTTTGGTGTTACACCCGGTATATATATATATATATATATATATATATATATATATATATATATATATATATATATATATATATATAATACAGTTCAAAAGTTTGAGGCCACCCCTGGTAATTTCTAAATTGGCCCAAATGGTACTTATTTTTTAATTTAAAAAATTGACAATTATTATTCAAGAAAAAGAGAGAGAGGTTTTTATTAGAAATTTTATGGTAAAAAAAGCATTTTATGATTAATTTTTGCTCTCGTCAAAATATCCTCTTTTGGCATTGATTAGTGCAGCTCAAATTTTTGGCATTTATTTCAAAAGTTTCTCAAAGTATAAGTTTGATAATTGATTACATTCTTTTTTTTTCTATGGCTCTAAGTGCTCTTTTTCATTATTTGGATGGAAAGTTTTCACTCTTCTGTGAAATTCATCCCATGCTAATTCTGGGGGTGGCTTCAAACTTTTGAACTGTAGGTGTGTGTGTGTGTGTGCCTGTGTCAAATTTTCATATTGAATTCGTTTGTTTGTTTAATGGCATATGTACTCCTTGTGGGTCATGTAATGCCGAAATTTAATCTGTTGGTGGTAATTCATTCTTTGATATTTTTAAAAAAAATCTATACTTTAAGCTATTTTGTTTTCTTTTTTACCCTCGTTTTGAGGTTCACTATTTGCCCATAGCTGGAACCCAAACAGGTGCTGGGAACAACATCAATTAACAAGAGGTTCCACGCCTCTCAAAACCGGTATTGCTGCCGAATGTAGTTTATCGTCATACGCAAGACGATCAGAGGATATCCGTAAAAAAAAAAAACAATATGAATAAAGACAAAAGGAAAATATATCTTAGCCGAAGCGTTTTCGTCTTTTGGGGGACATTATCAATGCAAATACAAGATATTTTGTATGACAAGTACTTATATACAAAAGCAAAAATATTATTGGTTTTTACGAAATGTTTAACTTTAGGAACGCTCATAAATATTCATTAGGTGAGCGGAAAACAAAATTACCTTTTCCTACACATAAAATCATAAAAAAAATGTGCCATTTAATCACCAATCAATGTTTTTCACCTTCGATAACAATTTTTATCGACATAACATTCGTTTACCGATGGGTCCTCCTCCGAGTAGCGTTTTGAATATGTCTGCTTCTGGAATTTTTTTCTAAAGTGGTCCCTTTAAAATTATTCTACTATAAAATTCTTATTATTTCAGATAGATGATTATCCACATGATATAATTTACAAAAAAGCTACCAACAAAATTTTATTCCCACCAAGGTCACAAGATCAACAATTATGGGATTCTGTATAAAAAAAAAACAATAATATTATGCTGTATATAAATATTTAGTGCAAAATAAAATTATTGAATTTGCCTTGATATAGCCCTTCAGAGGACGAAACTTGTTAGCTAAGATAAGATTTCCTTTGTCTTTATTTATATATACTAGCTGAATTAACCACGTCTTGCTGCGTGACACACATTTTCTTTTTTTGTAAGAAAATGAGGATTGATTTTAAATCATTGTTATAATTTGTGGAGAGAAAGGATGCATTTCAATATTGCTCAATGACTATGCCGATCAAGAAAAATTCTCCGGGGAAAGATGTGTGGCAAAGTGGAAAAAATGTATTCGTGTAATACGTTTCGTCCTTTTGAAATTAAAACGCGTCACACGAAAGTATTTTTTTCAAATACGGACGAATATACACGTCCAAAACATAATATTCAAAAACCAGCTACAGACGTATATATATATATATATAAATCGATCTTGATTCTTTTCATGTCCTTCTGAGCTTGAAACTAATTTAATTGTCAAGTCATACGTCTATTAGAGGCTGTAGCCACCGCCAGGGTACTTCCAGGTACCTCAGTTTCTTTGTTACTCTATCAAAAACAAATAAAATTTCGTCTGAAAATGAAACGTTTTTTTCCAAAATAATTGGCGGTAAGGGCTTAAGAAAAAGATTTTAGAATTATCAGCCGAAATAAGTAATGGATGCTCGATCAATTAATGTCTAATGTTTACTTGTAGGGACTCGGCACTAGTAATCTAAAGGGTGTTTCATTAAGATGGATTTATATAATGGTGTTTCATTAAGACGGATTTATATAATGGTGGTTCATTAAGACGGACGAAAGTCAGCAGTAAATAAATAAGAGTTATTTGTTAAAATTTATTTATTTCTCTATTGGATCATTTTATTTAAATCTTGGAAATTATGCGTGAAAAATAATATCGCCCACACGTTTGCCAAATTTGAAAGAAAAAGAAAAAATCATTAGACGCTTAAACTTAATTCCCATTTAAAGTTGGTCCAAGTTATTAGAACACTCTTTATTAAAATATTTTTTAATCATTTCACCCCTAGCAAGACAAGAATGCCACTAGTACGCGGAGAGCTACAGCGAGTGAAATTGAGAAAAAAAGATGTGTATAGTGAGGATTGAGAAAAGAACGGGCTTCAAGAAGATAAAAGATGGCGATTGACGTTGAATTTAAAGTTTTGAAGACTGTAGTTATCAGGTAAGCAAGTAAACAGAAGGGGGTTACACGGACAGGAAGTGCGAGAAAATAAACTGTTAGAGTAAAAGTGTGGGCTATATTTAACTATTTCAAGAGTAAAATGGTGGGACCTAGATGCCAATCTAGTAGCACGCTTAAATTCAAGTTGTCGGCTCACCAGGGAAGAAAGTATCACCATTGCCACTTGTGCATGACAGAATGCAACAGAGTAGGCCGAAAATTGAATTCGGCCCGCTGATCTCGTTACAGGCGCTGATAACCGTTACAGCGCGATGTACGTCTCAACTGAAGAGTACTGAGAATTTTAATTGGAAAATTTAGAAAATGCCGTTAGCCAATTTGATCATTTTAATTAACTGAAAATACTGGCGACCGATTAACGTTGTAAATTGATTTTATTTAATGTGTTGCGTGATCATTCGTAAACGATGAGACATCAATTAATTGCGTTTCGAATAATAGACTAAAAATTAATATTCATTTGAAAAAGCAATTTTACTGAAGATGAAGAAGAAATAAAAAACTTTTAGCCATCAATAAATGTACACTGGAGGGACAAACGTTTAAAAAGAACAGGTAATAATTACTTAACTCAATAAATCAATTAGTCGAAATAAATATTTTGTTCGTAACAAATTATACTGATTTCAGTGTTGAATCTTAAACCCATATATAGAATATGAAACAAGGAAAATTTCATGGGTGGATTTAGCGCAAATACGCACGTGCACATAGACACACAGGTGGTTTCGATCCTGTATAAGTAATCTCATATCTAGCCACACTGATGAGCTGTGATACAGCGAAACTGTCTGTCTATGGATATATACACCCTATCTCGTAGTTTTGTACTTTGAAAGAAAGGGAATTTGTCGGCTGCTGCTATTAACGCCAAAAGCTGTTCGCTATAAATTGAGTTCTCTGGTAGACGATAATGCTTATATCTCGTATATAAGGTGTTTAAAATTTCCTTTCTCCGCGGCGTGAGCTGATGGCTTAAGGGTGAGAGTTCCCGACTGATATTAAATATATAGGACATAAATTATATAAAAGTTTCCCGAATGTTTTCCAATCGCTTTTGCCTGTACTTTTATTTATTATCAAGGATGAATTTTATTTTATTTTTAACTGAATATATGCATTGTATTCTATATATATCTAGAGTTAGAGGAATGTTTTATTTTCTAAACACAGTGAGCACATTCTGGCCGTGTTCATTGTTGATAGTACTGAGTCTTGTTTTTTCTTTTTCTTTATTAATACTGCTAGTATTATTTTTTTTTATCGTTTTTGTACATGTCGATGAACCTATTTCTCAACAGTATGTTATGTATAGAGTTTGGTAGGTCTCTATGTGTATTTAAATGAGACCTAATTGTGCTATGATCAGAGAAATGCTTAACAGAGGTAGAGAAAAAGGACTTAATGCCCAGCTATCGGTTGAACGGTAGGTAAACACTTGCATCGTGTTTTGCTATTAGTTATCTTATTTTGAATGGCCAATCAGAAAAGCCGTAATATTCTGATGTCATCGAAAGTTATACCAACATGTCTGCGCCTTTCATTTTTTTGTGCATGTGTTTTGGATAAAAAAAAAAATCGTTTTTTACCATGAAGCGTGCACGTTCTCAACCTTGGTCTGTCAGGGAAGCAGTCAATGATATAACGAGCTCAGGCAGAAGGGTTAATATTGTTCAGGAACGCAGGGTTCATACGGTTAAGGGACATGCAAATTCGTAAATAATATTGGTCCTTTGTAAAGTAGATTTTGCATGTGGATTATTATTATTTTATATTTTTATATATTATTATATTATTTTTGACGATGAGGTTAACGGGTTTAAATTTTTCGTAATAAAGATTTTTTTTTGTTTCGGTCGACTGGAGTTTCATACTTTTACGCATTCGTCAGGAACTCGGCAGCTGTAGTGCGAAAACGGAAACTTCTGTTCTCCCCAGGCAAGACTGAGACGAAAAAATATGACCGATGCGAGCTTATCATGCGCACATCACTTGGAGGCGGGAAAACAACCATCCGGGAGATATAAAATAGAGGTGTAAACACACAAATATACCACTGAAAAAATAAAAAACAAAAGAAACAGAAATGGTTTGTTGGTACTACAAAAAAAAGTGTTAAATGTCTCACTGAACAATGAGCACTTTTCTCTTTTCGGTTTTCATCCACAATTGCTTATTTCTATTAATATTATATATATATATATATATATATATATATATATATATATATATATATATATATATATATGTGTGTGTGTGTGTGTGTGTGTGTGTGTGTGTGTGTGTGTGTGTGTGTGTGTGTGTGTGTGTGTACATTATTTAGATTATTCGGACTATTGTCCTCATCTTTGTCGCCATATTTATCAAAACGTTTCGGCCGTTGTACGCTCCGGCCTTCTTCAGGTGGTTGGAATTTCGAACTGAACCCTTTATTTTTTGTCTCACTGGGGTAGACTGTTCTAGAAGGCCGGAGTGTACAACGGCAGAAACGTTGTGATAAATATGGCGACAAAGATGAGGACAATAGTTCGAATAATGTAAATAATATATATATATATATATATATATGGTGGTACTCACTTGGAAAATTCTTGGGTATTTCGGCTTGTAGTAGAAAAAACCAGTACCCACGAAAAATGAGGAATAAAAAGAAGAAAGAACCAAGAAGATGAAACTGAAGCGAAAACAATCGTCCAGAATTCAAGCTCAAAGTCCAAAGAAAAAACAACAACTCCAAAACGAGTAAAAGTAACTACGTAAAGTGCTCAATACACGAAGTAGAGCAAACCTTAGATAAACCTAAGGAGCCAGGCAAACCTACCTAGGTTTCACCTAAACGGGTCATTATCCTGGCCCTAGTAATAGAAAATATTAAGATTGAACTACAAAAAAAACTCAATGTATTCATTATAACAGAGCAAATAATTAACAAAAAATAAAATCCAAAATCACCTCATATGGTTAAAAGCCTATTTCGGCAGACGAAGATATCGGTCGTCTGTCTTATCAACCCCGTGTGGACTGACTTCGTGTCAGAAATAGAATATATATATATATATATATATATATATATATATATATATATATATATATATATATATATAAGGAGTGAGCTGTGTGAGCGTTTGTATGTGCATATCAGAAAAAAAAGCGTCAAATATTACATGGAAAATACAGGCAAATGCCAGACAGTATAACTAAATATACTAATTTTACAGCAAATGAGCGACTAGTTGTTCAATAAGATGAACAAGCTTATGCCTGTATGTATTAAATAATACAGTGTAACCCGGATATAAGAGACCCGGATATAAGAGAAACCCGGATATAAGAGATATTTTCTCTGGTCCCAAATTAGAGCCTGTGTTAATGTATATAAAATAGACCAAACCCGGATATAAGAGAAACCCGGACATAAGAGACTTCTTCTCCGGTCCCGACAACTCTCTTATATCCGGGTTACACTCTAATACTAATAAGAATAAGTATTAAATTAAAACCTTGCATTCGGGGTAATAGATACCTGCTTCCTCTGGATTATATAACTATTATAGACATTGGTTGCATGTGTTATTATCATTGTTATATTATTATATGATATTATATTTTTCTATCTCTCACTATATATATATATATATATATATATATATATATATATATATAAGCTAATTTTATATTTTTAATTTCGCGCATGCGCGTTCTTTGTTTTTGATTTCGTTGACTGCACATTATAGTATGGTCAGTTAGGCACCGTCTTTGATAAAAAGAGCACCATGATGACGGTATGCAGTAATGCTTGGCATTGGTGCTGGAAGCTCAAATACAAACATTTCAGAGTGTTTGGGTGTCAATCTAAGGACAGTGCAGAGGATTTGGAAAGAGACGGGTGTGTCTAATGGTGATTACGAAGATGTTTGGAGCGATCACTAGTGATAACGACGCTATGTTTCCATTCATCTTCCCACAGGGCCTCAGACTCATCACGAAGGCTTGCATCAAATGCCTTTAGAAGATAGTGCAACCCTGTGTCAAGAGGGTGGCTGTTGGAAGTCCCTAATATCGGACAACATTCTACACAAGCCGGAGAACCTAGTCATAGTCGTCATAGAATTTCTGCAACCACATCACTTCTTACATCTGGCCACCTAACCCCAAAGACTACAGGCCCTTGATTATTATGTGTGGGGCGTAGTTGAGTGAGAGACCAACAAAATTGTTTGTAACATCAAAAATGAACTGACGGCAACGATTATGGTAACATCCAGATGTGACGCAGAAGTTTCCGAAGTCGTCCGAAGTCAATGGCGATTTTATTGAATTAATTTGCTCTTTAATATTTCAAGATATTTTTGTGTAATTTTGGTAAATATACCTGTTAATGTTAGATGCCGGTGTCCTTTTCATTTTTGCATCAGTTAGACGACAATTTATTCATCGCACCCTGTATATGTATGAGGTTAGTTCGAGGCTAGTGTTGTCCGCCATTATTGCTGAGTAGTCAGTTCGATCCACACTAGGTGGCAATTTGAATAGCCCAAAAAGAACTAATATGTCGTAAAATTAACCAGTCACTCAATATTAAGCTAAGCAAGGCTTGTTTGGTGAATCATTAATACTGAGTAGGAATTTCGATCCTCTTTGGGGGTCGCGTTTAAAATAACATATTTCATGAGGTGCAAGAAAACAACCAAGCATGTAATTATTAAGATATTATTATTATTATATATATTATTACATATATTATTACTATATATATTATACTATATTAGTAGTAAAAATTTTGTTGCTAGTGGTTACGTGTTTCAGTTGCTTATCCGTAATTTTTAATGGGTGGGAATTTTCTTAAACAGTGAAAATAACCACGGGACTAAATCGAGAATTCCTGCTAAAGAAATAGGCCCCGACAACAGGAATCAAATTCGTATCATTTTTTCCATCAGGCCAACCACGCCTACTACTGAAGCGTGAGTATTGAAATTACATTATTGCTGAATCCAGGAGAGAGTGAAATTATTTATTAGGCTATGTGTATTGTCCAGAATGCGGATTAATTTGCGTCCTTCCTAAAATTATTTTTACGCATGCCTCTTTTGACAGCATTTTTTTTAACGAGTGCGTATGTTGTCGAACTGGGTATGGCGACTGCTACAAACACATGAAACTGGACAAGAGGTTATTCTTAAATTGGTATAATTTCCTTGTTGCAACCAATCTTTAAGTGGGGCACTTATTCTATAAGTAACATCAAGTAGATGGCGGTAATTGCTATAGGCTGACGGTAGCAATGGCAAGAACGGCGACGAGGAAGAACGAGACAAATTCTACGCGAGGCTGAAGTATATTTTTGACATGAAGACGACGCTATTATAATTGAATTGATGCTTCGTTCACGAAACGAAATGCACTTGATTACAAGCAAACTTCGATTAATACAGTCTCAAATATAACGTAATTTTCAGTTTATTAGGAAATTAAGTTGATGTCTCAGTGGCACGCAATATCTTATACTTTATTTACATAATTATTTTTAACATAAGCCGTATAATCGAAAACCACGTCGATGGTTTTGAAAAGCGAAGTCCGAAGTTTTCTAAGTCGTGCAAGTAAATACGTTCATTAACTCGGGAACTAAATTTTGATTATTAACTGTTTATTTTAAACGGACGCACAAAGTGTGTTGTGTTTTTGTCTTTAGGTGAGGTGTGTCGCAAGAACAGGACTCACTACAATAGGAATGTTCTGTGAAAATACACGTCACCGTGGACTTAAAACCCATGTGAGTTCGACTGTATGACCCTACATTTGAATTGTTAAGCCTGGTCGTCTGGCCACGTCTGTCTCGCTTGTAGAAGCGTGATTTTTTCTCAGTTTGGTGTAAGACAATTTCCACCCCAGCTCCTGACAACGCTAGCATTCTCTCGCTCGTTTCATGATCAGTATTGGTTTGCTTTAGTTTATTTTGTTTCACATTATATCAACCTCAATAGGGTTTTAAATGCCGACAAGTTTTTTTATTGCTGATAACATTTTTCCAAAAATCTATTGCTGGTAATATTTTTTGTCCAAAAATGTATTACTGGTAATATATTTTTTTCTAAAATGTATTGCTGGTAATATATTTTTTCAAAAATGTATTACTGGTAATATATTTTACTCAAAAATGTATTACTAGTAATATTTTTTCTCAAAAATGTATTACTGGTAATATGTTTTTTCAAAAATGTATTGCTGGACATATTTTCTTCTTTAAAAATGTATTACTGGTAATTTTTTTTTTTTTAAATGTTTGCAGGTAATATTTTTTCTTAAAAAATATATTGCTGGTAATATCTTTTTCAAAAAATGTATTGCTGGTAATACTTCTTTTCTTCAAAAAATGTATTGCTGGAAATTTTTTCTTCAATATGTATTGCTAGTAATAATGTATTCCTATATGATACATGAGTATCAAACCTATTATAGAATTGGTTATTCGCTTGCTACCGTCCAGTCACTTCCGTTATAATTCTCTCTCATTCTCTTTCTCTTTCTCTCTCTCTCTCTCTCTCTTTCTGTCTCTATTTCTATCTCTTTCTCTCTTGCTTTCTCCTTCTCGTTATCTCTCTCTTTCTCGTTCTCTCTCTCTTTCTCTCTCTCTCTCTCTCTCACTTCCTGTTAAGGGGTGCACCCTTTTTTATACAAGTGGACTCGCCCGGTGTGTACTTGTACTGCTGCCGGTGAATACCCGGGAGGGAGACAGTGATACAGTGAGAGAGTGACAGTGTGAGGTAACCGCTTTGTAGGAGTCACAGTTGCGAGCACGTAGACTAGGAAGGAAGTCATACGTCGATACTGAATTTCCCAGACTGTATATATATTATTATTGCTACTAACCGCATTTCTGGATCTACTAACCGTATTACCAATTGTATTATTAGGTCAATACATTTATTTGCTATATTTCATTCCTGCGTTTGTCATTCATTTGAGACCGGATTTCATCTCGGTATCCGTAACAAATTAAATTCGAACTCACAGGAGAAGAAGAAATAGAAAAAATCCTCCCCTCGTCCACAACAAATTGGCGACGTGCGATCTGAACTCACACAGGAAGAACAAACAACAACAAAATTTTTCCCTCGTCGTCCACAACAAATTGACGACAAAGAGTTGCGAAGATTAAAAATACGTAAAACTGAGTTATCATGGAAGATTTTAAAAATATTTTGGTAGAACTCATAAAATACCAGAATGATCAACAATTACAACTACAAAAAAGAATGGAAGAAAAATGGCAAAAGCAATTACTACAAACGCAGAAGAAAAATCGAGAAAGACAAATAGAGCTCCAGAAACTAATACTGAAAGTAGCGGGTAACAAGCAATTAGATATTGAAAAAGAGGCAACTTTTTTGCATCAGGCAGTGTGGAATACCATAGAGATTTTCAAATATTCTCGAGATGAGGATAAAAATTTCGGAGATTACTTCAGAAGACATGAAGACATCTTTAACATCGACTGTCAGAACTGGACAGAAGCAAAAAAGCTACGTCTATTGCTTAGAAAATTAGGAACTGAAGAATATACAAAGTTCGTGGATTATATCTTGCCAAAAAAAGACGAACGAATTAACATTTGACGAAACAGTGACATGTCTTAAAGAAGTCTTCAGTCCTAAAACATCACTCTTCCACAAGAGGTGGAAATGCCTTAACCTGGTAAAGGGCGATAATTAGGATTATTCCACGTTTGCCTCAATCGTAAATAAACATTGCGACGACTTCAAATTAGCGGAATTAACCCCGGACAATTTCAAATGTCTCATCTTTTTTCAAGGGTTAGTTTCAACAAAAGATAGCGAAATGCGCAAAAGAATGCTTTCAAAATTACAAAATGAACCGGGACTACCACTACAACAATTATCGGAAGATTGTCAGAAATGCCTAAGTATAAAGAAAGACGCGAAGGACATTGAGGAGTCAGCTGTATCTCATATACGTAAGTTAAACAAAAGTCTACGTTCTTCGCCCTCCCCGGAAAGAAAACAACAATTCTATAATAATGAAAAAAGATTCTCACTCTCCTCGGAAAGAAAACAAAAATTCTATAATAAGAGAAAAAGTACAACATACTGGACAAATTATGACGAAAATCGAAGCAAATATAAGCCCCCCCCATCAGCATGTTATCGATGTGGAGGACTGCATTGGAACAAGGATTGCCATTTTAGATATAAAAACTGTCTTGAGTGTGAAAAAAACGGCCACCAGGCATCTCAATGTAGGAACAGAAAAGATACTAGTAGAATAAGAGCTACTAGGATGCATAACGAAGACAACACCAAACATAAGGAAATATGTAGAACTTGAAATCTGATATAAAAAGATAAAATTGCAACTGGATTCGGGTTCCGAACTCACGATAATCAATCTACAGACATGGAGAAAATTTAACAGACCAACCATGTTACATACACAAAAAATTGCCAAGTCGGTTACAGGCATGCGAATAAAATTCGAAGGAGAAATAATCGTGAATATTAAATTTCACGGGAAAACAAAAAAACTTAAGATATACGTCATGAAAGATACTGAAAATCTAGTAGGTATCGACTGGATGCAAAAGTCCAACGTTTGGGATCTATCTATCAGCTCTTTTTGCAAAAAGTTAGAGGTTGAACCATCAGATTCTATAAAGTTAAAGGAAGAATTATATAACCAATTTCCTGAGGTATTTTCGAGCGGGTTGGGACGATGCAACAAATTTAAGGCCAGAATTGAATTAAAATAAAACGTCCAACCAGTATTTAAAAAGAAGTGAAACGTGCCATTTGCTGCCATAGATGAAAACAGTAAAGATTTATACAAAGCAGTAAAGGAACTACCTGTGACTTTGCGAGAAATAAGAAGAGAAGCGGAAAAGGATGAATTTATGCAGAGGACGAAGGAAAAATACAGTTTGTGTTTGACAAATTATTACCAAACAAAAACAAAAACCAGTATACACCTATTGTACCCAAGAGATCATTTAAAACAGGAAGAGAAAATTTACCGAAATTTTTAGTTATCGACCACAAGAGAAAAAAATACTAACTCCTCCTAAAAGGGATCTAAGGAGGGAGGTGTTAAGAGGTCTACCTTTTTTTTCATACAAATAAACTCGCCCAGTGTGTACTTGTACTGTTGCCCGTGAATACCCGGGAGTGATACGGTGAGAGAGTGAGAGTGTTAGGTAACCGCTTTGTAGGAGTCACAGTTGCGAGCACGTAGACTCGGAAGGAAGTCATACTTCGATACTGAATTTCCCAGACTATATATATATTATTATTGCTACTAACCGCATTTCTGGATCTACTAACCGTATTACCAATTGTATTATTACGTCAATATATTCATTTGCTATATTTCATTCCTGCGTTTGTCATTCATTTGAGACCGGATTTTATCCCGGAATCCACAACACTTCCCCTCTTTCTCTCTCTCTTTCTCTCTCTTTCCCTCTTTGTATTTCTCTCTCCCTCTCTTTCTCTCTCTTTCTCTCTCTCTCTTTCTCTCTCTCTCTTTCTTGTTCTTTTTTCTCTCTGTCTCTTTCTCTCTCTTTCTCTTTCTCTCTCTTTCTCTTTCTCTCTCTTTCTATCTCTTTCCATCTTTCTCTTTTTCTCTCTTTCTCTGTCTCTTTCTCTGTCTCTTTCTCTCTCTTTATCTCTTTCTCTCTTTCTCTTTCGCTCTCTCTCTCTCTCTCTCTCTCTTTCTCTCTCAAGTGACATGGCTCTTCAAGATATACGTAACCATATCTATCCACAGATCCCGTTTTCATTATCGAAAAGTTGACATGATTTCTTAGTAAAAATAAAGCAATAGATATCCATTGCCTTTTCGACGTTACCGAAAGCGTTGCTCTTTTTTTCTCTTAGTCTGGTCGCCACTCAAGGCTATATAATTTAATCTACTGTGCTATTTATATTATACTCGAGTGTAAGAAGAAGCCATAGATTTCTTCTTTTACTAAAAGACGTAATGCAAAAGTAAAACGCAACACATGGCTGTAATCCAAACTCGAATCGCTGTTACACATGCCACTTGTCTTGCGATAAATACAGCTTTGCTCACTTCTTTGATGATACGTCTTTTAATAGCTTTAACTTTTTTTCCTGATTATCCTTTCTTTTCAGATAAATGATGATAAACATCAAGTTAACCCAGAAAATGAAAAGAAACTCTTGTAATCGTTTGCTTCCTGAAATTTGTACGGTGTTTTGTTTTTTTTTTCTGTCAAAGTTTCCATATAACTAGAAACCGATAAAGGGAATACTACAGCTGCATTCAAAGGTAACCAACAACTACGACTCCTAAGACCATCAAAATAACCGGATTTATGCCAAAACTAACGGGAAGTACCCCAGGAAGCTTCTATGCAGCTTAATGTTTCATGGTACTATATCGGAAGAACTATAGAAGAGGACATCCGATGCAAGACTTACGTGACGCCGAGAGGCTAATTTCTGTCTGGAAAGACATAAGATAATCGTTCGAATAGCGTAAAACGCTTGTTGAGCAAGTTAGGATGATTTCGTTTTCGGCTGATGAGAAGAATCTTTGATCAGAATCCCCAAAAGGTCGATCTAAAGAATCATAGACGGTTATGCAGACTGGATTTCCGGCAACTGCGATAATTCTGGGAGTCGAGAGCCCCGATGGAATTGATAAGCCTCCTCACGTCTGCGCTCAGAACTTGTATGGACAGCGTGCGCAAAGAAAGAATATGCACCTACCAAAAAGCCTCTGTGCCGTCTCATAAGGCCAAGAACCAAAAATGAACTAGATACAATCTCCATGATCACATCACCGCAAACATATGACTCTCTAGCTCTAGAGATATAAATTTCGCTGTCTATTATTTCTGAGGCGTAGTCGAGTGGGAGGTCAATCAACGCCTCAAGAACAGTATATAATCTTCGAACTCAGCTACAACTATCAAAATGTCCATAAAGGCCAACTGATCTGGGCAGGTTAAAGTTTAGACCACGCATCGATGAAGGCATCGATACTAACGGCGGTTACATTAAGCAGATGAGTCAAGAATAGTACCATGATTATATGTGTTCATTTTGAATCAAATCAAGAATTGTGCGCGTTTTAGTTAATTTACGCGAATGTCCCCAATGTACAGAGTAAACTTGTATACAGGTGCCAGGTGCCTTTTACGTACACACACACACACACACATATATATATATATATATATATATATATATATATATATATATATATATAATTATTTATTTTAAAACATAGCACTGTTTTTGAAAATAATAACAAAAATACTAAAGAACTTTGGATTATTTACCTAACGAGTTCTTTCCTATTTTCTATATACTTTCACACACACACATACACACACACACACACACACACACACACACATATATATATATATATATATATATATATAGACGATCCGCTTAGGTGAAACCAGCCTTCCTTGACGATTCGCTTAGGTGAAACCAGCCTTCCCTGACGATCCGCTTAGGTGAAACCTTGCTAGGTTTGTCTGGCTCTCTAGGTTTAACTAGGTCTGCTCTACTTACCGTATTGAGCACTTTATTTAGTTATTTTTCTTACACGTATCGGTTTTTTTTCTTTGGGCTTTGGACTTGCATACTAGACGATTATTTCGGCTAACGTCTTTTTTTATACCTTTTTTTACCTTTGGTATTGGTTTGATTATTTGCAAATCAAGACACCAAAGGTTTTCCGAACGAGTATAATTTCTTATACTTATAAGATTATTACTAATATATATATATATATATATATATATATATATATATATATATATATATGTGTGTGTGTGTGTGTGTGTGTGTGTATGTTCGGACGAAGTACATTTTGTTGGTTCCACCAGGTCTATCCTTCACACCTAGGACCATGCCATGACATTCACATCGTAGAGGACCGCCAACATTCCCTCTGTACACTATTTACATTATTCGGGCTATTGTCCTCATCTTTGTCGCCATATTTATTACAACGTTTCGGTCGTTGTACGCTCCGGCCTTCTTCAGGGGAACTGATAACTGACATTCTTTAGACATGGCACGTGAAAAAGTCTACCTCAGTGAGCGAAATAAAGGGTTCAGTTCCACATTCCAACCAACTGAAGAAGACCGGAGCGTACTACGGTCGAAACGTTATAACATATATGGCGACAAAGATTAGGACAATAGTCCGAATAATGTAAACAGTTTACGTAATACCTCATCTTAGAAATATAGAGATATCCCTTCTGTATTCCATCGGCGAGAAATTCCACCCAAACAGTTTATTCCCGCGAATCACTGCCCTGGAGACAGACTCCCAACAAAATGTTTCCCTGATCACTACAATCTTCAACTGTTCAAGTCTAGAGTTAACCGTTATCTTCCACCCCTATCCACATACACTGCGCCTGAACGTAAAACTCTACCTTGAGTGGCCCCCGGGTCTTGTACAGGATGAACCTTACTATAAGAAAAAATTACGACCTAATAACCAATCCGGTAGTACGCTTAAAATCACGCGATCGAGTTAGGAAGGAGGAGCGATCGTTTGAAAAACTACCATGAAGATATCTGTAGAAAAGACAGTAAATAAGTCGAATTGAGCTGGCTGGCCAAGCTCAATAAAAATACTGGTTCTTCGGATTTTGTTGAGAACCCCGAAATATATAGCATTTCTGAGTCCTTGTTGAAGAAGAATTATTTTCCATTCTCCAGCGTCTCTTTTTACAGGCGGGATAATGGCGAGTCTCTCACTGCTCCATCGCTACTTCCATGGGAAATGTTCGGACGAACTGCATTCCTTACATTCCGACAGGACTAACCTTCACGACTCGGACCAGCCATGCCACTTGTACCAAACGATCCTTCCGTATTCCATTGACGAGAATAAGATTCAAATTAGACATCTTCTTTACGCTAACCTCTGCTCTGTTTTAATATTTAGTTTTTGGAAGGAATATTTCGCTAATCCCTACGCATTTGGATTTCTGTGTCACATTTTATATCTTCTATTAAAACACTCGACGGATATTCTAACTTCTGTATTTGTCCGATTTTGACAACTGTAATTCATACTTTGAACTTTGAGCAAAGAAACTTCACATAAAAGTGTAAAATTTATGCGTTTATCAGTCCAAGGGTACTTTGTTAGAAAGTTCTTCATTCCATATCTATCTATCTATCTATCTGGTTGGCTGGTCAAGATCAATAAGAATACTGGTTCTTCGGATTTTGTTGAGTATCTCGAAATATATATCCGGAGCATTACACCAGACATGACAGCAATTGGATTTTGTTGAGAATCTCGTGATATATAACAGGAGCACCAGACCATATATGGCAGCAATATTCAATGCACGGACGGATGGTAGATTTATAAATGTGCAAGATGGATTCTGATGAGAAAACTTTTGGTGGCGGGACAGTCGTCATGATTCTAGGTGAGGAGCAATAACATTATATTCTATGGATTTTGGTGAGAATCTCAAGATATATAAAATGAGCATCAGACCAGATAAGGTAGCAATATACAATGCACGGACGAATGGTAGATTTATAAATGTGCAAGATGGATTCTGATAAGAAAAAACTTTGGTGGTTGGAAAGTAAAGACATGATTCTATGTGAGGACCAATAACATTATATTCTTTAGATTTTGGTGAGAATCTCAAGATACTTAACAGGAGCACGAGACCAGATATGACAGCAATATCCAATGCACGGACGAATGGTAGATTTATATATGTGAAACATAGATTTAGACAAAGAAAAGACTTTCTGGCATATCACAGTGAATCAACACTCTTAGCAGCATACCTCGCAATTGATTCAATATAATCAATTCACTTTTTGTCCCACGAAAATTTAGACCAAAAAGATGAAATGGGTTGCTCTCCTAGAGGTTAGCATCAGCCATGCTGATGGAGGGCAAAAATGGTTCTCTAGGCGATTTCAATCGAATTCTATTGGTTACTATATTTATATACTTGTAAAATCTTAGACGTTACAGATATTTCTCAAAATACTCACACAGAGACAAGAGAAAAAATATTCATTAGAATATTCATCAGGTCCGTCTCTGTGGATTACCGCAATAAAATTTTATATCGGCCACAAATAAAGAGATTTATCAGGTAGTTGCACTGATAGCAACATAAAACTGGCGCCATAAACGTTTATATCTTTCAGAATGCAGACACTGTGAACAATGGGAATCGACTGGAGCATCTACAGATACACAATGGCTACTTAAGACATGGATTCACATTAATTTTACTGCATGAAAATTAGCGATTTTTAGAAAATATTATAAGAAAGAAACAAAAACAATCGTTTTAGTAGTAATTTAATCATGGCGCCAGAAAATGACAATAACTTTTAGGTAAATAGCAATGAATTTTTTTAGGAATACATTTTGTTTCACAACATTTCTCTAGTAATCAAAACTTTCTCAATAATGAACAAAATAAAATTACCATAATTTGTCCAAAATAATACGCACCCACATATAATACGCACCTCAAGAAATGATCCAAACATTAAAAAAATATCTATCCGTATGTATAATACGCGCCTATAAATTTTGTCAAAAACAATCAAAGGAATAATTACGAAGGCATTTTGTCGACCTTGACATTAAGAATACAGTCGAAACTATGTAGCAAAAATAATGTTGAAAATTACCATGCTGTTTTCCCGATTAATATAACATATTATTTTGCCGCCAAAATGTCGACAAAACGTGCAGATTTTAAACAAAAAGTAATAGAATTAGCAGAAAGAATAGGAAACAGAGCTGCAGCTTGAGAATATGAGAATGAAGAGGCTAAAGATAATTTTGAACAGGACAAAGATAATATTGTGAATGATAATTTGTTTAATGACAATTTAGATATTCATTTATATAAAAGAAAGTGGCGATAAGGATGATGGAAATTAAAATTTTAATAAATTAACTTGATATCCTGTTTTCTTCGAAATTGGACTTTTTATAGATTTTTTTTTTATTTTTACGCCTAATAAAAAATGTAGTTACTTATAAACATAAATTTATTGACAAAAAATGTTACAATTATTATTGTTGGATTCAGAATGAAAATTTGGATAATATCAGCAAGTACGTATTTACTATTAAAAGCAATAACGAAAAAATATTTTTGTTTAAACCTATTTATAATACGCATCCCTACTGTAATTTACAGTAAAAAATGCGTACTATTTTCGAGAAATTACGGTATATTCCCTATTAAATAACTATATTTCTTAATCATATTTAAATTCTATTTCTCCTATGTTAAATAATATTTCTTCTAAAACTTTATTATATTCACCATTGAAAAAATATAGTTTTACCTATCAGATTTAGCGCAATAGAACATTATAATTCATCACCGTCTAATAAATAATATTTATATTTTAAATTAAATAAATTATATTTTATTCATCATAGAAAATTATGCTTTTATTTATCAAATTTAACTCAATATAATATTATATTTCTCCTATATCTAATAAATAATATTTACTTTTTAAATTAGATGAATAATATAGGGTGTTTCATTTAGACGGATCAAAGTTAGCAGTAAATAAATCAGTGTTATTGGTAAAAATTTATTTATTTCTCTATTGAATCATGTTATTTAACTCATGGCAATTATGTGTGAAAAATAATATCGCCAAAATGTCCGCCAAAGGTTCGGCGGCACACCTCTACTCGATGGGTACAATTTTTTATGGCGTCTCAGTATAGTTGCTCCTCGATCTCACCAATATGCCTTATCCTTTCATCCTTCACCTGTTGAATTGTGATTGGCTTGTTGGCATAAACCATACTTTTGAGATGACCCCAAAATAAGAAATCTAAAGGCGTCAAGTCGCACGACCGTGGTGGCCAATTGATTTCGCTGTTTCGAGAGATGATGGGACATGGGAAATTCTCATTTAAATTCTCTTTGAACGTCCATTTTCGTAATAGGGTTTGATAACTTTATCACGTTGTTTGATTGTTAATCTTTCCATGATTGAAATTGTCAAAGACTTAAGTTCTTAAATCTGAAAGAAAAAAAATCATTAGACGCTTAAACTTAATTCACATTTAAAATCGGTCCAAGTTATTGGAACACACTTTATATGCAATGGTGCAGTGTTATTGGTGAAAAATTATTTATCTCTCTATTGGATCCTGTTATTTAAGTCATGGCAATTAAGTGTGAAAAATAATATCGTGGGGATAAAAATAACAACTTTAAAAAAAAGAATAATATTTATTTTGAATAATACAAAAATGATTACATAATATATGTAAAATAATACAAAAAAGATTATGCGACCTGGGAACATCTCATCAATTTCTGTTTGAACGTCCATTTTCGTAATAGGGTTTGATAACTTTATCACGTTGTTTGATTGTTAATCTTTCCATGATTGAAATTGTCAAAGACTTAAGTTCTTAAATCTGAAAGAAAAAGAAAAAAAATCATTAGACGCTTAAACTTAATTCACATTTAAAATCGGTCCAAGTTATTGGAACACACTTTATATGCAATGGTGCAGTGTTATTGGTGAAAAATTATTTATTTCTCTATTAGATCATGTGATTTAAGTATTGGCATTTAAGTGTGAAAAATAATATCGTCCAAATATCTGACAAGGCTTCGGCGGCAGACTGTTACTCGATAGTCAAAAAATTTGATGACGTCTCTGCATAGTTGCTGCTCGATCGCACCAATACGCCTTATTATCTCATCCTTCAGCTGTTGAATTGTTGTTGGCTTGTTGGCATAGACCTTACTTTTGAGATTACCCTCAAAGGTAGAATATCAAAGGGGGAAAGTTTCACGATCGTGACTTCGCTGTTTCGAGATATGATGTGACCTGGGAACTTCTCATTGGAATTCTTATCCATTTTCGCAATTGGCTTCGATAACTTTAACACGTCGTGTGATTGTTAATCTTTTCATGGTTGAAATTGCCAATGACTTAAGTTGTTTAATCTGAAAGAAAAAAGAAAAAAATATACTAGACGCTTAACCTTAATTCACATTTAAAATCGGTCCAAGTCATTGGAAGACCATTTATTATATAGGGTGTGAGGGGTAAATTGTCGCCATTTTATATTGTTAATTTCGTGCATGCGCGTTGTTTGTCTTTGATTTTGTCGGCCACACACTATAGTAGAGTCAGAACAGCAAGGCAATTCACTCCGCCAGAAATTTGGAAACAGCATACTGCACTGCTTGGTAGACGCGCCGGAAGATCGAATACGAACATTTCACAATGTTTGGGTGTCAATCTGACGACAGTGCAGAGGATTTGGAGAGTGTTGGATGAGTCTAATCGTGATTACGAAGGTATTTAATGTGATCACTTGCGACGTCACGTTATGTCTCCATTCAACTTCTCACAGGGCCTCAGTCTCAACACTAAGGCCTACATCAACTACCTTGACGAGGTATTGATGAGTCAAGAGGGTGGCTGCTGGAAGAGCCTATGTCTGGCAACAGGACTCTGCACCATGTCATACAAGCAGGGGAAAACAGTCATGTTTGTCAGACAACTTATGCAACCATATACCTCTTTACATCTGGCCAACTAACTCACCAGACTGCAACCGTTTTCATTATTACGTGTGAGACGCATTTACTAACTTAAACAAGGAGACTATCCAGAAGAGTTGCAGAGGATTCCGAAGTCGTCTGGATGTCGGAGTGGAAGCCAATGCGATTTTTATTGAATAAATTTACTCTTTAGTATTTCAAGATATTATTGTGTAATTTTGGTAAATATATCTTTTAAGGTCAAATAACGTTCTTTTCATTTTTGCGTCATTTAGACGACAATTTATCCATCGCACCCTGCATATGTACTAAGTTAGACAATTTATCCATCGCACCCTGCATATGTACGAAGTTAGACAATTTATCCATCGCACCCTGCATATGTACGAAGTTAGTAAGACAATTTATCCATCGCACCCTGCATATGTACGAAGTTAGTAAGACAATTTATCCATCGAACCCTGCATATGTACGAAGTTAGACAATTTCTCCATCGCACCCTGCATATGTACGAAGTTAGTAAGACAATTTATCCATCGCACCCTGCATATGTACGAAGTTAGTAAGACAATTTATCCATCGCACCCTGCATATGTACGAAGTTAGTAAGACAATTTATCCATCGCACCCTGCATATGTACGAAGGTGACGGAGAGGGGGGGAGAATAAAATAACGTGAATTAAAACGACGAAAGATAGCAATTAACATTTCATTTAAATTTTTTAAAATCAAACTTGATTGCAAAATAAAAAGCCAGAAGAGAATTCCACAAGCGAGAAATGTGAGAGAAGAAACTGTCAGCATAGAACTTACGGTTACCTCTAGCCATTTCAACTACAAAAGGTTGAGACCTAGCTGTCAATCTAGTAACGTGCTTAATTTCGTAAAGTCTATATACAAAACAGGAAAAACGTTTATTTTGAAAGATACAAAAATGTGGCATAGGGTATAAAGTGGGGATAGGGGAAGGCTGGTCTTCAATCTGTCTTACCTTAAACTTAGCTAGCTACGATTACTGATCCAAACATACCACAGTATTCCTTACACCAAAATAACACGTTCTTATTTACCATTCTTAATACAGTCACCATAATACCTTAGGTCTCTATAAAGTCCTAACTAGTTATCATATGCACATTTGTACTTTAGAGGAAACTAATATTTATTTTGAATAATACAAAAGTGTAGCACAGGGCCAAAAGTAGGGATTTGAGAAGAATGGTCTTCAATCTGTCTTATCCTAAACTTAGCAATGTGACGTCGTCCCCTGGTCGCAGCGCCAACTGTGACGTCCTATCCTGGTCTACCACGGCACCAACTGTGACGTCCTTGCCGCGGCGCCAGCTGTTCGCTCCTCGCTGCTCCGTTCGGGTGTCGCCGCTCCAAACGTGACGCCCACCTGTCGCGTCAGTCGTGTTGTCTCGTCCTGTGACGACCAACTGGCTTGGTATCGGTCGCGGTACCCAAATGTGACGTTCTAACCTTTTGGTGATTCGGGTGGGGAATCTGGTTAGATTTGATATCAGCCTCGTCGTTCCCAACTCGCTTCCAACGCCTGGTTACCAAAGTAACTGCATTGATCTCAGTCTGCCTAACTACGTTGTGAATTGATCTTGGGCAGACGAGATCAATCAGTAGTTAGGGCCGTAATGCAAATCGGATTCAACAGGGGTGACACCACAAATATGCATAAAAGAAAATAAAAACGAAAACTCAAAAGTTCAAGATATCAAAGAAAAGATAACAAACTTTATGTCTAGTTGTTCGATACATAGGACTGCGTCTATCTCCCGACCCGTTCTATGGATTTTTGACACGTTGTTTTCCGTTAAGCGAGTTTTAACGCTTCAAGTTGTTTGCTCTTTAAGAAATTGTTTTTTTCGGTGTCTTCGGACGAAAGTCGAAAAAACTTATTTTGGTGGTCTGGATCTAAGTCGCTCTTCAAAATAATTGTTCTTGGATTGAAGAGGAGTCCGGAATGTGCGTAAATCTTTCAAGTCAGCTATCTGCGAGGCGGAACCAACTTCCACTGCGAGCTTCGAACTCTCTGCTGCAACTCCACTTTGCTGAACTGGAACTCAACTGATTTCTGCTTGCTGCGGCTTCAGCTTATATGGACGCCGACCAAAACCGGGGTGGGTTTGTCGGCGTCGGGGGTTCCTCGATAATTCTAAATACATATCCACCACTTTTATTTCTGGTTAGGAATTTTCCACTCTTTTCCATTTTGGGGAGCCTTTTCTTACTTCCACCTTCTCACCATACTTCATAGGGGCATGAGCTGCCCTCCCACTTCTTCGTAGCAGCTTCTCATACCTATCCTCTGGATGGGCGGCGACAGCCTCCTTTGTAAAACGTCACGTGATCACCACTCGACCAATAGTGTCTTAGTCGGGCGTGGACAGATCCGCGGCTTTGTTTCAGGAACAAGAATATCTTGCTTAACTAAAAAAATTATCTTTTTTCTTTTCCTTTTTTTCCTCTTAATCGCAGTTATCATTTTCTCTAGCCGCAAACAGGACAATATGAACGACGGTGGTCATAACTCTTGTTCTACACCTGGGCTTCGTCAGTCATCTTATCGCTAATTATCAAAATGGGTGGACTTTTTAACACGGCCAGACGTCGCCCCGAAAAGAACATTTCTAAGTTCCCATTCATTTCCTTTCGGTACATATTTCTGATAACATAATTTTATTATCGCAGGCCAAAGATGTTCCATCGAAAGAAATCGGTCAGTGGACACATCGTGTGCGGCTTTTGACACAAATTTTTCATATCTATCAAAGCCCTTTTTTGTCCACCTGTTTTCCGTCACTTATCGAAATAACATTTTCATTTGGATTTTTCTTTGGCCAGCAGTTTGTTTACGCATCCCAGATAACACAGCCGTCGCCAAAACACACCCGATTCCTTTATCCACTCAGAATTTCCCTGTCATTGTAATGACACTCTTTCGCCATTTGTTACTTATCAAAATATCCTTTAACCATTGTCTCTTAGCCGTGATGTTCTGCTTATCATCCACGTTTTGGGTCTCGCCTCTTTTTTTTTTTTCTTCTTTTCTTTCTTTTCTTTTTCTGCCTCGGTAAATGGTGACACAGCAAGCCACAATTATAGACTCAAAAATACAACAGTATTCCTTACACCAAAATAACACATTCTTACTTGCCATTCTTACTACAGCCACCATAATACCTCAAGTCTCTATGTAGTCTTTACTAGTTCCCATAAGTACATTTTTTTTTATTTTTTTCTGGGGCGATAAAAACAACAACCATTAAAAATGAAACGCTAGTGAATAAATAATTCTATTGCATATAAATTCTATTCATTGTAAAATGAATAGAATTTATATGCAAAAAAAACAAATGGGAATCTTCATCAGGACAATTTTCACGAAAATATTTATAGAAAAGGTACAGGGAAGCTACAATACGATGTTGGGAAAATGACTGATGTCAAAATATCTGGTCAGCATCGATAAAATGGCAGACTCTTATTTTTTTCATAATGATTCGAAAGAACTGTGTTCGCTCATCGAACAAACACTATGCTTCTAAATAAAAGATGTCATTGTTTGCATTTAACTGGATATTTTCCATACAGTTTCATCAAATCTCCAACCAATAAAGCTATGTTATTGTAATTATCGTGGCATAAATATTCTTCTAACGAAGCGATGACGCCATGACGTCTGCAAGCGCATCTTGGAATCAAACATATAAAGAGAAGACATAAAACAGTGGAATCTTGGAAAGATCTTCGTTAGTAATTTGCAAACGCGAAATAGAATGACTCCTTCATTCGAAAATTACAAACATAAAAGCAAAGATGAATTTTTCTTTATATGTTATCAAATATCGGTGTTTATTGCTAAATATGCCGAAGCCTAGAATATTGGAGAAAAGTTATTACGGCCATGTTTTGAAGTGGCCATATCAAATGAGATACATCAGAAGCCAACAGACGTTACCGATACATGATACGACTGTGAGACCAGGCATTGATGAAATTGCGACCTACACTGAAAAGCAACTTCTATCAACTCTTCAATGTTCCCTTTACGCAGCAAGTAGAAGAGACAATAATATAATAACAGTTTGGTAGTGGATTATGTTCGGTATTTTGAAAAAAACAATGACTGAAAGAAAAGAAAAACATTTTTCCACGCTTATATACTCTGACACTAAAGCGAATCTATCTGAAGGACACAGTGGACAAAGGCGTTAGTTACATCCCGTGACAAGACCCAAAAGAGTGTGAGTTCAATACCCGGTTAAGGCAGTGGAGAACTTTCAGAGGGAAATTAACAGGAGATAACTGATAACTGACATCCATTAAACATGGCACGTGGAACTAGAACAGTGAGCGAAATAAAGGGTTCAGTTCGACATTCCAACCACCTGAAGAAGACCGGAGCGTACAACGGCCTAAACGTTGTAATAAATATGGCGTCAAAGATGAGGACAATAGTCCGAATAATGTAAATAATGTACATAATACCTCATCTCAGAAATATAGACAGATACTGAAAGGACGAAACGTTGTAATAAATATGGCGACAAAGATGAGGACAATGGTCCGAATAATGTAAATAATGTACATAATACCTCATCTCAGAAATATAGACAGATACTGAAAGGCCGAAACGTTGTAATAAATATGGCGTCAAAAATGAGGACAAAAGTCCGAATAATGTAAATAATGTACATAATACCTCAACTCAAAAATATAGACAGATAACAAAGAGTGTGAGTTCAATACCTGGTTAAGGCGGTAGAGAACTTTAAGAGAATTAACAGGAGATAGCTGACATCCATTAGACGTGGAACTAGAACAGTCTATCACAGTGAGCGAAATAAAGGGTTCAGTTCGACATTCCAACCACCTGAAGAAGACCGGAGCGTACAACGGCCTAAACGTTGTAATAAATATGGCGTCAAAGATGAGGACAATAGTCCGAATAATGTAAATAATGTACATAATACCTCATCTCAGAAATATAGACAGATACTGAAAGGACGAAACGTTGTAATAAATATGGCGTCAAAGATGAGGACAATGGTCCGAATAATGTAAATAATGTACATAATACCTCATCTCAGAAATATAGACAGATACTGAAAGGCCGAAACGTTGTAATAAATATGGCGTCAAAAATGAAGGACAAAAGTCCGAATAATGTAAATAATGTACATAATCAACTCAAAAATATCAGAAACATAGACAGTTCAATACCTGAAAGGGCCGAAACGTTGTAATAAATCCATTAGACGTGGAACTAAACAAACAGTGATGAAATAAAAAGTTCAGTTCGACATTCCAACCACCTGAAGAAGACCGGAATAATGTAAAAAGATGTGACAATGGTCCGAATAATGTAATCGTACATAATACCTCATCTCAGAAATATAGGATACTGAAACTTTGAATAAATATGGCGTCAAAGAAACAATGGTCCGAATGTAAATAAATATCTCATAGACAGATGCTGAAACTCCGAAACTTTGTAATAAATATATATATCAAAGATGAGGACAATAGTCCGAATAATGTAAATAATGTAGATAATGCCTCAACTCAAAATATAGACAGATAACAAAATTGTGAGTTCAATACCTGGTTAAAACGTAGAGAACTTTAAGAATTAACAGGAGATAGCTGACATCCATTAGACGTGGAACTAGAACAGTCTATCACAGTGAGCGAAATAAAGGGTTCAGTTCGACATTCCAACCACCTGAAGAAGGCCGGAGCGTACTACGGCCGAAACGTTGTAATAAATATGGCGTCAAAGATGAGGACAATAGTCCGAATAATGTAAATAGTAAAACGAATCCATTTTTGGTTTTGTTTACGAATAGGCTATTTTGCCTGCCTCGCTAAAAATTACTGTTGAGAAATATAAAA
Organism: Acanthosepion pharaonis; assembly: GCA_903632075.3. Classification (NCBI taxonomy): domain Eukaryota; kingdom Metazoa; phylum Mollusca; class Cephalopoda; order Sepiida; family Sepiidae; genus Acanthosepion; species Acanthosepion pharaonis. Next base: position 1,109,582 of record CAHIKZ030000047.1, on the reverse strand, counting down.
GCAATCTCTATTTCTACTCCAACAGTTTCTTTTCTCACACTTCCCGCCTGTGGAACTCTCTTCCGTTTACTCGCTTCCCTGCTAATGACAATCTTCAAAAATTTAAATACAACGTCAATCTACTTGAATTCCGTTCATTTTTTGTCCTTTCCTCAATCCTCCCTATACTAATTTTCTCTCACTTTCACTCCTTCTAACCACCTGCGTACTAGTGGAATCCCTGCCTTGCTTGATTTTCCAGCCAGTACGAAGGCTTCAACTACAAGTGGAAATATTGAAATCCTCATGTGCCACATGTTTTAGATCCCACTTCATAAAGACGCAAAAACATTTCCCTGATTTGTGATCCGGAAATATTAACAGCTTCAATCATTTCGCTTTGATCTTTGCCGATCGACTTTTCGTATTGGTGAATGGATTTGTTTCAAAGCAAATTTAAGGACATAATTCGTTTTCGACTTTACCGCCAAAATGATTTCCTCTTGTGGACTTTTTTTTAGTTTCATTTGTCATCGATTCATTAATTTTCTCCTTCATCCTTCCTTTCTTTTTCGTTTTGGACTTTCTTTATTTTTTTTTCTTCCAAAAATCCTTTCTTTTACTTAATTATTTATCCAATGTTTTTTTTGTTTTTCACTTTCCATCATACCCTCTCTGTATGTTCATCCTCCCCTTCCTCTCCTCTTTCTCGTGCGTATTACGAATGCTCTCCTCTTCCTTCCTCTCTTCCTGTTCTCTCTTTCTTTCTTTCTTTTTCTCTTTCTTTCTTCCATCTACATGAATCCAGTTCATCTTTTGTCCTTTCCTCAATCCTCCCTATACTAATTTTCTCTCACTTTCACTCCCTCTAACCATCTGCATACTAGTGGAATCCACGCCTTGCTTGATTTTCCAATCAGTACGAGGGCTCCAACTACAAGTGGAAATACTGAAGTCCCCATGTGCCACATGTTTTAGATTCCTACTTTAATATCTTTGTATTTTAACAGATTTTTGGAGATCTTCAAAGATACATTACATTCTACAGGGACTGCGATGTCACTGTTGTTGTTGTTGTTGCTATTATTATTATTAGTAGTAGTAGTAGTAGTATTTCCTTTCATTTCTTTTGTATAAACATTTCCTTCCGGGTCCCAAACAAAGACCTAAGGCCAGAAATCGCTTCATAATATTTTCATTTGATCATTTTGGGAAAAAAAAAACCTTACATCACACACATTTTACATTGATACTGTTCTTCGTAATGTCTGAGATGTACTTATGAATACAATCTTTTCTTTTTCTTTAAGTCATGGACTGCAAGGAATCTCTTCACCAAATCTATTGCAACCATTTCCAATAAGTCTGAGGACTCCAACTACAACTGGAGTTATTGATGTCTTTATGCGTTACATTTCTGAGATTTTCCCTTCAAGATCTTTGAATTTTGAAAGCTTTTTGATGTTCTTCAAAGATACATTACAATCCACGGGGACTGCCATATTATTATTATTATTATTATTATTATTCATCGTTATTATTCACCGTTATTAAATATAGTTACAATTTATTTTGATCTTTTTTTTCTTGCATCATTTTATCTGCTTCATATTAATCTCTTCATCAAGTCATGTTTCAATCTCGTGTTATTTCCAGCTATCATCGTTGCTTCAAAAAGATTTTCCAATTGCATCGCAATTTTACTTTACTTTATTCAGGTCTCAGATGATTTCCAAATTAAAATTTAAATAAGAACGCAACGGTAGGATAAAGACGCAAAAATATTTCCCTGTTTTGTGATCCGGAAATATTAACACCTTCAATCATTTCGCTTTGATCTTTGTCGATCGACTTTTCGTTTTGGTGAATGGATTTGTTTCAAAGCAAATTTAAGGACATAATTCGTTTTCGACTTTACCACCAAAATGATTTCCTCTTGTTGACTTTTTTTTATTTTCATTTGTCATTGATTCATTAATTTTCCCCTTCGTCCTTACTTTCTTTTTCGTTTTTGTTTTGGCTTATTTTTTGTCTTCCAACTATCCTTTGTTTTGCTTATTTATTTATGTTTTTGTCTTTTTTTTTTTCACTTTCTATCATACCCTCTCTGTCTTTTCATCTTCCACTTTCTCTCGTCTTTCTCGTGCGTATTACGCATGCTCTCCTCCTCTTTCCTCTCTTCCTGTTCTTTCTTTCTTTCTTTCTTGCTTTCTTTCTTTCTTTCTTTCTTTCTTGCTTGCTTTCTTGCTTGCTTTCTTGCTTGCTTTCTTGCTTTCTTTCTTTCTTTCTTTCTTGCTTGCTTGCTTGCTTGCAGTCTTTCTTTCTTTCTTTCTTTCTTTCTTTCTTTCTTTCTTTCTTTCTTTCTTTCTTGCTTGCTTTCTTGCTTTCTTTCTTGCTTTCTTTCTTTCTTTCTTGCTTTCTTTCTTTCTTTCTTTCTTTCTTTCTTTCTTGCTTGCTTGCTTTCTTTCTTTCTTTCTTTCTTTCTTTCTTGCTTTCTTTCTTTCTTTCTTTCTTTCTTTCTTTCTTGCTTTCTTGCTTTCTTTCTTTCTTTCTTTCTTTCTTGCTTGCTTGCAGTCTTTCTTTCTTTCTTTCTTGCTTTCTTGCTTTCTTTCTTTCTTTCTTTCTTTCTTGCTTGCTTGCAGTCTTTCTTTCTTTCTTTCTTTCTTTCTTGCTTGCTTGCTTTCTTTCTTTCTTTCTTTCTTTCTTTCTTTTTTTTCTTTTGCTTTCTTGCTTTCTTTCTTTCTTTCTTTCTTTCTTGCTTGCTTGAAGTCTTTCTTTCTTTCTTTCTTTCTTTCTTTCTTGCTTGCTTGCTTTCTTTCTTTCTTTCTTTCTTTCTTTCTTTCTTTCTTGCTTGCTTTCTTTCTTTCTTTCTTTCTTTCTTTCTTTCTTTCTTTCTTTCTTGCTTTCTTTCTTTCTTTCTTTCTTGCTTGCTTGCAGTCTTTCTTTCTTTCTTTCTTTCTTGCTTGCTTTCTTTCTTTCTTTCTTTCTTTCTTTCTTGCTTTCTTGCTTTCTTTCTTTCTTTCTTTCTTTCTTGCTTGCTTGAAGTCTTTCTTTCTTTCTTTCTTTCTTTCTTTCTTTCTTGATTGCTTTCTTGCTTTCTTTCTTTCTTTCTTTCTTGATTGCTTTCTTTCTTTCTTTCTTTCTTTCTTGCTTGCTTGCTTTCTTTCTTTCTTTCTTTCTTTCTTTCTTTCTTTCTTGCTTTCTTTCTTTCTTTCTTTCTTTCTTTCTTTCTTTCTTTCTTGCTTGCTTGCTTTCTTTCTTTCTTTCTTTCTTTCTTTCTTTCTTTCTTGCTTGCTTTCTTTCTTTCTTTCTTTCTTTTTTTCCCTCTTTCTTTCTTTCTTTCTTGCTTGCTTGCTTTCTGTCTTTTTTCTTCTACTTTCTTTTTTCCTTTCTCATTTTCTGATTTTTTTCAAATTCTTTGGTCTCGCTCCAGTTCTTTTTCTTTGCCTTCTGTTGCTATTTCTTTCTTTCTTTCTTTCTTTCTTTCTTTCTTTCTTTCTTTCTTGTTCCATTTGTTTCTTTCTTTTTTATTCTGTTACCCTTTCATAGTCATCACTTTGTTTTCCTTTTATCTTTCTGACACGAATGTCTTTCTTGCTTTCATTCTTTTACTTTTCTTTTAAACTGAAATGAATTTTACTTTCTTTCTCTCTTCCTTTTTTTTACCCCCATATGTCTCCCTCGGGCAAGTTCATGATTTCTTTTTCCTCTCACCCCTGCGTTTCTTCTCAATTTTTTTCTTTATTTTGTGCCATCATTCAGTTCCTAATTCTAACATTCCTATTTAATACTCCCAGTGAATAATTCTCTTTAAGCTTCAATTGACATTTCATTGTCTCTTCTTCCTTGAAATCTTCCTTCTTTGAAATCCATTTTTCTATCTTTTTTACTTCATTTCGATTTAATTTTCTTTTTTATGGAGTCTGTGTAAAAGTCGTCAGCACTATATTTTCTGATAACACAAACTGAATACACACATAAAACTGGGATTATAAAATCTCTTGTTGAAACACAGGTTTTCGTATAAGCACCGAAGTTAAGCAACGTACACCCTTGTAAGTATTTAGATGGGTAACCAGTTAGTTTGGTTTATTTTGTATTACGGCATATCGACCTAAATGGGTTATTTAGTGCATATAAGATTTTTTAGATAGGTTCGTATGAACATCATCTGTATTTATTTGTAAAAAATGAATTTGTAGATCAGGGTTTGGGTTTATTTTTTACGGGATTTCATCCTCAATGGGTTATTTAATGCCGACAAGATTTTTAGGATAGGTTCGTATGGACAGAATACGTATTTCTTTGTAAAAAATGAATTTGTAGATCAGTGTTTGGGTTTATCTTTTACGGGATATCATCCTCAATGGGTTATTAATGCCGACAAGATTTTTAGGATAGGTTCGTATGGACAGAATAAGTATTTCTTTGTAAAAAATGAATTTGTAGATCAGTGTTTGGGTTTATTTTTTACGGGATTTCATCCTCAATGGGTTATTTAATGCCGACAAGATTTTTAGGATAGGTTCGTGTGGACAGAATATGTATTTCTTTGTAAGAAATCAATTTGTAGATCAGGGCTTGGGTTTATTTTTTTTTTACGGGATATCATCCTCAGTGGGTTATTTAATGCCGGCAAGATTTTTGTAGGAAATCAGTTTGTAGATCAGATTTAATTAAAGTATTTTAGAAGTCAAATGTATTGCTTTTAATTATTGTTTTCAAAAATATTGCTTGTATTTTTAACATAAAAACCTATATTTATACTTTCATTGAGTTTTGACACCAGTTTGTGGGTAAACTATTTTCCCATAGCTGGGACTCTAATAGGTGCTACCACCCAGGGGCAGCTTGGAACCTGGTAACACGCTTCTGAAAAACTCCTGATCAGAGGACTTTCTACTGGATGTAGTTTATTGTCATACTCAGGACGAGCAGCCGCTAGGAAATATCAGATTTTGTAAGCTTGGGTGTGAGGACAGTGTAATAGAAATGAAAATCGGAGAGCCGAGTTCCAATTCCAGTCGGGTTCGTTATATTCAATGAAGCGTAAAATACCCTTGGAAACCTCTTTTCACCATTACTAGCTATAGATTAATGAAGAAGGATTTGCATTAGTAAATAATTATTAACTTACAGTCCCAGAATATTGATAAGGGGTAAAACTCAAATCAATCGATGACACAATTAAAAGTAGGTCTTCACTGTTCTCTATCCTGTGCACAGATAAAAAAATTCTGCAGCAAACAAAAATAGAAGTGATGAAGATTTTAAACGTTGTTCATGAAGATATTTCGGTTGGAAGCAGTATGTCTTTGGAATTAAATAATTCAAAAAAGGTAATTTGTCAAGGGACAATTTTTTCATATCCCAATCTGTTTATATCTACATTTTTATCACTCTATTTCACGCTGTTTATCGTTGTATCGTTGTATCTCTTTCTATCTATCTATCTATATATTAAGAAATGGACAAAGTCCGACAATTTATTTCTTAAAGACATTTTTATGTTTAACGTTCTTTTTTTTATAGATACAAGTATTTAAGTAAATGCTCTGTTTATAATAAACAGTATTACATAACATTTACCGGCCTGAATGTCCGAGAAATTTTCATAGAAAATATTCGTCCTTTGACAGGATTCGAACATGCATCCTATACGGAACCGTCATTTACGCTGACGTGCCTTAACCGACTCGGCCACAAAGGAGCGTTCTCTATCTATCTATCTACCTATGTATGTATGTATGTATGTATGTATGTATGTATGTATGTATGTATGTATGTATGTATGTATGTATGTGTTTGTTTGTATTGATCTACCTGAGTTTGTTCATATCTATCTAAGTTTGTTCATACATCAGTCTGTTCACAACCGTATTTTTATCTATTCCACTCTGTTTATCTATCTATCTATCTATCTATCTATCTATCTATCTATCTATCTATCTATCTATTTCATTTTGGTGCTTGTTCACATCTGTCCCTTTATCGATCAATTCCAGTCTGCTTACCTATCTAGCTAGCTAGCTGGCTAGCTATTCCAGTCTGGTCATCTTTCTCTCTTTCTCTCTCTGTCTCTCTATTTCTTTCTCTTTCTTTCTGTCTCTTTCTTTCCCTCTCTCCCTCTTTCTCGGACTGTCTATCTATCTATCTATCTATCTATCTATCTATCTATCTATCTATCTATGTGTTCTAGAGTGGTCATCTCTCTCTTTCTTTCACTGTCTCTTTCTTTCTTTCTTTCTTTCTTTCTTTCTTTCTTTCTTTCTTTCTTTCTTTCTTTCTTTCTTTGCATATCTATCTATCTATTTATCTATCTATCTCTTTCATTTTGGTGATATCTTAGTCTGTTCACATCTGTCTTTCTATCTATTCCACTTTGTTTATCTATCTATCTATCTATCTATCTATCTATCTATCTATCTATCTATCTATCTATCGCTTTCATTTTGGTGATTGTTCACATCTGTCCCTTTATCGATCAATTCCAGTCTGCTTACCTATCTAACTAGCTAGCTGGCAAACTATTGCTGTCTGGTCATCTCTCTCTCTCTCTCTCTCTTTCTCTCTCTGTCTCTCTATTTCTTTCTCTTTCTTTCTGTCTCTTTCTTTCCCTCTCTCCCTCTTTCTCGGACTATCTATCTATCTATCTATCTATCTATCTATCTATCTATCTATGTGTTCTAGACTGGTCATCTCTCTCTTTCTTTCACTGTCTCTTTCTTTCTTTCTTTCTTTCTTTCTTTGCATATCTATCTATCTATTTATCTATCTATCTCTTTCATTTTGGTGATATCTTAGTCTATTCACATATGTCTTTCTATCTATTCCACTCTGTTTATCTATCTATCTATCTATCTATCTATCTATCTATCTATCTATCTATCTATCTATTCTAATCTGATCATTTATTGCTCTCTTTCTCTTTCGTTCTCTCTCTCACTTTCTCTTTCGTTCTCTCTCTCTCTCTCTATCTCTCTGTCTCTTTTGTGGTTCTCTGTTTTCCTATCTATGTATCTATCCTCATTTTTTTGGCTCTTCCCTTTCTTACAAAGTTATCATTACCGGTTCTATCTTTTCAAAATCACTATGCCAAATCCATTCCACTCCTTCATTTTACATCCACCTAATTTCTCCCCCACACCCTCCTTTTCCGACATTTCCCGCTTCTTATTTTCTTTTCCCGCCAATTTTGACCGCTGACCGCCATCTTCTTCTAATAATAGCCCGATACCGTGCCAGTAGCTAACGTACCATAGCGGCCAGCAATAACACAGTGTAATAGTATTCTGATTTGTAACAACACTTCTGTCACAGTGGCGCAATAACCGAGCCCAGTTGGTCCCGCCCACTAAGCGGCCAATCTTAACACGCCTTCCTCGTCCCTGCTTCCTTTTTGGCCTGAAAGTTATATATTCCTATTTTCTCTCTCTTTTCTTGATATTACCAAGTCTTTATCCATCCATTCTCCACATTTATTTGCTTTCTTCTCTAGCGCAAATGTTTCTTAATAAACGTACCAATGTTGGACAATAGACAAGCAATTATCTTTTCTTTCGAAGGTCGATTCGTTAGAATATCATTCGATGCAAACGCAGTTCATAAAATTGGGACGAGGGAAGAAAAAAACGTTCATTTTAGAAACAATGTCTTTCAATGAAATATCGATAAAAGGCACAACGTGTCGTTTGCTTAAGTCAGCTTGAAAAGAATGGATCTAATTTATCTTTATTTTTAGTGAACAAGGTTGAATCAATAACTTCGTAGCCTGACACATATCTTCTTTCACTGCGTAATGCTCAGGATATGCAATTAATATTCGTCACGGAATTAAGTGCATTGACATGGAATGAAATCATGATGAATAATAAGTGTTTGCGGAAAATAAATACATTATTCATCGTTAGGCAACAGAGTTCCTGAATCACAAACGTTGGGGGATCGATACGTCCATAATTTGAAACAAAGATCTTAGCTGAATTTTGATATGATATTTTCACTGTGCCATGTCTCAAAAAATGGCATTGGAACTAATGCTGCAAAAATAAAGCTAGAACGCATAACGATTCGGGATTTTTTTTCTCCTTCGAAATACTGCCATTCTGAAGCCATATACTTCATCCAGTGTCGTTTTCATTGATGCTGACCTATCTGGACTGGAGCAGCACAATCTTTACTTGTTACTCTTGAAAGAACTCAAAAGTGTCCCACGTTGCCTTGTGGGTGTTGAATTATTTTCCACCTTGCAATCTCTTTCCACAAACCGAAACTAAACTATCTCTATTTCTGTAGCAAGTGGTCTAACGAGCTAAATTCGTTGGTTCCATCAGTCCAGATCTGGGATACGACATACACAAGGATGAATTATCCTCATTCTCTTCGTATTCCATTAGTAAGGAGGAAGTTCCACTCGGACAGCTTCTTCCCAAGAACTACTGTTTTGAGGAACAGTCTCTCGGAAGGATGTTTTCCCGATCACTACAATCTCGAATTAATCGTTATCTTCCCTATCTAACCTTAGGAACGTCACTTTTTGCCTCTTTTTTTTAGGGGGGGGGTGATGTCAACGAACACTCGTTGTCACTTTTGTCATGTCAACGAATACTCGCTGTTACTTTCGTAATGCTCCTTGTAGTCTTAGAGACTTTGTAATCGCAGATACAACTATAGTAACGCCGTTGAACAATACTGGTGTCAGACGCCTTCGAATAACACTTGCACTAATAGTACTTGCTCGATAATACTCGCTCGGAAAGTAACCACTGAATAGTGATCTGAATAGAGAAATAGTATAGTGAATAGAGTAAATAGCGGTGTGTATAGTAATCTTACTTATTATAAAACACAGATTGTGTGTGTTTGTGTGTGTATGTGTGTGTGTGTGTGTGTCTGTACGTTTATATATTGGATCGGATTTTCTCCATTTTTCAACCGATTTCAACAAAACTTCACTGGATTACGTAAAATTACCTTGCGGTGGTTCTGACAGCGCCAAAAATTGGAAAAACACAATTGTTTTTGCACGAAATCAATTTGAAAACACGATTCTGTCGCCAGAATGAAAGGGGGACAACTCATATCGAGTTATACTTATTATAAAACCCAAGTTGTTTGTGTGTGTTCGTTGATATATGGGATCGGATTTCCTACATTTTTCAACCGATTTCAACAAAACTTCACTTTTTTTTGGCAGATAGTGTTTCTTATTGTCTTGCACACTTTTTTCTTTATTTTTACATTCAGAATGCTTTAAAAATTCCATTTACATGACAATTGTTTATAATAAAATTCTATTCAATCGATAGACTCATAACGATTGAAAACAATGTTTTTGTTTGAGTTTGGGTTTGACCAATTCGAAAAAAAGCTAAAAAACAAAACAAAAAAAAAATAATTATGACATGCGTTTTCGTCAACCTTAAACAATAATCTTTGTCAATTTTATTTTTCAGTCTTTATGATGGTCGATACTTGATCTATCTCTTATTGTTACATCCCCGGGTAACGCCGGGCTCTACTGCAAGTAGATGATAAAGTAGAAATGTCGATCCGTATATTAATAGAGGATAGACTAGAAATAACGATCAGTTAGACGTAAAGCTAATTCCTACTTATGCGTTTTCTCTATGGTCACGTGGTCTACGTAATTCAATAAATGGGACCGCGTGTGTTTGTTCACTGGCGATCTATGTTTAAACTCAAAACTCTAAACAGCGGCACTTTATTCTTATATAACACTTTTCTTACATTTCTATAGCGCCACACATTAACCTTCTACCTTCAGTGACTCTTGGGCCTTGTATTGGATTAAAATTAGTAAAAGATACTTCTACATATTCTACATATCCCTATCCATATTTATTTTCTCCTTATTTTTCTTATTTTTTTCTTTCTTTCCAACAATATATAGTACATCTTTCTTTCGCACAACATATGAAAAAAAATCTCTCCTTTTTTTTCTTTCATCTTCTACCTTTCGTTCTTGTATCTTTCTTTCTTTTCCTCTAAGAATATCTATTACTTTTAATTAGTTTTTTCTTTTTTGTTTCTTTACTTCTCTCTTTTTATTCCTTTCTTTCTTTTTTTTTCTTTATTTTTCTTTCTCTATTTCTACGTTTTTCTGTCTGTCTCTTTCTTTTTCTTTTCTTTCATTTGAGAAGCTACGAAATGTAGAAAGAAACTGTTTGGTGAGGAAATAAGTGACGAGACTGAAGTGAAAAAGAGAGTAGAGGGCTTTGTGTTACTTTCTTTTGTCTTTTTTTTTCTTTTGTTTTTTCTTTCTTTCTTTTCCAATAATACGAATTACATATTATTTTTCTCTCCTATTTTCTAATATGCAAAATATATATTTCGCTTTCTTTTTTCTTTCTTTACGTCTTTCTTTTCCTTCTTTCTTTCTTTTCTTTCTTTCTTTCTTTCTTTTTATAGCTGTCTTTCTTTCATTTTCGTTTTTTCTATCAGTTGTCTACAGTTTTTCCTTTTCTTTTATATGCATCCTTTATCACTTCTCCCTCCATCTCCTCTTTCATTCCTTTCACCCTTTTCACTATATATTTTCTCTTTTCTTTCTTTTTGTTATTCTTTCCTTCTCTCCTTCCTTTTTATTGGCTTCCCCCCTTCTCCCGTTCTCAGCTTCTTTTTCTATTTTGTCTTCAGCTACATCTTCATTTAAACATGTTTAGCGTCCGTCTTTTCACTTTTCACCTTCCCGCTGATTCAGCGAAAATTTTTTCCACTACAAATACCATTACAGAGATAACGTGGTCACGATTCTGTTGGCATTCCTTTCGGCGATTAACGCTATCTATTAGTGCCGGCCCTGGGCTTATTTCTTTTCTCCCAAAAGTCTATGAGTAGATTTTTCTGTAGTGTGCTACCATAGATTTAATGTATTCATCCACACGATCTTCAGACTTCAACTTTTTCTGTCTTTTTCTTTTGTGAATATCTTTACTACAGATGATAGATTTCAGGCGCTATCATGTCCTAGCATATGCAATATGTTTCTTTCTTTTTTAACGTTCTACCCCCTTGTCTCTTGTGCCTTTCTCTATCTAAATTATGTTTTCTTTCTTTTGTCTACCCTTTATTACTTATCTCAATAGTACGATTCTTCTTCTTCTTCTTCTTCTTCTTCTTCTTCTTCTTCTTCTTCATCTTCATCTTTTTCTTTTTCTTCTTCATCTTCTTCATCGTCGTCTTTTTCTTCCTCTTCTTCATCATCTTCTTTTTTCATTATCTTCTTCTTCTTCTTCTTCTTCTTCTTCTTCTTCTTCTCTGTGCCGTGTCCCTTCCGTACATAGGCAATCATGGCTCTCCCTAATTTCCTGTTCTTGCAAACTCTTTATAAACGTTTTTTTTTTTTTCTAAACCTTACTCCGCCATCCATTTGCCCAAGATCGCTGGGCAGATTATGATTTGTTTCCCTCTGTTCCTCTTGCCTTAACATCTGCCTCGTGAATATCAAATTTTCCAGTCCTGCTTTCCTCATTATGTGCGCTAAAAATTTCAACTGTCTCCTCTTGATGTTAATTATAAGTTTCTTTTTTGTTTTCATTTTCTCTAAGACCTGGTCGTTGCGTATATGTTCGGTCCATGGTATCCTCAGCATGCTTCTGTAGAACTACATTTCTTTTGCTTCAAGTGTCTTCTTTAGCTGTGAGTGGATTGTCTAGCATTCGGTTAGTCGGTTAATTATTTTCTCTTTCTTTCTTTTTTCCTGTCTTTTTTCTTTCTTTTTTTCTTTTCGCTTTTTACTTTCCTTTTTCTTCTATTGTTTTTTTTTTTACTTTCGATTCTTTGGTTCTCTCTTTCTTTCTTTTTTTTTCTATTTCTTTCTTTTACTCAGTTAATTATTCTTTTTCTTTCTTTTTTTTTTTCAATGTCCTTTCTTTTTTCTTTCGCTTTTTCTTTCATTTTTTTCTTTTTCTTTGCTTCTTTTTCTTTTAATTTTATTTTCGATTCTTTTAATTTCTCTTTCTTTCTTTTTTTTTCTATTTCTTTCTTTTACTCAGTTAATTATTCTTTTTCTTTCTTTTTTTTTTTCAATGTCCTTTCTTTTTTCTTTCGCTTTTTCTTTCATTTTTTCTTTTTCTTTGCTTCTTTTTCTTTTAATTTTATTTTCGATTCTTTTAATTTCTCTTTCTTTCTTTTTTTTTCTATTTCTTTCTTTTACTCAGTTAATTATTCTTTTTCTTTCTTTTTTTTTTTCAATGTCCTTTCTTTTTTCTTTCGCTTTTTCTTTCATTTTTTTCTTTTTCTTTGCTTCTTTTTCTTTTAATTTTATTTTCGATTCTTTTAATTTCTCTTTCTTTCTTTTTTTTTCTATTTCTTTCTTTTACTCAGTTAATTATTCTTTTTCTTTCTTTTTTTTTTCAATGTCCTTTTTTTTTCTTTTTTTTTCTTTCATTTTTTTTTTTTTTCTTTTTTTCTTTTAATTTTATTTTCGATTCTTTTAATTTCTCTTTCTTTCTTTTTTTTTATTTCTTTCTTTTACTCAGTTAATTATTCTTTTCTTTCTTTTTTTTTTCAATGTCCTTTCTTTTTCTTTCCTTTTCTTTCATTTTTTTCTTTTTCTTTGCTTCTTTTTCTTTTAATTTTATTTTCGATTCTTTTAATTTCTCTTTCTTTCTTTTTTTTTCTATTTCTTTCTTTTACTCAGTTAATTATTCTTTTTCTTTTTTTTTTTTTCAATGTCCTTTCTTTTTTCTTTCCCTTTTTCTTTCATTTTTTTCTTTTTCTTTGCTTCTTTTCTTTTTAATTTTATTTTCGATTCTTTTAATTTCTCTTTCTTTCTTTTTTTTTCTATTTCTTTCTTTTACTCAGTTAATTATTCTTTTTCTTTCTTTTTTTTTTCAATGTCCTTTCTTTTTTCTTTCGCTTTTTCTTTCATTTTTTTCTTTTTCTTTGCTTCTTTTTCTTTTAATTTTATTTTCGATTCTTTTAATCTCTCTTTCTTTCTTTTTTTTTCTATTTCTTTCTTTTTTCAGTTAATTATTCTTTTCTTTCTTTTTTTTTTCAATGTCCTTTCTTTTTTTTTTTCCTTTTTCTTTTCATTTTTCTTTTTTCTTTGCTTCTTTTTCTTTTTTAATTTTATTTTCGATTCTTTTAATTTCTCTTTCTTTCTTTTTTTTTTATTTCTTTCTTTTTACTCAGTTAATTATTCTTTTTTTTTTTTTTTTTTTTTTTCAATGTCCTTTCTTTTTTTTTCCTTTTTCTTTCATTTTTTTCTTTTTCTTTGCTTCTTTTTCTTTTAATTTTATTTTCGATTCTTTTAATCTCTCTTTCTTTCTTTTTTTTTCTATTTCTTTCTTTTACTTAGTTAATTATTTTACCTCTCCCTCTTTCTTCTCTTCTTTCGTTTTTTTTTTTTTGCCTTTTCTTTCTTTTTCGTTTTTCGTTTCTTGTTTTTTTTTATTTACTTTCGATTCTTTTACTCTGTCTTTCTTTCATTTTTTATTACTTTTCTCTCCCAATTTGTCTTTGTTTCCCTTTTCCTTCTCCCTTTTATCACTGTTTTACCCGGATTTGCCCTTTCTCTCCATTAACTCTTTGTCTTTCTATTTTCATTTTTTTTTTTTTTTTATTTCTCTGAATTCTTTGGTTATTTTTGTTTGTTTGTTTTTCTGTTATTCTTGTTTTTTGACAGGTGATCACACTCAACGAATCATGACAGACCAATTTTCTTGGTGAAATTTAATGAGTGTCAAAAATAACGCTTATTTATAATGTAACCATATCGTTAATGATAATAAACCATATGAAGTATACAAGTGAAGTGATGAAGGGTTCTAGCGACGATACCCTTCCCAAATTCTTTAAACAATTTTCTGTAACTTTACTAATACCATGTAATTGATATATTTCCCTTTTATTTTCCTTCTTTTTTGCATTATATTTCCCTACATTTCGTTCATTTATGTTTTCTTCTTCATAAAAATATATTTTATATATATTCCTATCATTATTTCTTTTTTCTGTATTTGAAGCAATATGTTTTACGTATCTTTTTCTTTCTTTCATTTTCCTTTTTTTAATAATACTTTATAAATCTCTTTCAATTTCTATCTTTCTATTTTTTTTTCTTTCTGTCTTTTTAAGAAAATAACAATATATAATAGATCATCTTCCCTTTATACAATCTATCAGTTTTCTTTCTGGTTTTTTTCTTCTTTCTAACAACTAATATTATATTGCGTTTTTTCTCACTTTTTCTTTATTTCCTTTCTTTCTTTTCTTTTCCTTTCTTTCTTTTCTTTTCTTTCTTTCTTTTTAAGAAAATAACAATATATAATAGATCATCTTCCCTTTATACTTTATATCAGTTTTCTATCTGTTTTTTTTCTTCCTAACAACTAATATTATATTGCTTTTTTTCTCACTTTTTCTTTCTTTTCTTTCTTTCTCTCTTTTCTTTCTTTTCTTTCTTTCTTTCTTCCTTCCTTTCTTTCTGTCTTTTAAAGAAAATAACAATATATAATAGATCATCTTCCCTTTATACGCTCTATCAGTTTTCTATCTTGTTTTTTTTTCTTTCTAACAACTAATATTATATTGTCTTTTTTCTCACTTTTTCTTTCTTTCCTTTCTTTCTTTTCTTTCTTTCTTTCTTTCTTTCTTTCTTCCTTTCTTTCAACCAATGAATATTACTTATTAATTATTTTATTCTTTCTTTTATAGTAGATCTTTTTCGCGTTGTTTTTTATTATCTTTCTTATTTATATAAATTTCTTTCAAATACTGTAATTTCTATATTAATTTCCTTCATTACTTCTCTTCGTTTGTTTGTTGTTTCTTTCTTTTTAAGAACATATATTGTATATTCCTTTCTTTATTTCATTTTCTTTTTTTTACAAAATATTTGTCCATATCATTTCTTCCTTCTTTTATTTTATTCTTTCGCTCTTCCTTTCTTTCTTTCTTTTTACGTACATATTCCTTTATTTATTTCTTCGCAATATTTCTCTTTATTTTTTCTTTATTTCTTTTACAGAATGTATATTTCATATCAATTCTTTCTTCTTTTATTTTATTCTTTCGCTCTTCCTTTCTTTCTTTCTTTTTACGTACATATTCCTTTATTTATTTCTTCGCAATATTTCCCTTTATTTTTTCTTTGTTTCTTTTACAGAATGTATATTTCATATCAATTCTTTCTTCTTTTATTTTATTCTTTCCTTCTTTGTTTCTTTATTTATTTTTTAGGACACGTATTGTATATTCCTTTCTTTATTTTTTTACATGATCTATATTTCATATCAGTTCTTCTTTCGTCTCTTCTATTATTTCTTTCTTTCTTTCTTTCTTTCTTTCTTCCTTTCTTTCTTTTTTTGAGAACATATATTCTATATTCCTTTCTTTACTTTTTTCGCAATGTCTCTCTTTATATCTTTTTCTTTATTTCTTTTACAGAATGTATATTTCCTATCAATTCTTCCTTCTTTATTTTTATTCTTTCTTTCTTTCTTTTATATTAGATTTCTTTCGCTTTCTTGCTTTTTGTCTTTCTCTTTTTCTTTTTATTTTAAATATTCCTTTCGTTCTTTTTTCTCTACATTCTTTCTTTTTTCTTTCTTTTTTCTTTCTTCCAAACAATATATACTATATATATCCGTTATTTCTTTCCTTTATAATAGATCAATTTCTTTTTCTTTCTTCTTATCTCTTCCATTTACATCTTTTTTTAACAACATATATCTTCCTATTTTCCTCTTTCTTTTTTTGCAATTCCTTTCTTTCTTTTTTTTTCTTTTAAGCAATGTATAATAAATAACGGTTCTTTCTTTCTATCATTCTTTCTTTCTTTTCCTCAATCGTTGTTTATCTTTCTCGTTTATATCTTCTTTCTAACAGTATATATTCCATATTATTTTCTTTCTTTATTTCCCTTTCTTTCTTCCTTTCGTTTTGCTTTCTAATATATATATATATATATATATATATATATATATATATATATATATCCTATTTCATATTATATATGATATTAAATATTAAACTCAATAAGCAAGTCATATATTAACGTTTTTGCCTGACAATCATATCAAACACTCAAACAATGGGACATTATTTTAAAAATAATATAAGAAATATATTTTAACTCTTGTCAATGTTTTTCTTTTTTTCCTAATTTTTATCAGGAGGCGCAAATTTAATTTTTGATCTATCAGTATTAAGCCGAACGCCGATTTTAAATTGGAAGTTCCACGCGTACGTGGGAAAAGGAGCAAAAATGCCTCCGTATCCCACTTGAAAATGTCGTAAATGTCAGGAATTGACCCTCAGCCACCACGAGCTTTAAAACATAGAAGAATAGCGAGCGTCTATTGATGAGCTATTGTTGTATGCAATTCACACAAGGAAATATTACTTCGTCTCTATCGATATTTAATGCCAGTAAGGAACCAATTTTTCAAAGTAAAGCTGATCTGGAGTGACTCTCCAGGGTTCAAGCTAAGACATACCAAATAGTCTTTACACTCAGTGTCACACCAGTGAATTAAACGAGTCATGTGAATCGGTGAGTTGACACTGATGGTTACTTCATAACTGCCAGGTGTAGATTCGAAACAATTTTACATACATCTAATATACAGACAGAGACACATATACGGACACACCCCCTCTCTGACACACACACACACACACACACATATACGGACACACACTCTCTCTCTCTCACACACACACACATACATATAGGGACATGCTCTCTCTCAAAAATACGGACACACTATCTCTCACACATATACACTTATACGGACACACTCTCTCACACATACACACATATACGGAGACACGGTCTCTCTCTCTCACACACACACAAGCACACAAATACGGACACGCTCTCTCTCTCTCTCTGTCTGTCTCTCTCTCGCACACACATATTATCAAATGGATTAAGTCCGACAGTTATTTAATATATTTCCTATTTATACGTTATTTTTATAGATATAATTTATTAATGTCAAATCTCTGTTAATTAATTAAAAAGCATTTACTTAAATTATATATATATATATATATATATATATATATATATGTATATATATAAAGATAACGTATATACATTATATATATATATATATATATATATATATATATATATATATATATATATATATATATATAATGAAATGGAAACCGAAGTGTAATTTATAAACTGTAATTTGGACTTTGCTAACTAGGCTCTTCTTTGAATGGTATAGCAAGTCAGATCAAATGATGGTTTTCGTATAGGAATAGAGTTTCGTTTCCTGTTAGAGAACGCATATTTTCTACGAAATTTCTTGAACATTCAGGTCGGTAAATGTAATGAATACTTTTAATTACAAACAGAGCGTTTACGTAAATAAATTGTATCTATAAAAATAACGTATACACAGAAAATATATTAAATAATTTTCGGACCTAATTGATGTTGTTATGTTTACGTTAAGATATGTTTCCTGAGCAAATATAATCAATCAAAGAAAATCGTCGAAGATTATGTCCTTATAAACAGTAATTCGATTTTTGCTAATCAGACGCTTCTCTCTAGATGAATGGTACATCGGTCAGATCCAATGACAGTTTCCGTATAGGAATTCAGATTCGATACCTGTCGAAGAACGCACATTCTCTACGAAATTTCTCAAATATTCAGGCCGGCAAATTCAGTTCATTATGTTTAATTAAAGCAAAGCATTTTCTTAAATAAATTATATCTATAATAATAACATATAGACAGAATATATATATATATATATATATATATATATATATATATATATATATATATATATTCATGCACGTTCATTAAATAATATAGACAAGTGTTGTCTATTTATTTTATGTAATTTTTCATAACGTTTGATAAGTTTAATAACATTATAGTTGAACGAAGAAAGAAATTCACAATATTGATCCATAATTTTTTTAATAGAATCTAAGCTTTCGGCTTACATAAGCCATTATCAAAGATGTCAATTACAACATATTAAGCAATATACGGACAAGACAGTGATGATAGTCTGTGATTATTTACATAGATGATTTCTAAGCAACGATAAACACGTGCAAATAAGTCGGTAGAAGCGAAAATCGCACCGCATCCCATGACGTCACACATGACCACACGAGAGTGAATTGGAGAAGTATGAAGTATAGGAAGTCGTTGGTATAAACCAATGGCTTCTGTTAACAATTATAGACATTTAAGAATATTTGTAGAGATGCCATAATTGATTTTGTTTAGGTTGGGTTTCAACTGTTTGATGTATAATGCTTCAAGGATTTTATATATATATATATATATATATATATATATATATATGTATGTATATATAATATTTTTTGTTTAAAGGTATGATTCCTTCGCTACATAAGAGTTTTCATGTTTCAAAAACGAGAGCGGAAACCATCCAAATAATTATTAAAACTAAGTTGAATTAAGGTGTTTAGTCCCGTTTCATCTTCAAGCGAATTTTTAGGAATAAGCTATCTCTCGGTTTACGTGTGTTTTTAGGCATGGTCCGTTACAGAATTCGTTATTGTGGGAGTGGCTAGACTATTTTCCTTTGTTAAGTGGTCAGAGAGTTAATTCTTATCAATAGATTCATCATCTTCTGAGAGGTTTTGCTAAGGTTGGGTAGGGTATTTATTCCAAGGCTAATGTTGGCGGTCACCCTTTAGTTGGTTCCCAGTATATATTTATATATATATATATATATATATATATATATATATATATATATATATATATGTATATATATATATATATATATATATATATATATATATATATATATATATATATATATATATTGTGTCTATTTATCCATATACGAAGGGTAGAAAATGTTATATTTATTTTACGATGACACAATTTGCTGATGCCACAGTTTATGGTTGCACCTACAAAAATCTAGATGATCATAGGCAGGCATCTAATCTCTCCGCAAATCTAAGCTCTAAAAACACATTGGGTAAAACTTGCTGGTAACATTCAATATCTCCAAAAGTTGGTTAGCTACGTACCATCATCTCCAAGCCCGTCTTGAATGTTTTGTGTAATTATGTAGAACTTTTGTACTTTCAATCAAGTCCATTGCCTTCAACATCTACAGTGACTCTTCAAAATATTTTACATCGTAATTTTTTTTTTTTTTTGAGATTTAGATTTTTACCGATACATGTTCTACCTATAGCTGAAGGGAGAATAGGTGAATTCATAGACTTTCCAAAGGTTTACTGCGCGTAAGTGACTATCACGATCTCGACTCGACTGGAATTGAAACCCGTCTTGCCGATTTCTAAATCAGAGCCTTTACCTATTACACCTCCCGAACATTCTAGCTTGCATCAACCCGTGATGACCCATCTAGGTATTAACCAGCCTCGACGTTTGTTAACTACATTGATCGTACAAGAACCGGTCCAGTCAGGCCAGTTGGCAATGAATTAAGTTTATGGGCATAAGGAGGATAAAGAAAGGCGGTTCTTTTTCTTGAAGAGGTTAATGTTGTAGTTTTCAGAGAATAACCAATACGCGCCTCTTTCACGCAGGTCTTGTAAAAAAAGTCTGTCTGAATAGATCAATGTTTTTCTCTTGGAAATTTGAAGCAAATGGAGGTGTTTCACTTCCTAGGTAGTAGCTTAGTTCGAGGTGTAAATTTAAGGTAACAAAAATAAAATGGAACTCCTCTTAACAATTGTCACGAAGATGACGATAGAATAGGCTTACAGCTTTAAGGTGATTTTGTAAGCGTTGCTTAGATTGAGAAACTAACTCACTACTCAATCGTAATTGTTCTAGGGAGTCAAGCTCGCTAAACTTTGCAACAGGCTGAGCTGCCTCTCACGACGTTATGTCAGCGGGAAATATGCTGCAGAACGGGATATTAAAACTGGTATCATCAAATAGAGGCGAAATCTGATTGATCTCAAATCCAGCTCATATATACGATCCGTCTCTAAAAAATGATATAAATAGCGGGTTACTTCTGACACTCTAAAAAGTATCTAACGCCTTCTGGCAATGTGATATCTATACAATAATAAAATCAGGCTGGAAACGGTTTGACAGAGTGTTCAAAGTCACTTATTCGGATCAGTGGGCTATAAATTCTTCTCGGCTTTAAAATATCTTTACTGAAGATGTAACGTCTCATGTCTCTCGCTATTTCCATGGCAAATGTCCAGACGAGCTACATTCCTTAGTGCCACCAGTACAAACCTTCCCAGCTAGCACTCGCCATTCAACGCACGTGGTGTCGTAGCATCCTTACTCCCTCGTATTCCACTAGTAAAATATGTTGCCCTCCTTCTGGAATAAACTCAAGAATTAACGTTTTCCTGAAACACAACGATCTTAATATTTTAAACTCTAGAGTCAATCTTTATATATTCTACATATCCTCATAATCTGAACGTATCTCCACCTCATGTCCGCACAACAAGCCCGCTCTGTATCCGTCTACTTTGACTGTTTGGCTTTGTATTGGGTAAGAAATTACTTGGAGAAAACGGTGTATTTATACTGGGTTTGTCTTTCTATGTTACAAGGCCATGCATATCGGGAAATTAGTCAATGATCTCTGTGTAATCATCAACAGTATAACCAGTTTGCTTGCTGTTAGTCAATGGAAAGTCGCCCAATAAAACGTGGTAGTATACATAAACATCTTACATTTATTTACCGTAGACTAGAAGAGTAAAATATCGAAGTCTACCAGGATACCAGTCTACTAGGATGACTAGCTAATCCCAGTTACAGACGATTGACCAGGCACATTTTGTGTTTGTTCAACACCCATGGAGCCAAGCTGTGGTTTACATTGGAACTATACTGAGCGGACCTTCATTACAATTTCTGAAAGTGCGCGTAATCAACAGACTGAACAAAAACAGCAAGTGTGAACCCTCGGTCATGAAGACTTGTGACTTCGTGTTCCCAATTTCACTCATCCATGGAATAGTTTTCATGCACTGTCCAAAGGTGCTGGGATTGTCTCCTCCAGACCGAGAAGTCTCCTTGCTGACAAATCGACCATGGTGGGATCGAACTCGGGTCTCATGGTCAGAAAGAGAATGTTCAAACCATCTGTCATTAGTAGAGTGACTGCGAATTAACTCGGACTAAGAACTCGTTGTTACGCATATCCTCCTGGTCGGAATAAGCCACTCGTCTTGGTTCGAGAAGTGACTTTCAAGCACCAATGCGTAATGTGTAAGTCTCTACCCTGCCCCAAGAAAACAAAAAGACTATCGCCATTTTGTGGACCTTGTAAAATAATAGGTACGGTCACTGTTTTCAGAGTATGAACATTTACTTATATATCTCTATATTGATCTTATGCCACGTTGTTGTACATTTCGCGACAATAAATAACACCTGCCAGTTCTTTTTTTATCTTGTCATTATGGCGTTTGAACGGCGCCAACCTTACCAAAGAAACCTTTTCTCTTTCGCCTTCCTTCCTTCACTTGTATTAATGGCGTCTTCTTATTGTGTACATTGTTCTCTCTTAAAAGTTTAACACTGAAAAGAAAAGAAATAAAAAAAAACAACTACACAAAGTCAAATCAGAAAATTATTCCATTTCTACGCCGAACCAAACTTGCTTCGTTTCCTCCCCGCCTTTTCCCGCCCCGAGTGTTTAACGTAAATTTGTCTGATATATTTAAAGATTACTCGCTCTCAAATGAATTCTCTGTCGATGTAGCGCTGTTCTTTCATACACTTAAGATTTACAACGAAAACAGTTAAAAGACAAACAAAGAAAGAAGCGATGCCGAGCCTCTGGTGACGACGAATCGTTAATCAAATTAAATTACGAAGTAAAAGGAACAGAAGAGATGGAAAATGAGGCAAGGATGCAAAGTACATAAACAAACAAAAAAAAATATAAGCGATATTTCTTGAGGTGAAGATTTGGACAAATTCTTGATGTCGGTATTATCTTGTGTATTTTCAAGAATTTCATCGAGATTGATTAGGTCACAGATTGTTGTGGCGGCTGCATTTGGTGATAAAAGCGAATACATAGATTTTATTAAAGAATCTCCGACACTTGTTTTTCCGTAGCTACCAATTTTATATTGCATAATTATGATAGTATCTTCCCATTTTCCGTATCTGACGGATCAAATCTCTACCGATTTCAACAGCATCGTTCAAACACATTTGTGGTTCTGCATTGGTTCCAGGTTTGTTAAGAATCTACAGAAATAATGACTGCTGGCTATACAGTTGCGATCAAGTGAAAGCAAGATATTTTAAGGAGGCACGGTGGAGTAATGGATAGCGGCTTGGATTGAGGAATCGGAGAGCCGAGTTCGAATTCCAGTCGAATCCATTACATTCACTTACGTGCTAATACCATTGGGAAAGGTATGAATCCTCTTCCTCTCCCTCTAGCTATCGGTAAAATAGCAGGACAGACTGGGTTCTATATCCTTGGAGGGCAACTGGTCTAGGAGAAGGACAACCCTGAATTCAAAACCTGTGGAGGGTTGTTTGGGAACCTTGTGGCATTCGGTGCACCAGGTCTCTGTATTCGTCCCTTCAAAAAGTGTGGATGGTTCTGCACGAAACCTTCACCACTATAATCAATTCTTATGTGCTATACATGCGGGTTTGGGGACCGCTTGTGAATTCCAAATTCCCATGAAACTCCAATATTGGAGCCGGCTCAACCCACCTCGGGTGAATGCCGTTACAAGAACAAGAGAGAATAAGATATTTTAATTCTGTTATCATTATCGTTTTTGTTTGGATCCATTTATTTACAATTTAGCAATAGGAGAAGGAAAAATACATATTTACCGATACATATGAAAGTTATAATTCGTTTTTTTTTAGTATAGACAATATATTTTATAGAGAGTTTTATTTCTGGCAACTGAGATGCACCGGGTGAAACTTTATAGAGTAGCGATCAAGTAAAATCAACTTTTTGTACTTTATTGACAAGTTAGCAAAAGGACGGGATAAAGATATATATTCAGTAGTGATCAAGTAAAATCAACTTTTTGTACTTTATTGACAAGTTAGCAAAGGAGGGGATAAAGATATATACTCAGTAGCGATCAAGTAAAATCAACTTTTTGTACTTTATTGACAAGTCAGCATAAGGTGGGGTTAATTATATATCTACAGATACATATGAAAGTTATAATTCGTTTTTCAAATATATAAAAATATATTTTATAGAGATTGTTATTTGTGGCGACTGAACTGCACCGGCTTTAACAGCAAAACTGACCGAATCGTGCATCAGCAAAATTGTTCAGTTGGTAGATTAAACTTTGAACCATTGTATCTTAGAAATGATTAAATACATCTTACTGGAATTATCGGAAATTTTTATAACACGACTGGACTCTAATTTGAACAAGAAGAATGAGTTGAGATGATGATCCCTCTTCCTGTTGTGGCCTTCTGATCCAATTTTCCTCACTACTGTTGCCTCTTTTTACTAAGAATCATCCTTAGGCGCATTTCTGAAATGTGTTTACCGTTAAATTTACTTCATATTGCGCAAAACTTAATAAATTATTTTATTAAACAATTTCTAAGCTAAACTAAGTCTACCAGAGTATTGATACTTGTAATACCAGTTCTTGCAGCTCTTTCGGAATTTTCCAAAACAGACTATAACTACGACTGTCTTGGTCATGTCCCTAAGTGCTTTGATTAGTCTCGGTTGATACTTGTATCGTCCAGGGTAAGACGATAAACTACATCCGACAGTAAGGCCTCTGATCGGAAGATTGGAGGTTTAGAGGAACTTGGAACCACCTCTTAATTGCTGTTGTTCCCAGCTCTACCCTGATGAGAGGTGGTAGCAGTTGTTAGCATCCCAGGTATAGGTAAATAGTTAACCCCTAAACTTGGGTCAAACACTATGAAATTAAAAAAAAAAAACATATTTTTATAGTGAAAATACTAGCAAAGCATTTTTAATAGTAAAAGATTACTAGCAATACATTCTTCAAAAAAATTACCAGCAATACACATTTGAAAAAAATTACCAGCAATACACATTTGAAAAGAATTGCCAGCAGTACACCTTTAGAAAAAAATACACTATTGGAAAAAAAATCCAGCAATACAATTTTGGAAAAAAACAATTACCAGCAATACCTTCTTGAAAAAAATTGTCAGCATTACACTTTTAGAAAAACATACTCTTTTGCAAAAAAAAAAAAAATTGCCACAATATACTTCTGGAAAAAATTTCCAGCTGCAAATTTTGGAAAAGAAAATCTAGATATATACTTTTCGAAAAGAGAAGTTACCAACAATACACATTTGGAAAAAAACATTACCAGCAATACCTTCTTGAAAAAAAAATTGTCAGCGATACACTTTTTGGAAAAAAATACACTTTTAGGAAAAAAAGAAGCGTAGAAGCGTGGCAGAGATGGATGTAGGTCAAATAGGAAATATTTATCAATCTAACATGTACACTTTTCATAAAGCTTCATCAGAGAATAAGATATAGTGAAAAACAAGAATGAAATTCTGGTATATTTACTTTTGTGTTGTCCGATTTTCATTGGTGATTCAGTCATGATGTTCATTCAAGTTTTTAAACCAACGTTTGTGACATTCCGAATTTGTGGCATTCCGAATTTGTGACATTCCGAATTTGTGGCATTCCGAATTTGTGACATTCCGCATTTGAGGAATTCCGAATTTGTGGCATTCCGAATTTGTGGCATTTCGAATTTGTGACATTCCTAATTTGAGGCATTCTAGATTTGTGGCATTACTAATTTGTGACATTCCGAATTTGAGGTATTCCAGATTTGTGGCATTCCTAATTTATGACATTCCGAATTTGAGGCATTCTAGATTTGTGGCATTCCTAATTTGTGACATTCCGAATTTGAGGCATTCTAGATTTGTGGCATTCCTAATTTATGACATTCCGAATTTGAGGGATTCTAGATTTGTGGCATTCCTAATTTGTGACATTCCGAATTTGTGGAATTCCGTATTTGTGACATTCCGAATTAAAGGAGCGTTGACGTGTCCATTCAAAGTTTCAGGAAGTTAACGGATTGAAAGTCAAACTGAAAAAAAAAACATAAATATATACTTAATATATTTAAGTGTATAATGACCCGCTTGTGTGATATTCAGATTCAGTATCTAGATGGGTGACAATATGGGAATATCAGGTGGTGTAAGCTTGGATGTGCGGCTGGTGTATTCGATAATAGCTCGGAATTGTTAATCGGAGAGCTGAGTTCCAATTTCAGTTGGACTAGTTATATTCACTTACGCGCAGATACCCTTCAGAAAGATATGGATCGACCTCTTCCCTCCAGGTATGGGTTAATTATTATGGGATGTATCATAAAACCATCATTATTACAAAAAGATTCTTACAATGATAAAATATTTTCTAGCTTTAAATAACATACAACGGTAAGGTCAGCCGTAGAAAATCAATCAAATTATAGGTTTTTGAAAAACTCCATAGAAGATTTGCAATATTATCGGTCCAGACCTAGCACATCGGCTTCAATCACTTTCTCACCAATGTAATGTAGTTTCTATGTGATATATTTTTATGAATATTTTCATGGTTCTTATTCTAATGAGCTTTCCTCTTTGGTACCTTGTCTTTGAGAATTTTAGTCTATTATTAGTTTGGCAGTTTATTACTAGTTTGCGAAATTTAGTCTATTTCTAGGGAGGCACAGTGGAGTAACGGATAGCGGCTAGGATTGAATTCGAATTCTAGTCAAAACCATTACATTCACTTACGGTCTAATAACCTTGGGAAAGGTATGAATCCTCTTCTTCTTCCCTCCCCCAGCTTCCATAAACTTGGATGGCAACTGATCTATCACAGAAAGAAATGGCAACATACTGCTGTAAAAATCTACCTCGTCAGTCATGTATCGGAAGATTCATGATGGCGTATGGCACATAACTGACTGGGTAGTTTGGCAGGCAGACCCCAAATTTTTATAATAGAAATATCTAGATGTAACCGCAAGTTCTATGTTAACAGTTCCTTCTCTTTGTGTAACTCTCATCTTGAAAGATTTAAATGCAATCTCAATCGTTAACTTCTGCCTTCTGAATTCCTGTTCTTTTATTTTCCTCTCCCTTTAATAATGTTTTTTTTTTTTTTTTTGTCGCATGTTCTTTCACGTTCAATAACTCTTTTAATGACTTTATTTCCTTGCTTGGGGTGAAATGATTAGACTTTAGTTGCTGTTGGGTGATTTTGTTTAGCGGCACATCAACCATTATGAGTTATTTATTACCAACATCTATATATTTAGTAATTTTATGCTTTCAAAGTGAAGTTATGAAAAAATGTACTTTTATATTTTTTTAGTGTTGCCCTGATTATTATTTTCCTATAAATTGTATTGTTACTCATTTTATTATAAAAATATTACTTTTGATTTTTGCTATATGGAGCATGTTGAAACTTGACTAATGCATGGAATAATAATACAACACAAAATGTACTTAGAACAAAATGTATTGAAACAAAAAAGTATACACAATATTTACATATATTCTTTTGTATATTCCTGGGAAGACCGTTCCTGGAGAATGTGTTGACTGAGTCGCAGTCGGGCAGAGTCTCTGGTTGAATCTCTTGATTCCTTTCCTCGTCTTCCCGGTACCAACCATATTTATATGGTCGGTACTCCACTATGCAAATTAGGTGGATCCTACCACAACAGAGCACCATTTGCCCATAGGTGTGACCCTAACGGGGGTTACCACCCCCTAAGCAAGGTGTATCTGAGAACAACAGCAATTAAGAATTGGTACCACACTCCTCAAAACTTCCAATTTCCCGATCAGATGGCTTGCTGCTGGATGTAGTTTATCATCAGACACAGGAAGGGAAATGATTAAAAAAAGATTTTGTATATTAACTATAGTTTTAACATTTTAGCGAGATTTTTTTTTTCATTTATATCTCTATTTGTTTTAAATGCTTTAAACACTCTCATAATAAGGAATTTTATTTCATATTTAAAGTATTAATTTAGTACCAACAACTGTCTTAAATATATGACTACTGGGACTTTTTAGTTTTCTTCGTTTGCTATTTTTATATAATATTATGGCGGAACGGTAAACTTGAATATAACTTTCGCCTTTTCTGCAATTTTCTAAACTAATATGGATACTTTCCTTTCTTATTTCTTTTCATGGTGTCGGCTTTTAGGAAAGGTGTGGTTAATTAAGTGGGCGAAACTTTGACAGATACCAAATTCGAGACTGTAAACTGTAACGAGACGGAAGTATATGTGACCGACATCCCACAAGAGGTGCTGTTTCTGGAGGCCATGAAATCGTTAGGAGTAAATAACGGCACAGAGAGAAGGATAATTTACAAGTCCGACTTGTTACAGGTGTCTGTTCTAAAATTAAGTGGGACCGACTCAAAATAGCAAGACAATGTCGAGGGAGGTGTGGCGAATATTAATATATTTAAAATCTGCTATATTTATAGGGAAGAATGCTTAATATCATAGATAGATCTCTTATTGATGTCGACAGTGTGGACATAGGAATAAACATCTAAACCTACTGCTTTTTATTGTTTAAACTTTCATTAATAATCTCGAATAGGTGACGCCAAGAAATCGCTAAAAAATCAGAATACCATGATGAAAAGATGCTTCTAGTATAACGAAAACATAGTTTTATCCTCAAAATTTATATGTTATTATTAAGAGGAAGGCTCAATGTATTTTCTGAATATTTAATGAAATTTTTGCTCCTTTTCAGAATATTCTAAATGTTGCCCAAATATACACTGCGGGCCAAATTATTATCGAGATAACATTTTTTCTAATATTTCAAAAACCGTCCAATCAATTCACACATTCACAATTCCCTGAAATTTTCGTACTGATCTGCGCAATGTAAACAAACTGGCGCCATATTTGTTATCAGCACGGTGATTTGAGCGTGCCAAATTATTAGAAAAGTGTAAGAATTTAGTGAAAAGATGGGCCGTAAAAGCAGTTTAAGTGATGCTGAAAAGAAAACTATCACCTCAGAACTCTCAAAAGGTAAATCTGCCCTAGAAATTTCAAAAATGATAGGGAGGTGTCATCCAACAGTGAAAAAGTTCACCGCCGACCCTACACAAGTACGCAAAAGGGCAGATAAAGGCAAGCCGAGGGTTATTTCACGTCGTCTCATGTCACGACTTAAACGAAAGGCCACGAAGAACCCAGGACTTACCAGTCAAGAGCTTTTCAGTCGCATTGGGGATTCTACTGTGTCTAAAAGTACTCGGTGAAATAGCAACAACAGTCAAACCTGTATCGAAGCCTCCGTTGACGAGAAATCACATTCAGAATCGACTGAAATGGGCCGTGGACAATATGAAGATTGACTTCTCTAAAGTTTTGCTCACAGACGAAACTCGAGCAACACTTGATGGGCCAGATAAATGGTGCAAAGGCTGAGTAATGAACGGACAGAATCGCCATCAGCGTTTGAGACGCTAACAAGGCGGTGGAGGCATAATGATCTGGGGTGGTATTATTGCAAAAACATTAGTGGGCCCATGGAGACTACCAGATGGCGTCAAAATGACTGCTGATGCATACATAGCGTTTAGGAAGGAGCATCTTGAGCCGTGGATGAAAAGGCAAAGAGTTGCCTTCAGAAGGGCCATTGTTTTTATGCAAGATAATGCTCCCTCACATGCTGCTCACAAGACTACTGAATATTTGAAACAGTTAGGCTTCGATGGATCTCAAAAAATAAAGTGGCCAGCAAATAGTCCGGATTTGAACCCAATCGAAAACCTTTGGAGCATCATGAAGCGAAGACTGTACGCCAACGGACGACAATTCAGGAGCAACGCTGAGTTGTGGGAAGCAATTCTTGGCATATCTCGCGGCATTACAGCAGATGACATCCTACAATTAACAAATTCTATGGATCGTCGACTTCTTCAAGTAATTTCAAAACAAGGAAAGCATATTCCATATTAATATGTTTAAAACTGTGCCTTTGTATCTGTTATTATTTGTTTGATTATCTTATTTATTAGCTTCTTTTGATCATAAACATTCACGTGCAACATTAATGAACGTTTTGTTTGCTCAATTCTGGGAATTTTACTAAACCTTCCTAATAATTTGGCACGCTCAAATCACTGTGGTGATAACAAATATGGCGCCAGTTTATTTACATTGCGCAGATCAGTACGAAAATTTTAGTGATTGCGCAGGTCAGTGTTGCCAATTTTGTGTGAATTGATTGGACGGTTTTTGAAATATTAGAAAAACATTTATCTCGATAATAATTTTGCACGCAGTGTACAACAGTCCCTGTTGTGCTTCCATAGATAAGTATGTGTTTAAACACTGCTTTTCAAGACAGGACATACCTCTCTGACTGGTGCAACAAAATGTCTGGCTTGGTCTTTATCCAGGTTAATTCAAAGTTTAGTAAAGATCTATAGTCACAACACATGAAGTCAATATTACCCCAAGTTATGGGTAAAATAAACGGACAGATTGGGCTCTAAAGCCTTGGTAGGGCAACCAGTCAAGGAGAAGGAAAACCATGAATTTCAAACCGTAAATAATACAAAGGGAGACTACTCCAGTAACTTTCCTGAAGAAGATGCTTGTCAATCTGGACTTCGGTTAATTTTGATTAAAATACTTACTTCTTGCGTCGGCGCATGTATTAACTTTTAGCATAGCAAATTTTAGCCTCATTTTGCGGTGACAGATACATTAATTTAGAAATTCTTGCCAAAATCAAATAATTGTTGGGTTTTAATTAAATGTTTAGAACTTATTCACAAGTGAATGACATGAAATATTTCTTAGAAAATATTAGTAAAAAATATTTTTGTGTTTTACCCCCTTACTTAATTTTATGAAAACATAAGAAATTCAACGTGATAATTTTTTATTGAATATATTAGTTAAAAAAAAATTCTAAATCAACGATTTTTTTTTGCAAATTCAGACCTCGTTTTACTGAAAATCTGCCATCATATTAATTATTAATAGTTATCGTCTGCTAACAATTATACATCACCATACCTAACTACGTTATGCTGTCGATAAATCGATCAATATGTCAGAAAAACAAAACCCTGTGGTTTAGAAATGCATGTATGCAACATTTTATGATATAAGTAAGTAATATTTGCTTAAAATAAAATTTAACTTTAAATTTGCTAATTTTCCTCAAATAGCCTTTCAGAATATATATTTTATTTTTGACAAATTTTTTTAAACAGTGAATTAACTTTTGTTTACAAATGTGTCAAAATGGCTGATGTCATCGATTTTATTGAAAAAAAATGATTCCGATCAATATAATTTGTGTAGAAATACACCACAGAGTATTTTGCTTACTGGAAATAGGAAATTTTAAATCCCTTAACTTTCAATTAAATTTAAAATGAAAGCTTCAAGAAAGGTTTTTCATTTTTAAAAATTCATTTTAAATCTGACGTATTAGTGGAGGTATTTACGGTAGAGAGCTAGAATTCGAAGGCGCATTGTGATAGTGAAAATTGCCTTCCAAAAGCTAAACAGAGTATTAAGAATGAGGTAAATTTCGTTAGTGTTAAATGAGTACGTAGATGTTAGATAATATCTACCCTCCAATATGGAAATGAATTCTGGAAAATCTCCATGCTGACGAAAAAAAGTTTTGAAGTAACAGAAATTTAGTTCAAGAGAAAGATGCTAAAAATACCATGGATCAAACTTTAAAGCAACTTGCTTTCAATAGGTCAGGCGAATGTCAGATTGTCCAAGTCCTCTTTCTTCATTATGCACCCTAGAGATTTCAACTGTCTCTCTGCTAAGTAAAAGTGTCTTTTTGTTTCCATTTTCTCGAAAACTTTGTCGTTGATCACATGTTTCTTAATACTCTGCTTTGTTTAAATATCCGTTTCTTAATAGTCAGCTTAGCTTTGGGAAGTCTTCTTTCGCTATCCCAAATCGCCTTCGGGTTCCAGTGTTGCTCTTACCGTTTTTTGCATAATAATAAAAAGTCCATTGTTATATTTAATTCTATTTATTCAGTTTGATTCTCAGCATTCTATTTGATGCTATTTATTTTGTTTTATATATATATATATATATATATATATATATATATATATATATATATATATATATATAGTTTATGCAAATTTAGGTAATCCGTATGGGTAGACCTGAGGAGAATGATATCCAGAGAGCTCAATGTAAAATTCAGAGCAGATATGTTTGAATAAAAGACAGACCACGTTAAGATTCCATGTAATAAGCTATTTCACCATAACCCCTTTAACAGGGTTATGGATCATCAGACTTTACTTCCAAAAGCTGAAATGAAAACTAAAAAGAAATTCACACGTTTTTTACGGACCTCATTAAGTATACGCAAAATTAACGAAGTGAGGAAGTGAGGTGGGAGAGAGGATATGAGTGTGTCATATGTATCATTTTAGTTTCCTATTTTAACCCCAGTGGATGTTGCTCAAATCTAACGCGTCTCGTCTCTAGATAAAGGTGGTTAAGGGGTGAGCGATAAGGACTACATTAAGGAAGACGGTACAATAACCCCAATAAATTACACGACAGGTTTCATTCAAATTCTTAGACGCTGTCAGTTCGCGTTACTTTAACGTACATATTTGGGAGGTTAAGGTTTGATAAATATCTAAATTTTAAAACAAGGTTTGGGTCAACCAATGTTTTTTTTTCAGGCATTTTCCAAATGTGTCACAAGTTTATACACACACACAAATACACACACACACACACACACACACACACACATATATATATATATATATATATATATATATATATATATATATATATATATATATATATGTATATGAAAATTATTTTCATTCTTTATTTCAGCTTTTGGAAGTAAAGTCTGATGATCCAGAACCCTGTAAAGGGGTTATGGTGAAATAGCTTATTACATGGAATCTTAACGTGGTCTGTCTTTTTATTCAAACATACATATATATATATATATATATATATATATATATATATATATATATATATATGTGTGTGTGTGTGTGTGTGTGTAAACTTGTGACACATTTGGAAAATGCCCGAAAAAAAACATTGGTTGACCCAAACCTTGTGAGTGAAATTGGTCAGATGGAACTCTTTGGGAGCCGTCAATGGTTATTTCTACCACGATTTCAAAAGTCATAGTGACCGAGTGTTTGATCGTACAAGCCTCGTTCAGACTGTTGATCACGACACATGGTGCATTCTCTCCCCGAAGCTGCAGCTAAGGTCCGCTCAGCAAAGATGAAGTATAAACAACAGGCGGGCTCTATGGTTATTGAAAGACAAAAATATTCCCAAGCAGGTGTCTGCAACAGTGATGGCTAACTGTCTTACTATACCCAGAAAGGAACGACCAGCCACTAATATATATATATATATATATATATATATATATATATATATATATATATATATATATATATATATATATATATATATATATATATATATATATATATATAAAATGAAAATGAGAACACATGGAGTATAATTCTACTTTCTGTAGCATTTAATTTAAAAGAGGACTCAATACAATGTAGAGCTAAATATTATTTATGGCAATTATGTTTCAACTCACCAAATGTGAATCCTCGGGCGGTGGTAAACTACTGGCATATATATATATATATATATATATATATATATATATATATATATATATATATATATATTTATTTTGTGTATTGAGGCAGCAGATCATTATTTAAACATATATTGTTAAATATAAGAGACAATGAATGTCTATTATGTTGGATCATGAACCGTTCGAATTTCCGTATGTTTGCGTTAATTTCGGGTGAAAATAAAGACAAAAATTGTTCAACATTTGGATATTTTTTTTATTATGTTGGTCCTTCATCTAAACTTGCGGCTCACATGAGCCATCTTCAGAGTGGTTAACCACGGCTCATGATCAAACATAATACATATTCAGTATATTATATTTAAAAATATATGTTATATATATATATATATATATATATATATATATATATATATATATATGTCTGCGTGGGTGTGCATGTGTGTGCGTTCGTCTATGATTGGACATTTCCAAATTCAGACTCCGTACGGAGGAGTGTAAAATGTAAGTGCTTTTGTTTTTTTCCCAATATTCCCAAGTTGAACGGAAGAGACCCTACCTAGAAACTCGACATTCAATTCCTTATCAGTTATTTTCGAACACGTACCCCAAGCACCGGTGAAAAATAATTTACTAGTTTAATCACGATGATAAAAGATACTAATCTCTCTTCTTCTTCTTCTTCTTCTTCTTCTTCTTCTTCTTCTTCTTTGTCACTCCATTTCTCTTTTTCTTTCTCACTCTCACTCTCTTTCTCTCTTATTCTGTCTCTTCTCGCAACCATGCACCTTCTTTGTCATTTTATCCATCTGCATTTCTCTTTCTTTCTCTCTCACTCTAACTCTCTTTCTCACATTCCTCGCAACCCCGAATCTTTTCCTTTGTCACTTTATCCATCTGCATTTCTCTCTCTTTCTCTTTCTTTCTCTCTCTCTCTTTCTTTCTCACATTTCTTGGAACCACGCATCTTCTCTTTTGTCACTTTATCCATCTTCATTTCTCTTTCTTTCTTTCATTCTTTCTTTCTTTCTTTAACTGTCTCTCTCTCTCTCTCTCTCTCTCTCTCTCTCTCTCTCTCTCTTTCTCTCATTTCTGGCAACCCCGAATCTTTTCCTTTGTCACTTTATCCATCTTTCTTTCTTTCTTTCTTTCTTTCTTTCTTTCTTTCTTTCTTTCATTTCTCGCAACCACGCATCTTCTCCTTTGTCACTTTATCCATCTTCATTTCTTTCTTTCTTTCTTTCTTTCTTTCTTTCTTTCTTTCTTTCTTTCTTTCTTTCTCTCTCTCTCTTTGTCTCATTTCTCGCAACCCCGAATCTTTTCCTTTGTCACTTTATCCATCTTTCTTTCTTTCTTTCTTTCTTTCTTTCTTTCTTTCATTTCTCGCAACCACGCATCTTCTCCTTTGTCACTTTATCCATCTTCATTTCTTTCTTTCTTTCTTTCTTTCTTTCTTTCTTTCTTTCTTTCTCTTTGTCTCATTTCTCGCAACCCCGAATCTTTTCCTTTGTCACTTTATCCATCTTTCTTTCTTTCTTTCTTTCTTTCTTTCTTTCTTTCTCACTCTAACTCTCTCTCTCTCTCTTTCTCTCATTTCTCGCAACCCCGGATCTTCTCCTTTGTCACTTTATCCATCTGCATTTCTCTCTTTCTTTCTCACTCTCACTTTCTCTCTCTCTTTTCTCGCCACAACGCATAATCGATCGTTCGTTCAGTCATTGAGCAAAAGTGTAAATAAGAATTTTTTTTCTTTCTCATCTTCCTTATTGCGTACACACCGATATCGCAGTGGGATTCCACCTATCGAAAATGAAGATTAGCCACCTGGAGTTCTCGAGGCAAATCAATCATCTCACAAGTAACTGTGCACGACGGGAGGCTGAGAGACCCGATTTAATCCTCCATAAAAAACGCTCTTTGCTTACAAAACGCAGATTCCCCAACACGACGTCTAAAGTCGGCACAAAGAACCAATGATATTAACATCACTGTCAGTTGCAATGGCTTAAACAAACGGTTTAATATATACTAGTAATCTCGAATAGTCCCCAGACAAAAAAAAAGTCATTATAACTAGCAAAACATTAATTTCCATGAGAGACGAATGTAAATCCATCAAAATTTTAAATATATATATATATATATATATATATATTTATATATATATATATATATTTTATATATATATATATATATATATATATATATATATATATATATATATATATATATATAAATAAAAAAAGGGACGTCAGGCAAAATGACGGTTCCGTATAGGATACATGTTCGATTCCTGTCGGAGGACGAATATTTTCTATGAAAATTTCTCGGACATTCATGCCGGTAAATGTTGTTTAATACTGTTTATTATAAACAGAGCATTTACTTAAATATTTGTATCTATAAAAAGAATGTATAAACCTAGAAATGTCTTAAGATATATATATATATAATAATTCATTTTTATTTACATGTTTGAAAAAAAAAGATATTTGGAATTACTAACTGGGAACATTTATTATATTCCTCTCATTGAATTTTGTTTGCTTTCTTTGATGTTTTTTTTTTCAGTTTCATTGGATACTATGTATTTTCTTTGATGCTATTTGTTCTGTAATTCCGTTTATTCTCTTTGATTCCATGCATTCTAACTGATGCTAATTCTTCTCGTTGATTCTCAGCATGTGGTGCTATTTATTTTAATTGATGCTATTTGTTTTATTTGATTCTGTTTATTTGATTTGATTCTTTGTATTCTTTTTGATGCTATGTTTTATTTGATTATATTTATTCTATAGTTCTCTGTGTTCTATTTGATTCTATTTGTTACGTTTGATTGTATTTAGTCTAGTCGATTCTATGCTTTCTATTTGATGTTAATGGATCTATTTGTCTCAATTTATTCCATGTGATTCTATGCATTTTATTTGTTGTTTTTTGTTATATTTAATTTTATTTATACTATTTGATTCTAAGTATTCTATTTGGTCCTATTTGTTTTATTTAATTTTATTTATATTATTTGTCCTCTTTGTATTTAATCTTTTGATTCTATGTATTCTATTTGATTCTATTTATTTCTATGTGATTCTGTGTATTCTATTTTGGTGCTATTATTTTATTTGATGCTAATTGTTTCGTTTTATTCTATTCATTTGATTCTATGTATTCTATTTGGTCTATTTGCTCTATTTTAGTTGCTGCTATTTGTTTTATTTGATTCTATTTATGCTATTTGTCCACTTTGTATTTAGTTCTATTTGATTCTATGTATTCTATTTGATGCTATTTCTTTTATTTGGTGATAATTATTTTTTATTCAATTCATTCTATTTGATTCAATGTATTCTATTTGCTGCTATTTCTACGTGATACTATGTATTCTATTCGGTGGTATTTGTTTTATTTGATGCTAATTCTTTTATTCTATTCATTCTATTTAATTCTATGTATTCTATTTGATCTTATTTGTCTATTTGGCGCTATTTTTTATTTTATTCTGTTTAATTCTCTTTATTGCATTCAGTACGTTTTATTCTATATAATTAGCTGTATTCTATTTCTTGCCATTTATTCTATTTGATTCTATGTGTTCGGTTTTATGCAATATGTTTTTTTTTTTTGTTTCTATTCCTTCTATTTGATTCTCTGTATTCTATCATGGTTCTGTCTGTTTTATTTGATTCTCTTTATTCCATGTCATTCTATTTGTGGCATTTGATTCTGTTTGCTCCCTCCTGTGATCTTTATTCCATTTGATTCGTCTCTGTTCTTCCCCTTTAATTCTTTTCCTTCATTTTGATTTTATTTGATTCTGTTTATTCCTTTTTCTTTCTGTTTGCGCGCTTTGATTTATATTTGTTCCACTTGATTCAGTTGTCTCCCTTTTATTCGATTTGTTTTCCATTTGATTCTTAATTTTCCATTTAATCCTCTTTTTTTAACTGATTTAATTTGTTCCATTTGATACTATTTATTCTTTCTTTATTTGCTGTACCATTTGAATGTTTATTCCCTTCTATGGTTTCTCTTCCATTTGATTGTATTATTTACCTTTCATTCTGTTTGCTTCTTCTAATTCTATTCCTCCTCTTTGACTATTTGTTCCATTCTATCCATTTGTTCAATTTGATGCTGTCTGCTCCATTGCATACGTTTTCCATAGATTGTCTGTATACACTAATATATATTCCGGATGTACTAATATATCTTACCGTATGTAATAATACTTTCTATTGAATGTAATAATATATACGTAGAAATTATTACTGTTTATAATTTTAAGAATCCTAAAGAAACAGTTAAAATGTCTGGGACACATAATGAAGAAGTAATGGAGAATCCCAAACTAACTAGCCATATTGGAAGCATAAGGAACAAATAATAACTGTTAAATCTATAATAGCTGGGAGTCTATATTATTTCTGTTTTTATCTTGCAAGTGAACGTTGCCACAATAAAACTTAATAAAGAACAGACATGTAATGTTTTCAAATTTACTACTATTCATACATTGATTTTGTTATAATATGATAGCCATTCTGGGTATGACGATAAACTACATCCGGCAGCAAGGTCTCTTATCGGGAGGTTTTGAAGAGCGTAGAACCAACTCTTAATTGATTGTATTCTCAGGCCCGCTCTGACCCGGAGTGGTAGCACCAGTTAGGGTCCCAGCTATGTACAAATAATTAATCCTCAAACTGGGGTCAAAACACTATGAAAGTATAAAATAGCCTTTATAGTAAGAATAACAGATATATTTTCATAGTGTTATGGTCTGGTTCCTTGTTTCACGGTGATAGTCCAAGGTAGAACCAATAAAGAAGAACTGGAACACAGGTATGGAATAACACAGATATATTACAAACAGGAATATATACAGAGAAGTAGAAAGTGTTAGTACGAACAATCAGGTTTAGTAGTAATTGTCTGAAGGCGACTCTGTTTCGGACTGCCTCTGACTCGACTGACTGACTCGCTCGCTCTGACTGACAGACTCCTGATGGACTTCACTCCAGACTTCAGACAGAACTCCCTGCTTCCTCTTGAGGCGCAGTATTTATTACGTATGGCATAGTCCATTATGTTATTATGGGTAAGGTCCCATAACACATAGTGAAAAATTACCAGAAATATTTTTAAAAAAAGAAAGACAAAGGAGCAGCTATACATTTTTGCAATAATAATAATAATAATAATAATACGCTCAATACATTATTATAAAAAATAGCAGCCACAATAAATTTTTGTAAAAGAAATTAGTAATACTTCCAAGAAAATTAAATTTCGGCAAATGGCCCATAAGGATCAAGTAGTTCAAGTAGAGTCAGTAGTGCAAGTCGAGTCAGTAGTTCAAGTCGAGTCAAGAGTCGAGTCAGAGGCAGTCCGAAACAGAGTCGCGTTCGGACAATTACTACAAGACATTGGAATAGTGATACTGGTCGAGACTACATTGTTCTCTCTACGAAACCTGATTGTTCATATTAACACTTTCTACTTCTCTGTATATATTCCTGATTGTAATATATCTGTGTTATTCCATACCTGTGTTCGAGTTCTCCTTTATTGGTTCAACCTCGGACTATCACCGACGTACAAGGAAGCGGACCATAAAACTTTTTATCTTGGTTCCTCATTTTTTAAATAAAATGATAGACCTGTATATATTTCTGAGATGAGGAATTATGTGCACTATTTGCATGATCGAATCTATCAGATTTTCTATCAAGTAAATAATTGTCTCAACAGCAAAGATACAGATTTCCTAACAGAGAATGTTCACAGTTATTAATTAATTAATTAATTTATCATTAAAAAAAAATTTAATAATAAAGGAGAAACATATCATTTTTATTTAATAGTTGAATATTCTTGCTTCATAAAACACACTTTTAACACAAGATACAATAAAACATTTAAATTTATGGTAGGATCATTTTTAAGCTATTTAGATTGCGATAACCCAAAGTTGAGGAGAGCAGTCATAAAATGGTCTTGTAATTTGCATTCCAAAACAAATACCAACCTTGATATGCAAATCGGTCTACTGTTTACTCCTGGGTATGGGGTCAAACTATCAGGTCAACCCATAAGTTCTGTCCGAATTCTTAACTTTGTGTTAAAATGAACGAAATTTTAAGAGTATTTTATAATGTCTAATGGAGCTGACCATTATTTTTATGTTTAGATACATTTAAACTGATCCAATTTAATTTCAGAGAACAATAAAATTAATTTTACTTGATTAAAACATGCCAATATGGAAGTACCCAAGAATCATTTGAGGCACATAATGCTTTACGAGTTCAAGAAAGGAAACTCAGCAGCCGAAGCGGCTAGAAACATTCACTCAGTTTATGGAGAGGAATATGTGAATAAAAGAACTTGCAGAAGATGGTTTGCAAAATTCAGAGGTGGAGATTTCACCCTTGTAGATGAAGATCGAACCAGACGTCCAGTTGAGTTTGATGAAAAGCTTCTTGAAGCAGCCCTTGAAGAAAATCCCGCTTTATCAGTTGAGGAATTAGCAGTGGTTCTCAGTTCAAACCATAAAACTGTTCATTGTCATCTTCAACAACTTGGAAAAGTTCCTAAACTTGGAAAATGGGTGCGTCATGAATTGTCAGAAAACAACCTCAAATCCCGAGTTGACATCTGCTCTTCTCTCCATTCTCGCCAACTTGATTCACCTTTCTTGGATAGACTTGTGACTGGTGACGAAAAATGGATCTTTTATGGAAATGTTAAGCGTCGTAGACAGTGGCTTGGTAAAGGGTAAGGACCCCATCCACAGCCGAGAAGGGAACTTCATGGGCAAAAGGTTCTTCTTTCAATCTGGTGGGATCGCCAAGGAATAATTCAATTTGAATTCTTACCACCGAATGGAACAATTAATGCTCAAATATACTGTCAGCAATTAGAGCGTTTGAACCAAGCTTTGAAGAAAAAAAGACCTGCGGTAGTGAATCGAAAAGAGGTGATGTTTCATCAGGACAATGCACGATCCCACACAGCAAGAATCACGTCACAAAAGATTGGTTGGGAAAAAATTCCTCATCCACCTTATTCTCCCGATCTTGCTCCTTCGGACTACTATTTGTTTCGTAGCTTATAGAATCATTTGGAAGAAACAGCTTTTGTAACACAGGCAGAGGTTAGAATTGACATTTGTGAGTTCTTCGAATCAAAGCGAAAAGAATTTTACAGTAATGCAATGAGTAAGCTTGTTAATAGATGGAAGGAAGTCATAGATAATCAGGGAAAATACATTGTTGATTGAATCTGTAATTAAATGTAACATTTGGTCACTTGTTTTCTTTATTCAAAATTCAGACAGAATTTGTGGGATGACCTGATACATCCGGTAGCAAGACTTCTGCTGTGAAGATTAGAGGTTTTGATGAACCTAAAATAGAAAACACGATGAAAGTATAAAAATACATTTTATAGTAAAAATACCTGCAATATAATTTTATGTAAAAATAATGACCTACAATACTTATTTATAGTAAAATAAACAATATATATTCATCAGATAATGGCCAACACTAATGACACGCGTAGTAGCAAATGTTAGGTTCCCAACTATGGGAAAATAGTTAACCCCCACCCCAAACAAAAACAAAAACATTGATAGTATAAAAAACATTTTATAGTAAAAATATAAGCAATATTTTTATATGATAAAATTACCAGTAATACTTATTTATAATAAAAAATGGCCAACAATACTATTTATAGTAAAAAATGATCATCAGTACTATTTATAGTAAAAAAAAATGACCAACAATACTATCTATAGTAAAAAGTGACCAACAATACTATTTATAGTAAAAGAATGACCAACAATACTATTTATAGTAAAAAGTGACCAACAATTCTATCTATAAGAAAAAGCGGACAACAATACTAGTTATGGTAAAAAATGACCAACAATACTATTTATATGTAAAAAAAAATGACCAAGAATATTATTTATAGTTAAAAAATCTGCCAACATTATTATTTATACTAAAAAAAAGAGACCAACAATACTATTTATAGTAAAAATGACCAACAATACATTTTATAATAAAAAGTGACCCGCAGTACTATTTATAATAAAAGTGTACTTGAAAGGCAAAAAAGACTAAACAACAAAAAATAAACGATTGTCAATTGAAACAATGGAAAACATTATAAATCTTATTCAAGATGGCAATCAGAGTGTGGAGATAAAATGTCGGTTGCTCTCAACCAGCTGTGTCTAAATCTTTTGCCAATATAAAAGAAAGGTCGTATTTAGAAAAATAAAGGAAAGAAAAACGTACTGGTAGCCCCAAAAAATACATCAAAACCTCAGGATAAAGACTCAATGCAATATGCCTTCAAAATAGAGACGTTTGAATAAAATTGATATCGGCTCCGAAAGAGGAGAGCTGAGTTCGAATTCCAGTCAAGTTCTTTACATTTATTTACGCAAAAATACCGTTGGAAAAGGTATGAATCCATCTCTTCTTCCTCCAGCAATGGGTTGATTAACAGGAGAGACTGAGTTCAATAACCTTGGCTGGTAATAAGTCTACCACAGAAAGAATCAGCAATCGACCACGGAAAATCTTCTGACTAGTCCGTCATGAATCGAAAGAGACATGATCGCCCATCCGTACATCACGTATGCCACCTAAATGATTGACTGACAGCAAAACAAAAGAGTTGAAAGAGGGGTCAATATTTGTGATAGAACTGCAAGAAATCGGCTGAATTTAATGAGGTTCACAAACTGTAAAGGCAAAAGAGAACAGTCAATAGCACAGAAACAGGAGAATATGAGATTAAATTTGCTTAAAGTGAAAAATATATATATTGTGTGGACGATTGGATGAAAATGATATTCAGTGATGAATCCAGAATCTTTACTGATCTCGACGATAATGTTCGAATTTTTTCCTGTTGCCGTTCAGACGAAAAACTGAAGGAAATTAAACTGCATGTCATTCAAGAGGCATGTCATTTAAAACTCCAGGGTACGAACACTTGGACATTGAAATCCTGGATATATTTTTTTCATTTCGTCGATAAAAAACTAGTTTGGAAATGATGAAGTAATTTTTCAGAACAGTGATAGATATTGTCACAGAGCAAACAGAGATTTAATTTTTTTCCATCTGAAAGGAGATATACAATTAATAATAAGTCTAGATCTAAATTCAACCGATTATTTTTTTTTTCCAAAATGATCCTGTAGCCAACTGTCACAAATTCACAGTAACTCTAAATAGCTGCAAAACCCTCTTCCATATCGTCTGCTTCCTCTCTCCTATTGATCAATGATTTTTATGCGTTCGAAGACGGGTAGACTAATCCGGAGCCTGCACATCCGGGTTCTTCTATCAACCGTTTAGGTAACACATCCGGGTTAATCTATCAACCGCATTCTGTTATAAACGAGGAAATGTGTTCGTCCTGGATTTTTTCATTATTTCATTGAGCTAGTGTCTTCGGTAGGTCCACGCCCTCAGCCTTTTTAATGGTAAACGGATTCTTCTGTACAGGTCCATAAGAAAGCGCTAATACTGTGATGAATGCAGGGCCCCTTTCTTTTTATTGCCTTTTCGTATTTTTTTGTTGTTGTTGTGTTTGTATGAATGTGTGTTTGAGTGAATGCTTAGGATGAATTTATATTATTAAAGTCCCGCATTGATTTCCCCCAGTTAGCTGATGATTCTGCCACATTTAAGGATTGTAGGCGCGGTTATTACTGATATTATTTTTTTTTTATTTTATTTTAAATACTTTTGTTCATCTTTGTAAATATTCATTGAGTTAAGATTTTTAAATTGTTATTTTATTCCCCTTCCCCCCACAGATAATGAATTGTAGATGAATTGTAAATATGGGGATTAGTTAGGATTTTTATAGAGACATTGCGGTATTATGGTGGATGTAGTAAGAAAGGTAAGTAAGAATACGTTGTTTTGGTGTTAGGAATATTGTGGTATGTTTGGGTCAGTGTTTGTGGCTAGATAAGTTGAATTCCTCTTTTTGGCCTTGTGTCATATCTTCTGCACATATCACTTTCTTATATTTATTTCTGCTATTTATCAGAGAGGTCAACTGACTTCAATTTGAGAAAGTTGGAATCGCTTTGATAAAAATAAAATAGAATTAGTGATCTCCGAACCTGAAAGATTTATGGCTGTAAAAAAAAGGTCAAGTGAGAATACTAAGTATTATTTCTAAATATTGACAATGATCTCAATATGTTTTCCATAACATTGGATTATTTTAAAATATTTTTCTTTTTACCCCCAAGACGTATATCTTGGGAAAAAATGATACCTGCAATTCAATTTAATTTTTATGACAAAAATAGGCAGATCTAGGCTTTAAAAAAAGCTTTATTAAACTGCAATACAAGTTCGCGTACAGTGTCCTTTTATAGTCCCAGTAAACAGAAATAGCAGTTTCAAAGAGGAGAATAACAAAACAAGGGAAGACATTCTTGATTATTCATAACATTAATTTAATTTGTATAGATTTTCTGAAAACTGGATGTTCACTATTTACATTTATCGGGATATTCTCCTCATCTTTGTCACCATATTTATTACAACGTTTCGGCCGTTGTACACTCTGGCCTTCTGCAGGTGTTTGGAATGTCGATCTGAACCATTTATTTATCCAGAATTCCATACACAGATGTCCTCAATAAAATATGGCACATTGGATAAAAGCGTTAGTTAGATCCAGTGACAGGACCCATAGAGTGTGAGTTCAATACTCGGTTAAGGCCGTAGTGAACTTTGAGAAGGGAATTAACAGGAGGTAAGTGATAACTGACATCCATTAAACATGGAACTAGAACAGTCTACCCCAGTGAGGGAAATAAAGGGTTCAGTTCAACATTCTAACCACTTGAAGAAGGCCGGATTGTACAACAATTGTAATAAATATGGCGACAAAGGTGAGGACAATAGTACGAATAATGTAAATAGTGTACATAATACCTCATCTCCGAAATATAGACAAAGGCTGAATTTTGTTATTAATTGAAAAATGTTTTGCATATTATCTACAATTACTTTATTTATTGTCAAATAAAAACCAAGGTGAGTATACACCGGATGGCTAACTCCATAATTTCTGTGATAATTGTATAAAACTATTTAGAAAACTTATTCTAACATTTTAAATATTTTATTATTTGCCGGTCGAGAGATGTTTATTTTTGACTTTGGGAGACAGTTTCTTAGAAAATTTAAATATTTATCAACTATTGATTTTCTAACAGTAGTTAAAATGTGGCGAAACACTGAATGATTTTCTAAGCGTAGCACAAGACTGAAAGTATGGAGCACTCAGTGAGGATCGAGTTCGCTATTCAGTCATAATTAATTTAGGACGACAAGCTTGCTGACCATTACACCACATTTGTTATGTTCGTCCATAATGACTTAATATCTGCTCTAGCCATGATTTTATTTCACGTTTTTTCAATTTGTCCATTAAAACCGACATAATTTTAAAGGTGTGAAGCGCTAATTGTTCATAAAGTTGGCGTTAAATATGTTATCGGTTTGTGCTAATTATTGGGAGTGCCATCATT
Source organism: Acanthosepion pharaonis (assembly GCA_903632075.3). Lineage (NCBI taxonomy): Eukaryota > Metazoa > Mollusca > Cephalopoda > Sepiida > Sepiidae > Acanthosepion > Acanthosepion pharaonis. The sequence goes on along the minus strand of CAHIKZ030000047.1, from coordinate 1,065,378 downwards.
ACCAGAGACAAATGGTTACATTTGAATGGTGTTTATTTGTTTTTTGTTTAACGCCATATCAACTCCTTATGGGTCATTTTCTTGGGAGCTTTAGTAATTTTTTTTTTCTTTTTACTATTAAAATCTTTTGCTGATATTTTTTTTACAAATATGTTTATACTTTCATACGGTTTTGTTTGGGGAATCGCTGTTTGCTTGTAGCTGGTACCCCACTAACAGGTGCTTCTCGAATCGCTGTTTGCTTGTAACTGGTACCCCACCAACAGGTGCTTCTCGAATCGCTGTTTGTTTTGTAGCTGGTACCCCCACTAACAGGTGCTTCGAATCGCTGTTTGCTTGTAGCTGGTACCCCACTAACAGGTGCTTCTCGAATCGCTGTTTGCTTGTAGCTGGTACCCCACTAACAGGTGCTTCTCGAATCGCTGTTTGCTTGTAGCTGGTACCCCACTAACAGGTGCTTCTCGAATCGCTGTTTGCTTGTAGCTGGTAAAATTTGATAACAGGTGCTTCTCGAATCGCTGTTTGCTTGTAGCTGGTACCCACTAACAGGTGCTTCTCGAATCGCTGTTTGCTTGTAGCTGGTATCCTGTTTTTATTTCGTAATTCTACTAACAGGTGCTTCTCGAATCGCTGTTTGCTTGTAGCTGGTAAAGTACACTAACAGGTGCTTCTCGAATCGCAGTTTGCTTGTAGCTGGTACCCCACTAACAGGTGCTTCTCGAATCGCTGTTTGCTTGTAGCTGGTACATTGAAGCTCCCCCCAAGACTAAAATTGCAAGTTGCTTTTCTTTCGAATCGCTGTTTGTTTGTAGCTGGTATTATTATACTAACAGGTGCTTCGAATCGCTGTTTGCTTGTAGCTGGTTATATATGAACAGGTTGCTTCTCGAATCGCTGTTTGATTGTAGTAGTTTTCAACAGAGTTTCTCAGTTCTGTTTTTGCACTGGTACCCCACTAACAGGTATAAATCGAATCGCTGTTTGCTTGTAGCTGGTACCCCAATAACAGGGCAGACTCGAATCGCTGTTTGCTTGTAGCTGGTACCCCAGTCTAAGGTGCTTCTCGAATCGCTGTTTGCTTGTAGCTGGTAAACCACTAACAGGTGCTTCGAATCGCTGTTTGCTTGTAGCTGGTACCCCACCAACAGGTGCTTCTCGAATCGCTGTTTGCTTGTAGCTGGTACCCCACTAACAGGTGCTTCTCGAATCGCTGTTTGGCTGGTACCCCACATAACAGGTGCTTCGAATCGCTGTTTGCTTGTAGCTGGTAACCCCCACCTAACAGGTGCTTCGAATCGCTGTTGTTTGCTTGGTGGAATCTCGAATGTTCTGTTTATTACTTGTTAAATTTAGATGGCACTAACAGGTGCTTCGAATCGCTGTTTGCTTGTAGCTGGTTTTACCAACAGGTGCTTCTCGAATCGCTGTTTGCTTGTAGCTGGTACCCCACTAACAGGTGCTTCTCGAATCGCTGTTTGCTTGTAGCTGGTACCCCACTAACAGGTGCTTCTCGAATCGCTGTTTGCTTGTAGCTGGTACCCCACTAACAGGTGCTTCTCGAATCGCTGTTTGCTTGTAGCTGGCACCCCACTAACAGGTGCTTCTCGAATCAGACTGGACCTGGGAACAAAAACAATTAAGCTGTCACACGTTCCTCCAATCCCCCGAAAACGAAGATTTGCTGCCCGTTTTAGTTTATCGTCATACCCAGGAAGCTTTGAATGATCGGCGAAAATAGAATGTAACAAGGTTGTTTTTTGAGCAACTCCTTATGGGTGATTTAATGGCGAAATTTAATTTCCTTTGGGGCATTAATAACTTCTTTTAAAAAAAATATATTTCACCGATTTTAAATGTGAATTTAAGTTTAAGTGTCTAATGATTTTTTTCATTTTCTTTCAGATTTTGTCTTCCAACAGCATGGCTCGTGTCAACATCCATGAAGCGCAACCCACTTGGTCTCACGATTTTCACTGGCCTTACGTGGGGCAGTTATATTAAAATCAATTATCAAGGTTACTGTTAAGATAATGGTTCACAATGTTGTACTAGATATCATGGCTCATGTTAACATCCAGGAGTTCAACCCACTACGCATTCTTGGTCTCCTGACGTGGGGCAGTTATATTAAAATCAATTGTCAAGTTTACTGCTAAGATAATGGTTCAAACTGTTGTACTAGATAGGTTTTCCCCTCAGAATCTCTTTTGCACATTTAAATTGTGTTACAATAACTTGGACCGATTTTAAATGCGAGTTAGGTTTATGCGTGTAATGATTTTTTCTTTTTCTTTCAGATTTGGGCAATATTATTTTTCACTCATAATTGCCATGAATTAGATAACATGATCCAATAGAGAAATAAATAAATTTTTACCACTAACACTGATTTATTTACTGCTGACTTTGATCCGTTTTAATGAAACACCCTTATATATATAATCCGTCTTAATGAAGCACCCTTATATATAATCCGTCTTAATGAAACACCCTTATATATAACCCGTCTTAATGAAACACACTTTATTTGTTTTAACAATAATGTATTGTATTGCTGGTATTTTTTTTATATAAAACTCTAAAACCGATAACTTTTTAATTTGAATATATATTGTTGGTATTTTTACTTTAAAATCAATATTGATAACTTCATAATTTTTTGACCCCAGTGTAGGCGTTAATTATTTGCTCACAGATGTGACACTAATAGGTTTTACTACCTCAGACGTGAAAAGAACTGCAATTAAGAGCTGGTTCCCGCTACGTAAAACCCTCCCGACCTGATGCCTTCCTGCCGGATGTAGTTTATCGTCACACCTAGGACGCTTTGAAGGATGGACTTGTGGCATATTGTCAAGATGTATTACCAAGATACTTTTGAACATGTCTAAGTAAAAATTCTCCGAATATACTTATGCATTTACCGTTCAGACTATCTAAAAATTCTAGTAGACGAATTCCTCGAATCAAAGACAGAAGAGTCGTTTACGCAATTCTTCTGAAAGAGAATGCAACTTTAAAAAAATTCACATCTACTTTGATAACTGAATAATGGCGCCATATCTTTTATAGATAAAAGCTTTTATCAAAACAGTTGCTGCAAAGAATTCTATCAACTTGATATATCTCTAACGGTTTATATTTATGTATGGAAACCCATCATAGTCTGCGCAATCTACGCCTGTCGTCCTGAAATATTTACGCATGAGCGATGACTGGTAAGTAAATATAAAAATACTTTTAATCACACGGGTGAACGGAAAGCACCTGCAATATTCCTTGAAGGGTAAACCATGTGGTGAGTTTTTCGACACTTTTCGGAAAGTAACGCGGATACCGAAAGAGATTCAGCACAAGGATCAGAAAGACGATATTCTATTTCCTGTCAAGGTTCGGTGATGCTTCTAATATTTATCTTTGTATCATTTTGCGCATGCTCTAAATCGGTGGGTAACAGTGTGCGTAAATGTGTATTTGTATATGTGTATATATGAGTATACATTATTATTTAATATTATTACCCACTCCCTCGTAAATAAATGGACTGATACACTGTGATTACAGTACGGTATGAATATATTAATATTTAAATTATGCAACGGTCAGTTTTCAATCAGAACCTGATGAATGTATTTTGCATGAAACTGAGTTTTACTACCGCTGAAAATAAATGTATATGCTTTATTAATATCCTGTCATTCATATATATATATATATATATATATATATATATATATATATATATATATATGCCCAAGAGGATATAATCCAGGTAGATCTCAATGTACAGTAGAAATCAAGAATGTAACATAAAAGGCTCAAACACTAATATTCCATAGTATATAATTTATTACATTGGGATCGTAATCACGATCCAATTCATCAGACCTAATTTGTAGGTCTGATGCATTGGATCGTGATAATGATTCTGTAGCGGAAGTGAAAGGCAGCAGTCTGTGTGTTCTGCTGAACTGACTACAGTTCGCCGTTCTAAGAAGCAACGTGTCGCATGCGTAATATGTAAGCAGAAGAGTGGACGCTTACGCAAATGTAGCAACAGTCCCTGGCAAAATGAAATACTGGACGAACGAGGAAAGAAAAGAATGGCCTACCTTGGAAACGTCGACGAATCTGTGCGTCATGTAAAGTCCGGTTGCTCGGCGGGGTAAAAAAAAAAAGGATCAAAATGGCGGCGCCCATGTTTTATGACAGGTGATCTCGGACGACTAACGCGAAATCTCGTTGGCTAGTGATTCGTATGTAAATTATGGTCAGTCCTCGGCTGTATAAAGCGAGCCGTCTTTTGGGAGAGACAGAGGCGTTCTTGTGGGCGGGAAGCGAAGGCTGGGAGTGTGACCTATTTTTTCCGTCTCTACTTGGCCTGTTGGATTGTTACGTCGGACTGTCGTTGAACTGGATTTTGGCTACAAGTGTTGCGGTTGAGAAACAAATCTGTTGCAGACTTATTCCTACCAGAAATTGACACTCGTTATTTGTTTTCTTTTGGTTTTTCTTTTCTTTACCAACACACAATTTAATAAATTATAACCATGCAATATTAATGTTTGAGCCTTATATATATATATATATATATATATATATATATATATATATATATATATATATATGAAGAGATTGCTTAACTTTTAAATAGCAATATTTTTCCAGACTTCGAAGTTTCTTGGTAAAAAAATTCAGTCTTCGGGGGTTTCTGTTTTTAAACGATATTTCGAATTATTTGCATTATTTACGTTAGGCGGTTGTCCATAGGTTGATTTTGGGATGTTTGAACGTAAACACCGGTTGTAATAGATAAACATACCTCAGATTCTTTAAGAATGGGTTAAATATAGTTTGGTGATGTAATACGGTGTTTTTGACTCGTGTTTGTTATGAGTAAAAATGTTTTGACATAAAGAATTCTTCTGTTTTTAATTAGAGTGGCATTTGGGAAATGAAAGTTATGACCAGTTTTTTTTTCCAGCGTATTACGAGCGAGTTTACAGGGTTGTGTTCATAGATGCGGGCTTTTAGATTTTGACGATGTGTTGCCAATGTAAATATTTCTACATTGCAAATGTTTTATATGATAAATTCCGCCATTTGAATTGGTGTTTGATCAATTTTTCTTCCTAATTATAACCCCGATGGTTTTGGATGCAGTTATAATGAAACCAGTGTGGAAGATAACTTATTTACTTTCAAATTTTGTACATAGGGTTAGATGTTGGAATATTAATGTTGTGTTTTTGATGTTATAATTGCTATTGTTGGTGTTTAAATTTTGGGAATCTGGATGTTCGTTTACTAGCGTTTAGGATGAAATGATGTGGGTAAGAAATATATATATATATATATATGTATATATATATATATAATAAATTTACTTATTTAAAAATAGGGTTCTGTCGCTACACAGGAATTACCATGTTTTAAAACCAGAAGCTAAAAACTTTAGATTCAATTATAGAATTAAATTAAAATCCCTTCTTCTGTTTCATTTTCAAGCAAATTTTGGAATACCTTTTTTTGAAATTTACTGAGTTATATAAGCAGAAACATTCATACTATTAGTTTCTATGGCTATGGGGAAAACCAATCATTTTAACAAGGGGTGGTAGGGTATTCTTTTTCACTGACAACTATTGTATCAACATATTAGTTACTTTCGAAAATAAAAGGTCAAGGTAGGGTAAGAAACCTTTTCAAACGAATGGTGATAGTCGTTCGACGCATGTCGTATGGTCTTTTTCAACGACAAAAACTTTTTTCGGTATTTTTGTTTCGCCGTTAAATTTGTACCTATACATAAAGATTTATTTTCTAAAAAGGATTGTTTATATATATATACATACATATATATATATATATGTGTGTGTGTGTGTGTGTGTGTGTGTGTGTATAGAGGTGATCCTAAGATATATCGAAAAATTTTATCGGTGATCCTAAGTTTATCGAAAAATTACAAAGAAGGGTCTGTGATGCAGTCGATCCTGATCTGGCATCTAGACATCGCTCAATTTCGTGACGTGGAATCCCTGTTTTTTTCAACAAATATGTTCCATGCCAATCCTTCTGATCACCTTTCTTGCTTGCTACATCGACTTCAGGAATTTAAACGCACTATTATTTTGGCAATTAGGTCTCACAGTTTTACTGTTGAAATAGTAAGATTCAGCCGTATGTTTACTTGTATGAGTTTCCTTTCACACACTTCTCGCATTTGGAACTCTCTTCCATATTTCTTGCATCCCTGTCATCTACCATCTTCCAAAAATTGAATTCATTTCAACAAAAACATTTTGAGAGTTACATATTCACCAAAAATATATATATATATATATATATATATATATATATATATATATATATATATATATATTATATATATATATATATATATATTCACCACCCGTCATATTTAACGCGTGAGGGTCAAGCAGCTCAGTTCGAACGAACCGACAACCCGACATCAGTACATGTGATTCGATTATTGTTGTGAAGGCTTTGTGCAAAACCAACCACACATTTTGAAGCGCCGAATACAGAGAACAGGTGCACTACGGGCCACAAGGTCTCCAAACGACCCTCCGCAGGTTGTAAATTTCATTCTCCTAGACCAGTTCCCATCCACGGCTATAGAACCCAGTATGCCCTGCTATTTACCCATAGCTGGAGGGAGAAGAAGAGGATTCATACCTTTCGCAAGGGTATTAACATTTACCGGCCTGAATATCCGAGAAATTTTCACAGAAAATATTCGTCTTCCGACAGGATTCAAACCTGTACCCTATACGGAACCGTCATTTAGCTTGCCGTGCCTTTACCTACAGAGGAGCGTTCGGTTAGCAAGGTCGAATTTACTGCCTTTAAACTTAAATCTTCTATGAATCTCTCACGTACATTCATATCTGCTCATGGTGTATCAAATGTAAGCAAATGACGTCACACATTATGAAATGAGAAAAGTCCGACAATTATATATATATACAGTAATGTTTTCCGTTGACATGAACTGGAATGCTTATATTGAATTAGGTGCTTGGTCTACAAAGAAAAAACAATACATATGGTCTAAAAAGCATAGTTTAATTTTAATTTCAATCTAATAGATTAAATGATATTTCCAATCCCTAAAATACTTTGCTTTTCCAATCACTAAAATACGTTGATGTATTTAAATAAAATGGAATGAGTTTTTATTGTCAGTAAAAATGATAAAATCTTCTATATTGACAAATCTGTCAACATAGCGTAATTCAATTTATGATTAAAAAAAGTTTTTAAAACTAAGATACAGTTTATTTTAGAAAAATTAACTGATTTAATGTTTAATTAACCTCGATTGAAATAAATATTACTTACTTTAGATTTAAAATATAATTTTAAGATTAGCAATATTTTTAAAAAGGAGGTGGGGACTTGTTCTGTTTTGTAACTATTGCACCTTGATAATGATAGAGCAACAAAGAAACAATGTTCATAGCCTTTAATTTTTTTTTTTCACACTAACTCGCTGGTGTTAAGGGAATATCCCTAGCAAGCAAGGTGCGGTAATTTCACAAAATTCTATATTTGATACGTTTTTGAAGATCGTGGATTAATGGTCGACCTATTTCATGCACCTGACCCTTCCGGGTCCAGGCTCTATGTTAGATCGAAAAATGGAGTATTGCCGCTTTATCCGAAGATGGGGGTGAAGAATCCTCACTTTTTAGCGTTGTAGTGTTCAAAACCGTTTACGCGGTCTTGTAAGTGAAGATAATACATCCATCAAAAGAGTTGAAGACTTCAAATATTTTGGATCTCACATAACAGATTACCCCAAAAGACTTCATCATCCTCAAAGCTCTTGCATGGGATGCGTGTAACAAACTTCATACGACTTGGGACTCGAACTTTCCACCCCAATTAAAAGTACAACAGTTTTGAATATTGACTGAATCAGTCCTACTGTATGGATCAGAAACTTAGACATTATCTGCCCGTCTTGAAAGACGACTGGATGAGGTAAGAATCTACTTAGGAGAATCCAGAACATCAGTTGGGGATCCTATGCAACGCTTAACACAGTTTATGGAGAACGGAGATTAATCTCTCTTAAGCTCAAACAAAAGCGATTACAGTTTGCTGACCACTGTCACTGAGCGGAGAGGGAAATCATCTCAACCTTACTCCTATGGCATCCTTTTAGAAGTGTTTTCTCATGAAAATTGACTTTCCAAGACACAATAGCCCAGGACACAAGGTTCAAGACACAATAGCCCAGGACACAGGGTTCAAGACACAATAGCCCAGGACTCAGGGTTCAAGACACAATAGCCCAGGACTCAGGGTTCAAGACACAATAGCTCAGGACTCAGGGTTCAAGACACAATAGCTCAGGACTCAGGGTTCAAGACACAATAGCTCAGGACTCAGGGTTGGACATTGGGGATCTGGAGACAGTAATATTGGACTGAACAGTTTGGAAAAGGATTGTCAATGGAATTCCGTTCAAATCATAAGGAGGTTGAAGGATGATGATGATGATGATGAAGATGATTCTGTTGCTACTTCTCTTACCAATGTTCAGATGAACAGCATTCTCTGCAACCACCTCTTCAGGGCATGTCATCCCAGACAAGGCATGTATTTCCAGTTTCCATTCAGCATTTTCTCAAGAAATACCAGTTTGCAAAGCGTCATTTCACTTGGTTGTTTCCTTGAATACTATCGTCATTAGTTTTTCATTGATATTCCTCCATACAAAACAGTAAAGCCACTGAAACACAACGGGTAACAGGGTGGCAGGTTTTCAAAATCAGTAACAGAAACATTAATATTGAGCAGAAAAAGAAAAGAGTAACCAGGAGGACAGTAGACAGCGATTGACATTGCATATAATTCTTTTGCAGATTAAAGTTAGCTAGAAAGCATGGAACAGGAAAGGAAGTTCCACAAGCGATAGGTGCAAGAGAAGGAACTATTAGCATAGAATTTACGGTTACGTCTAGCCAGCTCAAATGTAAATTGATAAGATCCTCGAGGCCAGTCTAGAACTGCGCTTAAATTCAAACACAATAGTCACCATAGCGAAAAGCTCATTTAAACAATTACAATGAAAGTATTTATAGAAAAGCCATAGAGAAGCAACCTTACGGTAATGGGAAGGTGACTGGAGCCGAGTCGCCAGATCAGGACCAATAATACTGCAGATTCTTGTTTGGATCTTATCAGGGAGGTCAAGATAAATAACAGAGGAACTGGACAATATGTGGCAGCAAATTATTCAAATTAAGAGTCAATTGTTATCTATTTGTTGAAAATTGACTAATGCATGGAATAATAATGCAACACAAAATGTACTTAGAACAAAATGTATTGAAACAAGAAAGTGTACACAATATTTACATATAGTCTTTTGTATATTCCTGGGAAGACCGTTCCTGGAGAATGTGTTGACTGAGTCGCAGTCGGGCAGAGTCTCTGGTTGAATCTCTTGATTCCTCCCTCTCTTCCCGGTACCAACCATATTTATATGGTCGGTACTCCACTATGCAAATTAGGTGGATCCTACCACAACACTATCAATCTTTACTTCCAACACCTTCCTGTATCACTCATATTACACAGTTTATTCGTCATAAATTAACATAAATTAACATTAACAATATACCTTGAGTAGCTCTCGGGCCTTGTACTGATCAAAGTTTAGTTTAAAATATGTTGTTGTTTTTTTTGTTTTTTTTTAGTTGCGTGGCATTATTGTAGTCGGGGGTGTGGTCAATTTGAAATCATTTCCAGTAAAAGTGGTATAACTTAACGAATGGATATAATGAAATACACAACAGACTTATTAAAAGTAATCGAAACGTGAGAAATCGTCATGTAACAAACGCGTTGGCATTCTAAATCTGAAAAAGAAAAGCGATTCCAAGATTACGAAATGCTTAAAAAGAGGAAGAGAGATTTAGGCGGGAAAGATCTCAAAGATTTTGACGAAAGATCAATAAAAAAAAAGACAAAAAAAAAAGGAATAAAAAAACGCGAATTCGTGCTGTCAGGTACCATATCTTCTGCGGCCGAAGTTCCACTGCTACAACAGCCTTCAAATTCAAAACAATGTGTCAACAATAAACCGGAAACCCTCCAGGTGATTTTGTGATGAATAAACAAATCTATGTTTTGAATTATTTTCTGTGTTTTTGCGTTAATTCTATTATTTTTTTTTCCTTGTAAGTCGAAGACATTTTTTTTAACCCGGGGTCAACCTTAAACTTCAGCATCATTGTTGCAAGCTGTTTCTCTCTGTAGAAAAAGCAATCTAGTCATATCTGAAAAAAAAATGGGAAACCCTTGTTTAATAGGATCACTTTTTAAAATGTTCTCTTTTCTTCTCGTTAAGAAAATATTATTTCACTACGAAATATTTAAATGCAGGAATTGAAAGAAAATATAGTATACTATTTGCTTTAAATTATCCACTGTGCTTGGTTGGCTCAGGAGATAGAAATGAATACATTATGGGAACCAGGAATAAGGAGTGCCAGAGAAAAGCAATAATAACAACGAAAATTCCAATATGAGCTCTGATAAAAAACATGCAACGATAACAACAAAAATTGTAATATGAGCACTGGTAAAATGGCTTCTGAAGACATTAAGTTTATAATACCCAGAAATTCATACGCCAATGTCGTTAAAGACACATGGCAAAGTGGATAAAGACGTTGATTAGATCCAGTGACAGGAACCAAAGTTTTAATACCCAGTTAAGGAATTGGAGAATTTGGAGAGGTGAATTAATAGGAGATAACTGATAACTGACATCCATTAGACATGGCACGTGGAACTAGAAAAGTCTACCCCATCAAGCGAAATAAAGGGTTCAGTTCGACATTCCAACCATCTGAAGAAGGCCGGAGCGTACAACGGCCGAAACGTTGTGATAAGTATAGCAACAAAGATGAGGACATTAGTCCGAATGATGTAAATAGTGTACATAATACCTTATCTCGGAAATATAGACAGAAAATATAGTATGTTGTAGCAAAACAACAAAATTATTTTTTAAGGTCTACTTTAGCTCTTCTTATTTTTTTAATCCACGTTTCACCTCGACTAAAAATTGAAATATCTTAACAAAATCTTAAATCGTATCACGAAACTTTTTCTTTCTCTTAACCTAAATGCCAAATACCTTCATAATATTCGCCTCCCGCTTCTACCACAAGGATATCTGCCTCAAATCGAGAGTCACTAAGTTTGTGCCTAAGTTAAAAAAAAAAAATTAAGTTCTGTACTCTTCACGTAAATAAGGTGATCGCCTTTATCAAAAGAAAAGTACAGAAGGAAAATAAAACCAGTCTTTCGTTTCTGCGATTCAAAAGAATTTATATAACTTTGTATGCGAGTGCATAAAATTTAGCATAAAATTAGATTGTTCGAAAAATAAGTTTATTCCTGAATTAATTTAATGTTATATTCCGTGTTAATAGAAATATATACTTGAACAACACGATGGATAAATAAGTAAAGGTTTATTGTAAAAAACAGTACAATAAGAATAAAGGTAACAGTTATGCATAAGGTCGTCACAAGTCAATCCAATAGTGTGTGCTACTAATGAAAGGTCGGTTCTCGCGTAGGTCTAAGTTATACTAAACAGATCCCAGCTAGACAATATTTACCAGCCTTCCCACGAGGTAGGATGTGGGACAAGGCCGAATTTAATGTGGGGCAATCCGAGCCCGTAGGCTCTGCCAACAATACCCCGTAAACCGCATAAACGGGTCCGGGTCTGTGTACCTCCCCGGACGAGATTCTGCCCTTCAGAGAGTTCGACAACAGCTAAGAGATGAATTAAAGATCTCAGCTAGTATATTTAGATACCCTACCACGAGGGTTGCATGTGGCACAAAGCCGGTTTAACGTGGGTTCTCCGAGCCTGTAGGCTTGGCCAAAAATATCTTAACTGAATTTGAATCTCATCCAGTTAATGACAAACGTTGGAAATGATACTCTGGTTAGATTCCAAAAAGCTCATGAGGGTTGTATATGGCACAAGGTCGGTTTAACATGGGTTCGCCGAGCCCGTAGGCTCGGCCAAAAATATTCCCTTTTGAACCCATATAAACGGATTCAGGGTCAGTCTACTTCCCCTAACTAGACTCTGCACTTCGGCAGAGGCTCATCCGGGTTCCTCTCTGTCCGAAGGCAGAGAGTTCGGCTGTTTTAGTTGGAACAGGTCGCAGCTAGGCTCCGTTGACATATTTTTACTTATATGTAGTTAATAAATAGAGTGTAGTTTCTCATGGGTATGACAGGTTAGTCTATTACATCATTTAAACAGTGTTTACATCAGTCAAAATAGGAACTCTGATAATCTATAAATTTCTACCATCGAGGTACTATGTCTATTTCTATCTTTAGGATAAAACTCTAACGGTTTGGACACCAAAAAATCTGAATGTGCCAGTCTTGTATCAAATGTCATCAGTGTCATCCTGGCGACAATCGTAATTGTCTGAATGTGTTCTTCGCTATGATACCTAGATCTTTTGAATTTAAGCGCAATACTAGACTGGCGGCTAGGTCTCATCAATTTACATTTGAGCTGGCTAGATGAAACAGTATGTTCTATGCTAACAGTTAATTTTGTAGCACTTCTCGCTTGTGGAACTCCCTTTCAGCTCTATGCTTTCCAGGCAACTTTAATCTGCAAAAATTTAAACGCCATGTCAATCTCTATCTATTTTCCTTCCGGTTATTCTTTCCTCTTCCGGCTCGTTATTAATACTTCTGTTCTCAATTCTTCCACACCCTGTAACGCCTTGTGATTTAGTGGCTTTATTGCCTTACATAGGGGTGATATCGATTAAAATAAAGAAAGAAAACATATCCGAGCATTGTCATGAAGCAGTTTCGAAGTTCGTCTACTAACCAGTGAAGGTTGCATTTAGCTTAACTGAATTTGAATCTCATCCAGTTGATGGCAAACGTTGGAAATGATACTCTGGTTAGATTCCAAAAAGCTTTAATGGATAACGAAATGGCTGGGCACCTGACAGTCACCATAATCTTCTTTTAGGTCAATTTCAGGTTTCCATAATGTTTTGTTGGTTCGTCTTGATCAAACTATTGAACCTGCCGTTTACGATTGTCATAATGGTTTCATTTCTCATCACAAGTTACTATTCAATAAAGAAATGGATCTAGAATTAGATCATGCGGTTATTGTAGGTATAACATCGAACACATTTAAAATGTTTGTTTTGTTTTGCTTGCTAACGGCATATCAACTCCTTATGGGTCATTTAATACCGCAATTTAATTTTCTTGGGAGCTTTGAAGTAACAAAAATATGATAAAAAAGTTATTCTCTTTTCATAATTGTATACTCAGCTTTTGTATATATTCATGTTTGAGTGAACATGATTAGTTTAGGTATGTTTGTTTCATATTGTAGCTTTGCTCGAGTTATATTTTGGAATAGTCTGATTTCTATAAAAATGTAGGATATTATATGGATTAATGTCTTGAAAGAGTTCTTTCATGTTGGTCGTTTGGTTGATTTTGTTTAGTGGCATATCAATAAAGTTTAATTAGCCTAGATTGAAATGAATATTACTTTAGATAAATATTACTTACTTTGAGATATTTAATGCCGAAATCTAAATATTTTAACACAATTTTATGGTTTTAATTAAATATATTTTGAACGCAATTTTATGGTTTTAATTAAATATATTTTGAACGCAATTTTATGCCTTCAATGTTTGTTTGTCATTTTGCTATAAATATGTATTATTGGTAATTTACTGTAAAAATGCATTTTTATACTTTCATAGTGTTTTGCTTTTGTTTGGGTGTTCATTATTTGTCCATAGCTGTGACTACCCCTTCTAACAGGTGCTACGGGCCCCGGATCAGGGTGAACCTGGGAACAACACCAAATAAGTAGTGGTTTCCCACTCCCCAAAACCTCCAATCCCCCGATCAGGGGCCTTGCTGCAGGGTGTGGTTTATCGTTATGCTCATAACTGCACTTCAGAATGCCGACCTTTCTCTAACTTCAAGTCGAAAACAATTTATCGGTTTTTTTCACCTTGCTAACTTTTTAGAGATGTTCCGATATTGTGGAAATGGTGACACCCATTGCGTGGTTTTTGTTCGAGTAATTTCTACAGATGTTGATTGCCTGCTGTAGATGGATGGCCTCTACCCACTTCAATTCCAAGACTCGTATCCCGACTGCGGAATTTCAGAAACCCCTGCCGTAGTGTTCGACTGCAACTGGATCATTAGTTCCGTGTTCTATTAAAGTTGGCAGCAGTTAGAGCAACACTATGACCAATCTTGAAGTCATGAAAATAAAAGCATCTCTTCTTTTTAAATTATTTTTACTATGAAAATGCATTGCAAATGATTTTTACTATAAAAATCATTTGCAATGCATTTTTATAGTAAAAATCATTTGCAATGCATTTTCATAGTAAAAATCATTTGCAATGCATTTTTATAGTAAAAATCATTTGCAATGCATTTTCATAGTAAAAATCATTTGCAATGCATTTTCATAGTAAAAATCATTTGCAATGCATTTTCATAGTAAAAATCATTTGCAATGCATTTTCATAGTAAAAATCATTTGCAATTCATTTTTATAGTAAAAATCATTTGCCATGCATTTTCATAGTAAAAATCATTTGCAATGCATTTTTATAGTAAGAATCATTTGCAATGCATTTTTCATAGTAAAAATCATTTTGCAATGCATTTTTATAGTAAAAATCATTTTGCATTTTTAAATAAAAAATCATTTGCAATTTTTCATAGTAAAATCATTTGCAATGCATTTTTATAAAAATCATTTGCAATTTTCATAGTAAAATATTTTGCAATGCATTTTTCTAGTAAAAATCATTTGCAATCCATTTTTTATTAACAAAAATCATTTGCAATGCATTTTTATAGTAAAAATCATTGGCAATGCATTTTCATAGTTCATTTGCAATTCATTTTTATAGTAAAAATCATTTGCCATGCATTTTTATAGTAAAATCATTGCAATGCATTTTCATAGTAAAAATCATTTGCAATTCATTTTATAGTAAAATCATTTGCCATGCATTTTCATAGTAAAAAATTTTGCAATGCATTTTATAGTAAGAATCATTTGCAATGCATTTTCATAGTAAAAATCATTTGCAATGCAATAGTAAAAAATCATTTGCAATTCATTTTTATAGTAAAAATCATTTGCAATGCATTTTCATAGTAAAAAATCATTTGCAATTCATTTTTATAGTAAAATCATTTTTGCAATGCATTTTTATAGTAAAAATCATTTTGCAATGCATTTTTATAGTAAAATCATTTTCAATGCATTTTTATAGTAAAATCATTTGCAATGCATTTTTATAGTAAGAATCATTTGCAATGCATTTTAAAAATATTTTTTGCAATGCATTTTCTAGTAAAATCATTTGCAATGCATTTTTATAGTAAAAATCATTTGCAATGCATTTTATATTGTAAAAATCATTTGTCATGCATTTTTATAGTAAAATCATTTGTCATGCATTTTATAGTAAAAATCATTTGCAATGCATTTTCATAGTAAAAATCATTTGCAATGCATTTTTATAGTAAAATCATTTGTATGCATTTTTAAGTAAAAATCATTTGCAATGCATTTTATAGTAAAATCATTTGCAATGCATTTTTAGTAAAAATCATTTGCAATTTTTATAATGGTAAAAATCATTTGCAATTTTTATAGTAAAATCATTTGCAATGCATTTTATAGTAAAATCATTTGCAATGCACTTGGCGAATAATTTTCGTCTATTTGTGCTTTTTTAGTTATTTTTTTTTTATTTCCAATTCAGTTACCGATTTCTCCTGATATAGCTGCAAGTTGAGCTATCCGAGGATTTCCTAACGAGTACTACTAATAATATATATATATATATATATATATATATATATATATATATATATATATATGTATGTGTGTATGTGTGTGCATGTGTGCATTATATATATGTGTGTTTATGTGTTTATATATATCTATATATATATATATATATATATATATATATATATATATACATACATAAAACTGTGTGCGTGCATGTGTTATGTATTAATGGCAGAAACAATAATGGATTTCTCTCGAGTTGGCAAAAAGTGTGATATATTTATTTCTAATTCATGATTCGATGCAGTGCCTAAATTGTTTTATCCAGTATTATTTTCCCGATCAATGTCTTTGAAAGTAATTCCAGGCAAATTTTGTGGAATGAACAAAAATGGCTTCATTTCCTTTTGAAGGCAATGGGGGAAAGAGGAACGAACTAGAAAAATGAAATGGAACAAGTTGGTAAAACCTTATATTAGTCAATAGACAAATTAACACGATACATGAATAAATTATGAGTAGATATGATAGAGATGAGAGATATGAACAGACTGATATATATATATATATATATATATATATATATATATATATATATATATATATATATATATATATATATATATAAAATTATAGGATTGCTTTATACGGAATAGATTCCAATAACCAACAAATAATATTCTTAAACAGTGCTCAATACAGAGTAGAACAAATTATAACATAATCATGTTATAAAATCACTACGAAAATAGCCATTTTGTTTCAACACTTCTGGTGTCTTATCAAGTGATTGTGTTGAATATAGAAACAAGATAATAGAGAAAAATCCCTTTATTCTACATTCAACACGATCACTTGTCAAGACACCAGAAGTGTTGAAAAAAATGGATATTTTTGTAGTGATTTTATAACATATTTTTGTTATAATTTTCATATAATTAATTATATATATATGCATACACACACATACACACACATATATATATATATATATATATATATATATATATATAGAGAGAGAGAGAGAGAGAGAGAGAGAGATATATATATATATATATATATATATATAGGAAAAGACTGATATATAGATATATAAGAACAGCCTGAGATCGATAGATAAAAATACATACACACACACACACATATATATATGTGTGTGTGTGAACAGGCTGAGATAGATAGATAGATAGATAATATAGATTTTAACAGACTGATATATATCCGAAGAGACACGGCACATTACTGGTTTGTTTTTCTCAGCCAACTATCTATCCTAAGACAGAACCTCGACTAAGTTACCATCCGTTCGAAGACAGAAGTCTTGTCACCCTCTGCCCGATGACAGAAGTCTTGTCTTGTTTCGAGCCTGGGACTGACTGCGACGGACTGGTATTTACCGGTCGCCCCACTGCGCACTTGATACGGCATAAACTCAAGTTTGCTATGGGGAAGCCGAGCTTTTTCACCCGGGCCAATTATCAAAATTTACCGAGCCAACCTCAAAAAATGGCTAGGGTACATTACTTGTCCGTTTATCTCAACCCAGTCTCTTATTCGAAGACAGAGCCCCGATTATGTCCTCCTGCGACGAAGACGTGTCTTATCACGCTCTGCCCGAAGAAAATGGTCTTGACTTGTCGGGAGCCTGAGACTGACAGCGACGAACTTCTCCTGACTCACTTTGAATTTTTTATTTAAGGCACCTTGTTCCACATGAGAGAAGTGCGACAGAAGAAACTGTTAGCATAAATTTTGCAGTTACATCTGGCAATGTTACTGTAAAAATGTTACTGTAAACGTAGAGTTTTTACTACCTATCTAGTACTGCGTTTCAATTTGATGAACCAAAGAGGAATCCTACTCAGAACAATTAACATAGACATGAATTAATTGATTTCACCTGAAAACAAACCTTAAAACAAACCTTTCAAAAACAGCAATTTCATGAACTGAAATTGCAATAAAAGCACTGCTGACGCCTACTTTGAATCCATCATAACAATTTAAGTTATAGAATTAGTAAATACTAAACGGTGGAGTAATGGGTAGCGGTTCGGGCTGAGGAATCGAAGAGCTGAGTTCAAATTCCGGTCGAATCTGTTACATTCACTTACCTTGGGAAAGGGTATGAATCCTTTTCTTTTCCTCCCAGCTATGGGTTAAATAGCATGGCAGACCAGGTGCAGAAAGAAATGGCAACCTACTGGTGGGAAAAATCTGCCTCGTCACTCATGTATCGAAAGATACATGATTTCCTAAGCGTATATCATGCATGCCACATAACCGAATAAAATATTTAAATCTTTAGATACTCAGCTTAGATTAGTTACAAACTTATGGAGCATTATAATGTACAGGCTCGCGAGAAAGCAGTTGAGCAACAAGCTCCATAAGTTTTCTATGGGATTGAGGTCAGGAGATTGGGGCGGCCATGTCATAACACTCACCTGCTTCTCATCAAAGTATTCCTTCATCAATTTTGATTTGTGACAGGGAGCATTATACCGCATAAAAATGACCTTGGAGGGGTCGATTTTCACCCTTTCAGCAGAAAGGAGAAGACAAAACCCTAAAATTATCTTGTACTGCACGCTCTTGAGGGTCTTTTCAATAGGTTTTAAGAAACCAGTTCCAAGAAAAGAAAAGCATTCCCAGAACATTATATTGAACGAATGCTTGACAGTATTTATTTCTAAATTCAAAGAAGTTTCAAAACTTCTTCTTCGGATTTTAGATCGCTTATCCTTTGAATTTAGTTAAACTTTCGTTTCATCGGAGAAGAGAACATTTAGTAAAAAAAAGGTGAGTGACTTTTATCAAACAGTACTGTATAAACTGGTACATTTGGTATGACGGTTGCGTTGTATCGAAACGGTCCGATTTCGATTCTCGGATGTGGCTGCACACTGCTGATGAGTCCGAAACCGGACGAAACGGTCGTCTAGTGCTTTCGTCATTCTGTTGAGGATTATTCGAGGCTCGATAAATTAATATCGACATATCGAGAATAATTTGAACAGAATATTATGCTGTTGTTCGTGAATTATTGGTTTTGCGCTCAATTTCTCACCAGGTAAAAGAAGCCCGCTGTTGACCCCTGAGGTTATTCCTGCAGATACACGTTTTGCAAGCGTTGGAAGGAGAATGTACAGGACAGGCAATCATCACGGAAAGTATTTGAGCAGTGTCTCAGTAGACATCGCAGGGCGAGGACGTAAGTGCTACACACCGGAAATGGAGCTCCCTGGTGGTCGAATCCCATCATTAGCCCAAAGTAACGGACTGAAGTACTGGGGTTTTAAATAAGATTTGATGTTAAATAAGAACCATTCAAGTCTCGTATAATCGATTAGTTTAAAATATCATATACCCTAATGTTTTAACACATCTAAAGCAGTCAGAATTTTTTTAACGGCTTATAGAATACTTAAAGTAAACGAAGTAAGGCAACGTCGAGCGTATTCAGTACCTAAAAGTTTGATAGCTTTACAATAACAGGTGCTGTAAGCTGGGATGTGAAGGAGGTATAATTAGAATTATGAATCGGAGTGCCAAGTTTCAATTCCAGTTGGGTTCTTAGCTTTTAAAGCCAGGAAATATTTTTATATTTTAAGAATTTTTTGAATCTACTAAGACAAGTCTTATTAATTAACACATATCATCAGGGGATGTAGTGTATTCTTACATTTCCCAAAAGTGTTTGCGTTTTAGTGAATATAACTGAAATTGGATCCGGGCTGCCCGATTTCACATTCAGGGCCGTTATCCATTTACCCCCAGCCACACATCTAAGATTACAGGATCTGATATTTCAAAACTGCCTCACATCTACGTACTAACCAGGTTCAACGTTGCTTAACTTTGTTCATCGTACGAGAATCGTAAGCGCCTCCAGTTAACCCAACACAATATATCACTTATATGCCATGCGTGATACACGCTTAGGCGATCATATATCTTTCGATACATGACGAGGCAGAATTTTTTTGCCGCAGTAGGTTGCCATTTCTTTCTGCGGCAGACCAGCTGCCATCCAAGGCTATAGAACTTGGTCTGTCCTGATATTTACCCATAGCTGGGGGGGGGAGAAGAAAAGGATTCATACCTTCCCCCAGAATATTAGCACTGAATGTAATGGTTTCGACTGTAATTCGAACTCGGCTCTCCGACTACCCAATCCGAGCCGCTATCCATTATTCCACCGTACCGGCCAAATTCAGATCACGTTATATAGAGACTCAAATAGACCAGTTCTACTTTGTGCTTATCATTCATGTGAAGGAAATGGACCAGGCGACATGAAGACACGTCATTTCGTAGACAATGAAGATGATTTTCTATGTTAGACGTGACACAAAGCCATGAGTAACCTCAGGGTCAACAGCGGCTTCTTTTGTCTGGTGAGAAATTGAGCGCAAAACCAATAATTCACGAACAACAGCATAATATTCTGTTCAAATTCTTCTAGATATGTCGATAGTAATTTATCGAGCCTCGAATAATCCTCAACAGAATGCAGAAAGCACTAGACGGCCGTTTCGTCCGTTTTGGGACTCATCAGCAGTGCGCATCCCCAACCGAGAATCGAACCCGGACCGTTTCGATACAACGCAAACGTCATACCAAATGTACCAGTTTATACAGTGCTGTTCGATAAAAGTGACTCACCTGATATTTTTTACAAAATGTTCTCTTCTCCGATGGAACGAATGCCGTATGTTAGACGTGACACAAAGCCATGAGTACGGGGCACCCAGTGAGGATCGAACTTACGATCAGTAATAGCTATTCACGCTTACTAAAAAAAAAACCATGTCGAAGTGTCCAAAAATGATTTTCCTCGTACGGTTTAGATATGGCACAAGGCTGAAAGTGTGAGATACTCAGTGAGGATGAAACTCACTAGTCAGTCTAAGTGATCTAGCGACACAAGCTTGTTAACCATTACACCACCGCGTTGAGATGTCTAATTAACTGATAATCAAAAACGGAATCTGTAGGGCGAGGCACAAACGCTTACATTCTGGAGAGACGTGGTATTCGAAAAATATAACTATCATCATCGTGCAAATTGCAACCGTCAAGATGAGTTCAAATTACAGCCTCGTTTCGCACAAATCCGTCTCCCCCGCCCCCCGGCAATCGATATAATAGAGGGGTAAACTTAACTTTCCAGCTTAGCGCGACACCAAGTCTCAGAGGGCGTAGTCGAAATGCAAAATCATGTTCGGGGCAAAGCAGAAAAACTCCACTATCTGCGTTAAGTACCCGTGGCAATTAACAGATAGCACGATCACCGATATTAAGCAACGTCAAACCTGATCATTACCTAGATGAGTGACTGCTTGGGAATACCAGGTGTTGTAAGCTTGGATGTACAGGTGATGTAATCGGAGAGCCGAGGAACAAATTCAATTTGGTTTCGTTATATTTGCATTAGTACCTATGGAAAAGGTATGAATCCCCCCACCGCCAGTTATGGATTGACTAGTAAAGACTGTATCACTAAAATCATTATTATCTCTAAAGAAATATAATTAAATACAGGTACAAAATATTTAAATTCCGACAATAAATAACCCATAGAGGTGTTGATATGCAGCTAATCAAAATCAACCAAACCAAACCAATCAAAATATTTAGATTTCGGCATTAAATAACCCATAGAGGTGTTGATATGCCGCTTAAAAAAACAACCAAACCAATCAAAATATTTAAATTTCGGCATTAAATAACCCATAGAGATGTTGGCATGCCACGAGATAAAAACAACCAAACCAAACTAATCGAAATATTTAGATTTTGGCATTAAATAACCCATAGAGTTGTTGATATGCCGCTAAACAAAAACAACCAAACCAAACGAAACCAATCAAAATATTTAGAGATAGATTAAATAACCCATAGAGATTGATATGCCGCTAAACAAAAAGAGCCAACCAATATATTCATAATAAAATTGTTAATAACCAAAATATTTAATGCCTTATGTATAAGCCGAAATATTGATTGTAAGAATAATTCTTTTTTGTGATTCAATTTCCATTAAGTAATTTTTCTGAATAACAAAGATTATTTTGAGATACAGGTCATAATATTTAATCCACACTTGGGGCACAGAGATGAATTTATACTTTTTTCAAATATATTCGTGTGTATATAAATGAAATGATCCCGACTAGAATTCGAACTCATTCCTTAGTCAGAACCGATATCAATCACGCCACACGAACAACAAAATTTGGAATCGAATCTGGAACCGAATTTTTTAAAAATATGTAGATGTCTCAGAGGATTCATTATTGAAATATTTCAGACACTATCAGGCAGCTTAGGAAAATCTGTTTCATATATCGAATTTAGTTCTTAGTTCTGATTCATGTCATATAATATTACCAGGAAGTTTTAGCTAATGTTTAATTAGCTCCATCTTGCAAAAACATCCCTTAATTCTGTCGTGGTTTGCAGGCAATTAAAACGAGAGAACGCTCAACACTCGACTGAACTTAACTTCGTTCGACGAAGCATTTAAGGTCACAGTAAATAAAGCAAAAAAAATAAAGAATGATGCGAAACAAAATCATACGTCATAATTATTTGCGCTCTTTTGTTGCAAAGAGACAGACTCAAGGACTGTTTTTCGTTCAGCCACTTTTAAAAACATTTCGAGCTTGTGTTGGCACTTGTGTCTTCTTGAATTCCTCCACCGAGTTTTGACAGGTGACATTTAGGCAAGAGGGAAAGAAGAGGAACTGCCAAAACCGACATAAAAGTCTATTCTTTACGCACTATTGATTCCGTTCGTCTGAGAATCGGAAAGAGACAGTTGAAATAACGTCGGCACATATGTAAGGGGGGCTTAGAAAACGTAAGATTCACAGTGTAGATTGAGGGCAAGGAATATAGAGGACATTGATACACTAACCTGACAAGCTTGTCTGAACGGGTGAATGGGGACGGTGGAAGATATGTCAAAGGATTAAATGTTGCTGAGAGCCACAAGGAATTCGAAGTTGTGGAGAGCAATGAACGTCTACGTTCTGCATAGACAATGTGATCCATTTCACCCATTAATGGACAAATCCTGGCCACATACAGTCAGAAGAACTCGGATGCAATGCAGAGTTCGACAAATTTCCGGATTCCGAACGAACTACTTATCGATATTTGCCTTCGAGTGGACAGAATCTCGTGTTGGTGGGTAGAGAAACTCGGCCCAGTTGATACAAGGTCAACGGGGAAATTTTACCCTAGCCTACGAGCTCCGGACGACCCACGTAAAAAAAGCCTCCTTCTTTGTGGAGAGGATTGTGTAAATATCGAGTTCATTGTGTTTGCGAAGAATCGTCGACTTCTCTGCCTCCGAGATGAGAGGAATTCAGACGAGGCTATCCCGAAAGGTAGAGTCTCGTCTAGAAAGGCAGACAGACCCGACCATGTTAATACGAGGTCTACGGGGAATTTTTATCTGAGCCAGCTGACTCAGAATGCCCCACGTTAATACAAGTCTTGTCCTACATACCGCCTTATGGGGAGGACTTGTGTAAATACCAAATTCACCGAACCTCCGAGTTTGACAGAACTCAGCTTGTCAAACTCTCTGCCTTTAGGCAGGGAAGAACCAAAACGAGGCAAAGGGCAGAGTCTAGTCTGGCTAGGTCGACAACTTCCCTACTGCGTTATTACTGGGCCTATGGGGAAATTTTGATCGAGCCTAAGGGCATTGAAATCCCGACGTTAAAATAACCAGCTTTGTGCCACATCTCGCCCTGTGGAGAGGACTTGGCTAAATAGAAATTTCATCATTTGAGAAAAATCTACTTGACGACCTCTCTGCCTCCGGGCGTAGAGGAACCCAAAGCAGGCCATGCCGAAGAAGGCAGAATTTCGTCTGGTGAGGTAGACGAAGCCAACACCGTTATTATAGCGTCTACGACCCCCCCACTTAAAAACCGATCTTCTGTCACATACCGCCTTGTGGGGAGGACTGGGTAAAAACTAGTTCATCAAACCTCTGGGTTTGACACTACTCAACTTGTCAAAGTCTCTGACTTCGGGCAGAGATGAACCCAGACGAGGCTATGCCGATGAGCAGCCTTTTGTCTGAGGAGATAGACAAACCCGATTTCGTGTATCCGGTGTCTACGGAGAATATTTTCCCGAGCCTACGGGCTCGAAAAGACTCAATTAAAACTGGTCTTGTGCCACATCCCTCGCTGTGGAGAGCTCGGGTAAATATTGAGTTTATGAAACTTCTCTGTTTGCGAAGAATCTACGCATCCTAGCTGAGAGAAAACCAGCTGACGCTTTGCCGAAGGGTAGAGTCTCGTCCGGGGTGGTAGACAAACCCGACCCCGTTGAGACGGGGTCCATGGGAATTTTTTGCCTGAGCGTACGGGATCGGAAAGCCCCTCGTCAAAAAACTGTCTTGTGTCAGATCCCGCCTTGTGACTAGGATTGTGTAAATACCAGTTTATCAACGCTCATAGCTTGTCGTCCTTTCAGCCTGAAGGCAGAGAGGAACTCAGATAAGGCTATAGCTACGGGTAGTTTCGTCTGTGTAGGTTGACAGCCACCCGACTCAGTTCTACGGGGAATTTTTGCAGGAATGTACGCATTCGGAAAGACACACGTTAAAAACTCCCGTTGTGCTACATCCCACTTTGTGAAGAGGATTTGTGTAAATACCGAGATCATTAAAGTTCTTCGGAGTCAACCTCTCTGTCTTCGAGTAGAGGGAGACAGTCTAGGCACGGAAACTCGTCTGAGAAAAATAGACAAGCTATGCACCCGAGCCTGTCTTTGCGAGTGTTGGGTAAATTTTGACCATTGGCCTGAGTGGATACGGTCGGGTTACTCACAGTAATCTCAACCTTGTCATGCCACATGTCATCTTAGTGCGGGGACTGTGTAACAACCGAGTTCGTTAAAGCTTACGACAGACGTAGTACATAGAAGAAATTCCATTTTTCTTGAGACTCAATGGGTTTTTATTATTATTATTATTATTATTATTATTATTAAGTGAGTGAGCCGTACACTAACAAAGAAACGACGATTTAGAAATATAGAAAGACAAATCTAGACAAAATAGAACATGGTCTCATAAAGTTATACTAGGCATAATATTAATTATATTATGATTATTATTATTATTATTGCTATCAGTTGTAGTAATAATAGTAGAAGTAGTAGTAATAGTAAAATTATTGGTGTTATTATTATTATTGTTATTATTATTATTATTATTGTGTGCGGTAATATCTTACCAAATAGTAATTTTAAGTGCATAATTTTCAAAACCCCTCTGGAGTCTATGAGTTAAAAGGTGTAATTTAGGTGAGTTGTTTATGCACATTTGGGAGATTCCGTTCAGATGGAGACGGTTTTGCGGATGATATGTGAATGTTCCTCACAAAGTTAATCTTCTGTAGCTCTGAGATGCTGGCGTATCGAGGAATTTTACTCACATGATTTTCGGAAGCCTTCTTTTTTATACCCAATGACAGGGATAATCGGAGTTTTCAGTTTCAACATTTTTGTTACTTTGATTTGCAGGTCCTTATTTTGACAGTTTTTAATTTTTTTTTAAAAAAAAGGAAACTTGCTGGAACGTCATATCAATTATAGTTGGCAGTTTTCCTTTTTGAAAACTTTGATGACAGTGTCTCGTCTAATTTCATCAATTTCCCCGTCTGTGAGGAGTGGAAAATTCCACAGTATAGTCACACCATTTGCGACATCATTCAGGAGGTGTTTGTACTATGTAATCTGGATCTTCTTTTCCTTTTCTTTCTCCTCATTCTTCTTCTCCTCCACCTCCTTCTCCTCCTCCGTCTTCTTCTTCTTCTTCTCCTCCTCCGTCTTCTTCTTCTTCTTCTTCGTATTATTATTATTATTATTATTCACAGTATAGTCACACCATCATCATTTGCGACGTCATTCAGGAGGTGTTTGTACCATGTATCTGGATCTTTTCCTTCTCCTTCTCCGCCTCCTTCTCTTTCTTCTCCCCCCCTCCTTATCCTTCGCCTCCTCCTCTTTCTTCTTCTTCTACTTATTATTATTATTATTATTATTATTATTATTATTATTATTATTATTATCCGCAGTATAGTTACGCTATCACCATTTGTGACATCATTCAAAAGGTGTTTGTACATTGTTAATGGAAATTCAGTAGCATATTGCGAACAAACATGTCAGCATATTGTCCTAGTCACTCATGTTTAATAGTCTTATCTTTCTCGGCAACAACTATGCACGCTGATATTATCTGGTCAACATTTCCATCAAAATTACGGCATAAGCGACAGGCGAGATTTGAACTATCTTTCTTCATTTTAGCCCTGTAAGCATTAGTTATTATTAAGATTATTTTATTTCCTTTGGTTCCTAGCGTGTACACATTTCTTTCCGGGTCCCGACCAGAGACCTAAGTTTAGAAATTGCATCATAATATTTTCCACTGACCAATTAAAAATAAACACTCAAACATATGAATGAACATAGATAAAGTCTTTCGTAAGCTGTTGGCCGTACTTGTGAGAACAATTTTTTGTATTTCTTTAAGGCATTGACTTCCAGGAAACCCTTCAATTAGTCTATTGGAATCTTTTGCAACCAAGCCAAGGGTTCCAACTGCAGGGACTACCATATCAGTAAAGAAGCACTTTTTTGTGTTCGGTCTCTAATAACGATGTCTGGGCGGTTAGATTTGATTGTTCTGTCTGTGTGTATTGTTTAGTCCCATAAAACTGTAACAGGTCCTATCTCCGTAACCGGGTCTGAGTGGTGTTCATACCAATTTCTTTCAGTTTTCTTCCCGCAGGAATTGCTGATTTTCCAGTGCAGATATTGGCCCACTCTGTCGAGTCGTGTTTCATATTCAGTGGGTGCCAATACAGTGCAACCTGATACAAGATGATCAATTTTTTCTGGATATTTATTACATAACCTGCATTTTAGTCTCAGACAATATTTAAATATGTGTTCTTGATAATTTCTAGTTAAGGAGCATTGGTCCTGTGCAGCAAGGATAAAACCTTCCGTTTCAGCTTTTAAACCTTGCACTACGTAGCCGCTGGTGGATACGGCGTTTGTCTACATCAGCTTGTTTGGTACGGGCAGAGTATTGGCCAAGAAGCGGTTTATCTTGCCATTCTGTATCTGGCCGGTTGCATTTGTCTTTGCTCTCTTTTTTAGGATTTTGCAGCTTGTGCTTTACTTGTATTTCTGCAACCATTTATTATTATTATTATTATTATTATTATTATTATTAGTGAGTGTGTAGCACTCCAATAAAGTAAAGCTTGCTCTTACAAATATACGGAGCACAATATATTACTTATGTCACCCAGTATGATAATTGTATACAAGGTACAGGCTACACAGTCAAATGTGCGCGATATGGTGACAGGTTTTGATAAAAACAGCGTATATCATGATTGAAAGTTATTTTCTCTTCCTCCGCGTTATCCTGATTTGAATCTAACATCACTTTGGTTGTTTCGACGTTCAAACTTTAAAAAAAAAATACAATCCCCACAACACTCGACCATGTTTCTTCCCCAGTACTCCTGGTCATGACAAAGATACTCAGTGCTTCATCCCCTTGTTTGGGTGGGGAGGTATGCCCAAAGTGTTAAGGGAAGGCAACTGAGAAGCATGTCTGTGGCAGTGAATGAGATATTTACCTGAGCACATCTTAATTCCCTAAAACAGACATGTGCCTGTTAACACTTACACCAGTTAAAGAATTCGAGAGAGCAATGCCTGGTATATCATCAGGCCATATTATTATTATTATTATTATTATTGTGGATTCCGGGATAAAATCCGGTCTCAAATGAATGACAAACGCAGGGATGAAATATAACAAATAAATGTATTGACGTAATAATACAATTGGTAATACGGTTAGTAGATCCAGAAATGCGGTTAGTAGCAATAATAATATATATATATATATAGTCTGGGAAATTCTTCTTCTAGGACTTTCTTCTGAGTCTACGTGCTCGCAACTGTAACTCCTACAAAGCGGTTACCTCACACTCTCACTCTCTCACTGTATCACTGTCACTCTGTCTGACTTCTGGGTATTCACCGGCAGCAGTACAAGTACACACTGGGCGTGTCCACTTGTCTACAAAGGGGTGGACTTCTTAACAATTATTATCCCATAAGTTCTTTCCGAATTTTAACTTTTTTTTAAAATGAACAACATTTAAAGAGTATTTTATAATGTATAATGGAGCTGACCATTATTTTTGTGTTTAGATGCATTTAAACTGATCCAATTTAATTTCAGAGAACAATAAAATTAAATTTTGTTTGATTAAAACCCTGCTAACATGGAAGTACCCAAGAATCATTTGAGGCACATAATGCTTTATGAGTTCAAGAAAGGAAACTCAGCAGCCGAAGCGGCTAGAAACATTCACTCAGTTTATGGAGAGGAATGTGTGAATAAAAGAACTTGCAGAAGATGGTTTGCAAAATTCAGAGGTGGAGATTTCACCTTTGAAGATGAAGATCGAACTGGACATCCAGTTGAGTTTGATGAAATGCTTCTTGAAACAGCCCTTGAAGAAAATCCAGCTTTATCAGTTGAGGAATTGGCAGTGGTTCTCAGTTCAAACCACACAACTGTTCAACGTCATCTTCAACAACTTGGAAAAGTTCTTAAACTTGGAAAATGGGTCTCATGAATTGTCTGAAAACAACCTCAAATCCCGGGTTGACATCTGCTCTTCTCTCTATTCTCGCCAAATTGTTTCACCTTTTTTGGATAGACTTGTGACTAGTGACGAAAAATGGATCTTTTATCAAAATGTTAAGCGTCGTAGACAATGCCTTGGTAAAGGGAAAGGACCCCAGCCACAGCCGAGAAAGGAACTTCATGGGCAAAAGGTTCTTCTTTCAATCTGGTGGGATTGCCAAGGAATAATCCACTTTGACTTCTTACCACCTAATACAACAATTGATGCTCAAATATAGTGTCAGCAATTAGAGCGTTTGAACCAAGCTTTGAGGAAAAAAAACCTGCTCTAGTGAATCGAAAAGAGGTGATGTTTCATCAGCACAATGCGCGACCCCACACAGCAAGAATCACGTCACAAAAGATCGAAGAACTTCGTTGGGAGAAAATTCTTCATCCACCTTATTCTCCCGATCTTGCTCCTTCAGACTATCATTTGTTTCGTAGCTTACAGAATCATTTGGAAGAAATAGCTTTTGTAACGCAGGAAGAGGTTAAAACTGACATTTGTGAGTTCTTTGAATCAAAGCCAAAAGAATTTTACAGTAATGGAATTAGTAAGCTTGTTAATAGATGGAAGGAAATCATAGATAATCAGGGAAAATACATTGTTGATTGAATCTGTAATTAAATGTAACATTTGGTCACATGTTTTCTTTATTCAAAATTCGAACAGAACTTATGGGATGACCTGATACATCGAACAGCAAGGCCTCTGATTAGGAGCTTTTCAGGACCATGGGACCACCTCTTAATTGCTCATATTCCCAGGTTTACCCTGACCCGAAGTGGTGGCATCTGTTGGGGTCCCATCTATGAGCAAATAGTTTACCCCATACTGGGGTCAAAATACTATGAAAGTGTAAGAGTAGGTTTTAATACCAGCAATACAATTTTGTAAAAAGTATTACCAGCGATAGTTTTAAAAAAAAATATTACCAGCAATATATTTTTGAAAAAAATATTACCACCAATATATTCTTAGAAAAAAATATTATGAGCAATACATTTTTGAAAAAAAATATATTACCAGCAATGCATTTTTAAAAAATATTACCAGCAATACATTTTTGGTACAATATTACCAGCAATACTTTTACGGTACAATATTACCAGCAATACATTTTTTGGAAAATATTACTTGCAATACTGTGGGAAAAATATTACCAACAATAAAAAAAACCTTGTCGGCATTAAATATCCCATTGAGGTGTTGATATGCCATAAGACAAAACAAACCAAACCAGACACGTAAGGTCAGAAATGGCTTCATGACATTTTCCATGGACCAGAAATGATTTCAATGAGTATACCGGAAAATTCTTCTACAACCACCAATGGAATTATTGATGTCCTCATGCGCCAAACTTTTGAAATTTTCACTTCAAGATCCTCGTATTTTGATATTTTTTGAAGATCTTCAAAGATACATTACAATCTGCATGAACTGCCATATCATAAAGATCACGATCTCCGAGAGTTTGGGATTCTATTGTAGAGTCCCATAAATCAATTTCTAACAGTTTTCTTTACACAAAAACTGCATATTTCCCAGTGAAGATATTGGCCCACTCTGTCATTCTAACACCGTGCAACCTGGTATAAGATGGTCATTTGTTTCTGGATATATATTATTCAGAATCTGCATTTGGGGTAATTAGCTTTGATTGTTCTGTCAGTGTGTATTGTGTAATCCCATAGAATTGTAACAGGTCCTATCTCCGTAACCGAGTTTGGGTGGTGTTCATACCAGTTTCTGTCCCGTAGAAGTTGCATATTTTCCAGTGCAGATATTGGCCCACTCTGTCATGCCGGGTTTTACACTCAGTGGGTGCCAATATCGTGCAACCTGATACAAGATGATCAACTGTTTCTGGATATTTATCACAGAGTCTGCATTTTGGGCTAAAACAATATTTTAGTATATATGCTTGATAATTCCTAGTTAACAAACATTGGTCCTGTGCAACAAGGATAAAACCTTCAGTTTCAGCTTTCAACCCTGCACTACGTAGCTACTGATGGGTACGGGTTGCATTTGTCTTTTTGTTTATTATTATTATTATTATTATTATTTCCTTTGATTTCTGGCTTTTACACATTTCTTTCCGGGTCCCACCCAGGGACCTAAGGTTAGAAATGGCATCATGACACTTTCCACTGACGAAAAAAGAAAAAAATTACATAGATAAAGTCCTTCGTAAACTGTGGGCAGTACTTGTCAGAACAATTTTTTGTATCCCTTTGAGACATGGACTTCCAGGAATCTCTTCAATTAGTCTACTGGAATCTTTTCCAACCAATCCTAGGGCTCCAACTACAACAGGGATTGTTGATGTTCCCATATGCCACATTTTTCGAGATTTCTATTTCAAGGTCCTTGTACTTTGACAACTTTTTGAATATCTTCAAAGATACATTGCAGTCGGCAGTGACTGCCATATCTATAAGGAGGCACCGTTTTTGTTTATGGTCTTTAATAACAATATCTGGGCGGTTGGCCTTGATTGTTCTGTCAGTGTGTATTGTGTAGTCCCATAGAATTGTAACAGGTCCTATCTCCGCAACCGGGTCTGGGTGGTGTTCATACCAGTTTCTTTCAGTTTTCTTCCCGTAGAAGTTGCAGATTTTCCAGTGCAGATATTGGCCCACTCTGTCATGTCGGGTTTTATATTCAGTGGGTGCCAACACCGTACAACCTGCTACAAGATGATCAATCGTTTCTGGATATTTATCACAGAATCTGCATTTTGACTGACACAATATTTTAGTATATGTGCTTGATAATTCCTAGTTAGCAAGCATTGGTCCTGCGCAGCAAGGATAAAACCTTCAGTTTCCGCTTTCAACCCTGCACTACGTAGCCACTGATGGGTACGGGTTTTGCCCACGTCAGCTTGTTTGGTACGGGCAGAGTATTGGCCATGAAGCGGTTTATCTTGCCATCGCTTCTGTAACTGGTCTGTTGCATTCGTCTTAGCTATCTTTTTTAGGTATTTTGCAGTTTCAGCAGGTGTATTGTGCTGTAGTTACATCTCTACGCCCATTTGGAACTCCATTTTGAATTTGTTGGCTTCCTTCATTATGGAGTAGAGACGCTTACTACTTTCATGTTCCTTGACGCACACCATCATCCATTCTTCTGTAGTTTCCAAATATCTTTGGAGGCCAATTGTTGTAGTTTTGTAGTACAGTTCTAGTTGAACTAATCCTCTGCCTCCT
The DNA here is from genome assembly GCA_903632075.3 of Acanthosepion pharaonis. NCBI lineage: Eukaryota > Metazoa > Mollusca > Cephalopoda > Sepiida > Sepiidae > Acanthosepion > Acanthosepion pharaonis. The sequence goes on along the minus strand of CAHIKZ030000047.1, from coordinate 1,033,489 downwards.
TCGGATCTGGGCACATACAGACTGTCGACATCAGCTTTGGGATGATGCATGCGATAGCAAGTGAGTAGCTTTCTCGTTTTGGCATACAGTCGCTTAATTTCAGCTATGGTCCAGTTAAGGACATTAAAGCTGTATTGCACCACAGGGACAGCCAATGTGTTTATGGCTGATATCCTGTTTTTTTAGTTCAGCTCAGTATTTAGTACCAGACGTACACGCCTGTAGTATTCTTTTCTTATTTTTTTTCCTTCATTTGGGGGTGTTGTATGCCATCTCCTTCGCTAATTCCTAGGTACTTATAAGCTTCACCATGCTCCAGTTCCCTAATCTTTGTGACAAAATCTAAATCTATTAAGGGTGTTTCTGTAATTCTACCTTTCTTGAAAGTTACTTTTGCACATTTATCTAATCCGAAGTCCATACCTATGTCGTCACTGAAGTATTTACAATATTGAGGAGGCCTTTCAACTCATTGTCGTCTTTGGCAAAGAGTTTGAGATCATCCATGTAGAGTAGGTGATTGAATATTTTCTTATTTATTTTGTAACCATAGCTACTGTTGTTCAGTTCATGTGTAAGAGGGATTAAGGATAAACAAAACAGAAGGGGTGACAGAGAGTCTCCTTGAAAGATTCCACGTCGGATATTCAGACGGTTGGATATTACAGTGCCCCCGGTGTGACTAAGGTATAGTTTGGTGTTCCACATTCCCATGCTGTGCTTTAGGAAATTTAATACCACAGGGGAGACTTTTTACATCTCCAAAGTCTTAAGGATCCAAGAATGTGGAACACTATCAAAGGCTTTACGATAATCAATCCACGCTGCACTTAGGTTCCTGCGTCGTCTCCTGCAATTTTCCAGGATCATCTTATTTATCAGAAGTTGATCCTTGCAGCCATATGAACCTCTTCTGCATCCCTTCTGTTCCAGCGGGAGAGTGCTGTTTGTTTCGAGAAAGGAATAAGTACGGTTCGTCAATACAGACGTGATCAACTTATACGTTGTGGAGAGACATGTTATCGGTCTATAATTTTTTCGGGTCGTCTGTTTCAGTTGTTTTTTGGTATGAGGTATGTCATACCTTCAGTAATCCATTCCGGGGTTTCATAGGGGTTATTTACAAGCGTTGATAATGTTTTTGCAAGAATTTCATGGGTAGATGTGAGATGATACAGCCAGAAATTGGGCAGCTTGTCACTTCCTGGGGATTTCCACTTTTGGGATTTCGTTAGAGCTTGCCTAACATCATCTGTGGATATATTTTCCCATTCTTGCAGAGGTGTATCCAGCATTCGTTCTTCTTCACGCCGTATCCACTCTGCATTTGGGTTATACTCCTTTGGGCTGCTCCAGATATTTTCCCAGAATGTCTGTACATTATCAATCGATGGTGGCCTTTCTACATGTATAGGTGTTTTTCCAATTTCCCTGTAAAATTTCTTAAGATCTGTTCGGAATATTTTATTTTGGCGATAGAACCTACAACGTTTTTCGTATCGTCTTGTTCTCTGCGCCTTTAGCTGAAGTTTCTGCTTCAGCATTTCCTTGATTGATGGAATATCAATTAGGGATTTAATGTTATATTTCCGCTTGATCTTTTTGAATTTACGTGTGGAAATATTAGGGTTTCTGGTGAGCTCATCCAATATAGAAAGCTCACATCTGATTAGTGGTTCTCTGTGTCTGTTAATTTTATTTATTGTCTTGACTCCAAGCTTCCGAGTCGCTGCTAAAGCTGTGGCGTATATGACGTTAACTTCTGTGATGTTTCCTGGTGGTTTATCTGTTAACAGTGTTTCCAGAGCAGCATTGTATATTTTCACGATGTGCCTGTTGGAGTTCGTCATATGGATTTTCGGGAGCTGGTCTCTGTCTGACAATTGTGTGAATGTTACTCTGCTAAGCACTTGGATGACGTCATTTTTCGCTTCGGTGATTTCAGCTCCGTGGTTTTCAAGGAATTCTAACTTATTGTCACTGAAGATGACTTCAGGTGCAGTTTCTGGAGGACTGTAGGTTGTGTTTAAGGTAGAGTCTTGGGTTTCATTTCCTGGGAGATTATTCCGTACTCCATTCTCTCCAGCATCCACCCCATACTCTGTTGCATTCCTTATTTCTACATTCGTCTCAATAGAGTTTGAGTGATGGGTCATAGTATTTTTGTCTTATATGTAATTTTATCTTATCTATTTCCGCCTGTGAGAGTCTATTGTTTCGCATGATGTCCCTACGTACATTGGCAAGCATGTTTGGATTAAGGTTAGGTCTTACATCATTTCCCACCGTACTTCTCCATATTTGGTATGTTTGATTGGTGGTGTTCTTTTGCTGGGTTTTCGAGTGCAGTGAAGAAGGATGTCATGACTTGTCGATACTCTTCGCGGCTCCATTTCGTTCGTTTACTTTTTATTACTCGATTTTGCATAGAGTCACTTGGTCCAAGGTTGGCAGTAATCCGGTTTTGGTGACCAAGTGTCTCTTCGTGTGGAAGAGTTTGTTCCAGTGGCAGACTTTTCGTTCTCAGACTGGTTCCTCTCTGAGTGACGCGGCCCTTGTTGCCCCAGTTGACAGCCGATCCGGTATGAAATATTATTCGTATTCATTGAAATTAGTAGAGATGCGTTTTAACCTTGACCGCCAAGGGGTAGTTATGTTCAGATTACCAGCTGTAGGAAGAATCTGGAAGAAGATCCAGGAGCACGCCCATACAATGAGATTGTGGGTTTTTGATATAAAGAGAATATTTCAAAAGATTGTGTGGTATTCAGTGGGGTAGACTATAGTAAGTTTTAACTTAGTATAAGTCGGAGTGACCACTCCAGGTGTGGGGGGAAATAAATGCATTTTAGTATATAGACTTAAAAAAAAAAAAAAAAAAAAAGGGAAAAATAAATACAATATGATCCCTGTCAATGCGGATACATACACATGCAAATTATATATATATATATATATATATATATATATATATATATATATATATATATATATATATACATGAGAGAGAGAGAGAGATATTAGTAAACATGTACACATATACGCAACGACAGAGATTTGGGATGCTTAAAGTAAGAGAGAAAAAGTGAAAAATAAAGTGAAAAATAAAGTGAAAAATGGACACGGATGTCCGCTAAAGGTCGTGGGGGGGGGAACGAAAATTTGAAATATACGTTAAAAAAAAAAAAATAAAAAAAATAATAAAAATAAGAAGGAGCTGAAAGGGAAAGAATTAGCTGGAGTCAAGAATTTACAGTCATAGCAAACTACACGAAAAGTAACATTTAAAAGAATAAATGCTACATTTACCGTTTCTTCCTACTCCGGAGCATGGCAAAAGTTATTATTATTATTATTAATATTATTATTATTAATATTATTATTATTATTATTATTATTTACACTATTTACAATATTCGGAGACCTGTCCTCATTTTTGTTGTAATATTCACGACGTTTCGGCCATTGTACGCTCCGACCTTCTTCAGAGGAATAGAATTTCTAACTGAAACCTTTATTTCCTCCGCCGAGGTAGATAGTTCTAGTTCCACGTTCCATGTCTCTTCCAGATATCTCAGTTTCAGTTATTTCCTTTTAACTCAACTCTCCCAATTTTTTTTTTCACCTCTGTTGTGATCAAATATTGCACTCACAAACCTTTAGGCCAATTCACTGGATTACTTCAACTGAGGCATTTTATCCACTGGGCCGTGACTATGACGATGAGTTCAACAGTCTGACCAATGTAAATGGTGCAAATAATTACAATACCTCATCTCAGAAATATAGACAGATCCTGAAGAAGTCAGGAACGTACAAGCCGAAATGTCGTGAATATGGCAACGAAGATGAGGACAACAGACTGACCAATGTAAATGTTGTTAATAATTACAATACCTTATATCAGAAATATAAACAGATATTATTATTATTATTATTATTATTATTATTATTATTTCCTTTTATATTTATAGCATACTTATTTCCTTCCAGACACCGAATGTCGCAAATGTCATTATCCCATTATCTCCAGCATCTCTTAGATAAATGGTTAAAAATGGCTTTGCATGAGAACAGCCTATGGATCTAAATAAAGAATAGACATTCTCGAACTTTTTATTACTGGCGCTACATAATCATAAACAAAGATCCATATCAAATAAGAAAAATCACGGTGAATAGCAGCAAAAGCAAAAATAGGTCTTACCTGTAACTCGAAGATCAAATAATGACATAATCAAAATATTACTTCAAACAAAAGTTTAGGAAGGCAAACCCGTCAATACTGGCAAGAACGATAACAGCTACTGAAGTTAAGAAAACTATTTTTCTAAAAAAAAAAATCTTTTAAGAGAAAGATTTTATAAATTTTAACCATGAGTTCTTTGATCCGTGAATGCCGAATGTTTCCTAATAAGGAAACTGCTAATATCATCATTACCATTAAGACATTGGCTGCCTTCAACGAGATTTTGAGAACCTTTATTCTAATCAAATCCAGGACGAAAATTATCAATTTCTTCATGTGCCACATTCTTAAAATTTTCATTTCACGATATTTGTGTTTGAAGATCTTCAAATTATCACAAGTAAGAAAACCCATTCTGTTATTTATGGCTTTTGAACACAATGTCTGGGAGGAAAGCTTTGAGCTTTCTGCCTCTGTTTGTTGCAAAATCTCATCTAATCGTTACAGATCTCCAAAGTCTCGTACAGGCTCCAGTCGAGGTTCATGCTAACCTCTTGCACTTACCTTCTCGTAAAAGTTACAGATTTCCAGTATAGATATTGACTCAACAATTTATGTCGAGTTTTATATTCACTGGATACCGTGTGACCTGATTGGAGATGGCCAATTATTTCTGGATATTCATCACGGAATTCTTCATTTGAGATTAACATAATTTTTAGGCATGTCTGATGGATAGTTATCAGTTAACATGACTCAGATTAAAACCATCAGTTACAGCTTTTAACCGTGCACTACGCAACCACTGTTGTGTATGGGGTATTTGCTGGAATGTGTAAATCCTATATTATATTTATAAATATAAAATTTACAAATCATCTATAAATAAATAAACAGGGTAATGAAAATTCATTCTCTTAAAACTAACTTTTGAAATTTCTGACTTCCTTTATTATTATTATTATTATAGATCTGTCAAAATGGCGACATGTCTGATTAAGTTCTTAGTATTATAAGGTTTTGTCTATATTTCTGAGACGAGGTATTATGTACACTATTTATATTATTCGGACTATTGTCCTCATCTTTGTCGCCATATTTATTACAACGTTTCGGCCTTCTTCGGGTGGTTGGAATGTCGAAATGAACCCTTTATTTTGTTCACTGAGGTAGACTGTTCTAGTTCCACGTGCCATGTTTAATGGATGTCAGTTATCAATTATCTCCTGTTAATTTTCCTCTCGAGATTCTCCACTGCCTTAACCGGGTATTGAACTCACACTCTTTGGGTCTTGTCACTGAATCAAACCAACGCCTTTATCCACTGTGCCACAGTGAATAAAGGCGTTAGTTAGATACAGTGACAAGACCCAAAGAGTCAAAACACAAGGACTTGGAAGCATGGATATTAAGTTGCTTATGAGGCAGGTGTGACGTCTTTGCTTTAAGAAGACGCTTTCATTTTTGGAAGCAGAATCTTTGTAAAATAAGGTATTCCATTTGTCTCACAAAATAAGCATTGCAAAACAGATATCGCGTTATCTTCATGACAATGGGAACATTAAATTGCAGACAGGAAATATTCAAATAAAATTGGTACATTTTACCGTAAGATATTTGTCATGGCTACGATGAGCATCGCTGTTGCTAACACATACAAAGATAAACATATATTGATGGGTATGGGGTTTGCTAACATCAGCTTATTTGGTGCAGGCAGGCTATTGGACATGAAGAGGTTTATTTTGACATCCTATTTGGATGACTGGTTTACTTTGGCCTTTTCTTTTAGTAAAGCGAGTTTACTCTTATTCATTCACTTAAAATTCCCTTTGGAATTTGTTGAATTCCTTTTATTATTATTATTATTATTATTATTATTCTGTCAAAATGGCGGCAAGTCTGATTAAGTTGTTATTATTAGAAGGTTTTTTTTTTCAAATCTGAGTTATTAATTCATTCAAGAGACGCGTAAATCAGGACCCTTATGCCAGTCGCACAATCCTTTGTAATAATTGCGATTGTTTTATTATTATTCCCCTAAATAAATCCAGAATGAAATAAAATAGCAAAAGCAAAAATCTTTAGTTTAACTTAATAAGTTACAACACAAGGAATTAGAAACAGGAATATTATTTTGCATATAAGGCAGACATGGCGTCTTTGCTCTAAGAATGGCGCTAAGATTGTTTCGGGGCAGAATCTTTATAAAATTATTGCGCCTTGTACATTCCATCGATCTTGACAGCTCAGAGAATCTATAATCTTTTAAATCTGCTTTTCTTTCATCTGTTTCCTGCATCTTTTAATTCTTTTGTAATATATTTCTTCGCATTATTATCGTTGCACTCTGCCATTTCGCAGAGCCTATCTTTTCACCTCTTGGCTTCGTAAACATTTTTGGAATAGTTCGGAAATGTCGCTGTCTCCCAGCGTCAACGTTGCAAAAGCGATAACGCATTATCGTCATTGCAATGGGGACATTAAAACTTATATTACAGACACGAAATATTCAAATACAATTGGTACATTATACCGTAAGATATTTGTCGTGGCTACGATGAGTGTCTCTGTTGCGCAATTATTATTCATTTTTTGTTTATCAATTCATTCTTTAGTAAAAAAAATTCAATTAGATATTGATCATTATTTGCAATAGTTCTTAGATATCTTTGGAGTACAATTCCGCAGGTTTTGATGTAAAATATCTACGTCGAACTCTTGGATCTGGTTTGCATTAGAGTATTTTGCAGTGATCAAAAAAGTTTAGTGCATTGATTAAATCTTATATATAAGGAAATGTTTATAGTTATTCCAACGAGAGAAAAGTGTATATTCTAAAAATAAGAGAGAAACCACAGACGTCTTTGGTTATAATGTGGATTTTTTAAAATATGCATTATATTTTATTTTTCATATTTTTGCTACACGGGCTTCTGGTCCTGCGATCTTCTTCAGGCAAAGAGTGGATATTTCCACCTATTATTAAAAGGAATTAATTTTTCTTATGTGTTTCGATGTCTAACTATTGTCTTTTTTGTGTAAAAGTAACAAAACTTGGTAGTAGTAACCAAACTTTGGTTACTACTACACAAAAAAGACAATGGTTAGACATCGAAAAGCATGAGATAAAAAAATTCCTTTTAATAATATGTGAAATATCCACTCTTTGCCTGAAGAAGGTCGTGAGACCGAAAACCCGTGTAGCAAAAGTATGGAAAATAAAATATAAGATATATATATTTTAAAAATTACATTATATCCACAAATGTTTGTGGTTTCTCAATTAAACCCCCCCACACACATATATATATATATATATATATATATATATATATAATTTAAATTAAAAAAAGCATACCTCATTAAGGGTGTACTTATTATATTTTATTTCCCCAGGAACGTGATTTTTCCTGGTTCCTCAGGTCACCTTTCCAAACATAAAAAATGGTTTAAAATGTACATCATATTATTATTGTACAGGCCTTTGAGGGGTAGTTTTAAGTTGATATAAGGTGATAGAGAGAGAGGAAGTGAAAGGACGACAAATATGATCGAAATTAGAGAAAGAAGGAAGAGATATGAATAATTTTAAGTCTATTTTATGAAGAGACTTAAGGGTAAGAAGCGGGTAAGGACTAGATATTGAGCTATTGAATAAGTCATCTCACAGGAAAAGAGACAAAGAGAAAAAAAAGCACGATTTAAGAAAGAAATTGGGAATCAGGGGTGGGAAGAAAAAGGGGAGAAAGCGGAAAAGGAAGAGTAAATTAACATATATAGACATATTGCAGTTAATTTCAAAAATACAGATTAATATAATTTATAGTTAAGGCTTGACATTATTTTAAAGAATGCCAACAAAATAAAATAGGAGAAAAGGAAAAATAATATGAATATAAAATAAAAGAAAAATGAGTAATATTATTAATAGCAACTAATAGTTAAAAGTAAAAAAAAAATAATTTTGAAAATCAAAAATGTTAAATTTTAAATTCAAAATTTAAAACAACTTAAAAATTTCAAATAGTATCGAAAAATACAATATGGCAAAACGTATCGATAAAATAATCATAAAATAAAAATATAATAATAATACTAAAATAACTACAAATGAGAAGAATAAAACAATAATAATAATAATAATAAAAATAATAATAAAAAATAATAATGAGATAATAATAATAATAATAATAATAATAAATGAACTAATCATGATACCACTGAGAAGAATAACGCTAGAGTAATAATGATGAAAAGGTAATATTAGATCAGTTATAACTCATTTAATCATATATATCACTGCAAATATGTACATAAAACACGCACATATACAAACACATACACCCCCACATACACACACACACACATATATATAAATATATATATATATATATACACGCATATATATATATATACGCATATATATATATGTATATACATGCACGCATACTTACATACATATATATATATATATATATATATATATATATATATATATAATTTCGTAATTTTTCATATCTACTCGTATGAATATGAAGATACAAGTATTTCCTTTTCGCCTTCAAGTATCAGCGTGAAGGCAAAAGCCGCATTCAAACAAAAATCTACCGAGTAAATGATAAAGAAATCCACAAATTTAAACTTCCACCCACTCCAAACAAATGAAAATGAGAAAGAAAAAAAAAAAGGAATATCTGAAATCCTTGTTTTCAAATAAAAAGGAAAATTGAATTTCTCATGCAAGACACCGTTCCGACTTCATGGCAAGGAACCTATCATGAGATCGGATTATATAAACATTTGCGTCTAATAATTCTAACTCCGATTGAAACGGCTTCTTTCCAAATAAGATTTATGTAAGTAAGATAAACAAATATAAAAGTAACTCTCGTGCTTAGATAATAAAAGAAATGTGAATAAAAGAAATGCTTACTCACTACTTGATACGTTTTATTTTTCTTGTTTTTTGGTTAACAATCATTTTGTTGTCACTAGGAACTAAGTGATAACAAGTAAAGTTATTTTCTATTTGTTAAGTTGTACTTCAGTCAGTTAAAGGTTATACGCAATACACGCTTGGTCGATCATGTCTCTTTCGATTCATATCTGATTAGGCAAATATTTTCCAGCGGTAAGCTGCCGTTTCTTTGTGTGACAGTCTGATTGCCAATCAAGACTATAGGACCCACTCTGTCCTGCTATTCAACCAGTAGCTGCGATTGGAAAAGAAATGGTTTCGTACCTTCCCAAAGGCTATTTGAGCGTAAATGAATGAAACAAACTAGATTTTGGACTCCCTGATTGCTAATCCCACGACGTTATCCACGACACCACCAATAATTTACATTGCTATTTGAGCTCAAATGACAGTATACATCCCATATTTTTAAATGATATATCCCTTTCAGGTCCTAGGCTAGTATTTCCCGAACGGTGCGACGATCCTCACAGATGCGGCGGGAAAAATAGCAGGTGAGGCGGAATGATTGAAAGACAATCAAAGATTTAGAAACAATTTCTAAAAATCTATATATAAAAAACAATTTCAAAATAAAAAATATTATTATGGATTAATTGTAATTGCATGCATGAGTCCCAGCATAAATACTTATAAATAATTATTAACCGATTTTATCATTGTGATATCAAATATTACGCAACAAGGGTTTTATCATTGTGATATCAAGTATTATTTAACAAGGGGCCGCAAATTGGAGGAGAGAGTTATCAATAATAAAGTTTTGACTTGGAGACCACGGTTATTTCCCTTTAAAACACTTTCTGTTTTTTTTTGTTTTTTTTGTTTTTTTTTTTTAATTTTATTTTTAAATGTACTTTTTAACACGTAAAATTAGGATGAGGCGTGAGCAAATTTTCATTTTGAGAAAAAAAGTATAGGAACCATGGATCAAGACAATCGTTTCTAGAGACCGTTTCTTTGAATAGACATGGCTTCTTTGAAAACATAACGGAAAATATATCTTAGTAAATTACACCAGCTATAAAGCCCGAGTAGCACTCAAGGTAGAGGCCGAAATAGTAATGATGACGATTGGTTTTAGTTGAATGAATGAGAATTTTTGCAGATAAACAAGGAGGTTTATGAAGATAAAAAGAAAAGATAATGATTGACCCTTGACATTTGAGGTCAAGATTAATATTTTCAATCTTTCACTAATATTCCGAGTTTCTGTTACACATTCCACATTCAGTTCTTCCTGGAAAACAATTTCAGAGTGTCATTTCTTGCATTTCCTCCAAGGGGAAATGTGGGTGATAAAACTCCGTGGAAGTAGGATGGCGTGATATTTGCTATAAGGTTTTGAACTAATATATATGGAGATTATTTTGACATTTTGAGCACGGAAATAACAAGAGAGTATCGAAAGGCTTGCAACAAAACGTCTGTCGGAAAGAGGCCGTACATTAAAAACCAGTTATTCGTGTAAAATTAAGAATTTATTAAATTCTTTCTAAGATGTGCAATTTGAAGAAACCATTAAAAGACAATGTATGAACTACTGCTATGTTTTAAAACTCATTTTATCGAGAAAAAATGCGTAAAATGTGACTTGTAGAGTTAACCTCACTTACTTTTCTAATTTAAAAACGCCACTAGGGGATGATTTTCTGAACCTATAAATCACTGCAATATTTTCTATCATTCTCTGTTTCCTTTTTTTCCATAGACACGCTAGGATGTAGATCTATCATGAAAACGCGTCCCCAATAAGAAACGCTCACACAAATACACTCACAGGTACATACTTAATTTAATTTTACTTCATATTTTCTAGAACTCTACACACATTTAACATACACGAAAGATTCACTAGTTTTTAAATGTTTTCATGCGTGTTCATTGTTTTGTCACATACATACAAAATCATTGTCTTTGTAGCTAGCAATAATGTAAATTTTCGTCTTGTTAGTAATACACTATCGCTTATATATGTTATGACCTTGTTGGGGCCAGAAATAAGGACAAAGAGAGGAATCGAGTTAAACAAATATATTAACAGAAACAGTAATACAAACATATACGAACGAGAAGATGTTAAAGCAAGAATGTTCGTTCTGACTATCAGAGCTGACTGCTGAAACTTCCATATTTTATCCAAAAGGCAGTATATATATATATATCCTATTTATAACTGGGAAAGTCCATGAGTGCGTGGCTAAATTAACAGTATATATATTGGTTTTAGTTGTGTCTTTATATTTTATTACCCGGACACAGGTGCGAGTTCGCCATTTTTGTTGTGAGATAAACATTCCAGGAGACACGGGTTTCCCAACTCAAACACCAACATAGATATTCACGCAACGGTTTATTTTTTTTTATTATTCCTTCTTCTGTGACTGTCTAAATTTGTACCGCGTATTTCTTAACATCTTTCACTATCATATTCCGTGTTTCAATGTCTTCAGATTCCACATTCTGTCAATTCCTATTTCAAGATCTTTGTATTTGCTTAGTCTCCGTCTCGAAGTGGGTAGTTTTGTTTTTTTTTTTTACCGTGGGACTCTGGAAGCTATCAACATGCATCGCCTATTTTTATTATTATGTGTGTTATCATATTACCAGAGAGTAATTTTAAGTACTTATTTAACGAGTCCCCTCCGCGGTCTATGAGTAAAAAAAAAAAGCCGATGTAGGAGTGTTATCTACTTATATTTACTTCGTTTCCTTTATATGAAGAGGCCTTTTCAGATGATCTGTGCAGCTCTGCGCAAAGTATTCTTTTGAAATTCTAAGATACTGGTGTGTCCAGAAATTGTACTCACATGATTTTCGGTACCCTTCTTTACCATTCACAATACCTCTATCAGAACAGGGATAATTGTAGATTTAAGTTTCTACGATTTGCAGGTCTTTACAGTTTCCTTATTAGTATTATATTATATATATTCTTAAATATAATAGACTGAATATCTATTATGTTTGATCATGAGCCGTGGTTAACCGCTCTGAAGATGGCTCATGTGAGCCGCAAGCTTAGATGAAGGACAAACATAATAAAAAAAATATCCAAATGTTGAACAATTTTTGTCTTTATTTTGACCCGAAATTAACGCAAAAATACGAAAATCAGAACGGCTCATGATCAGACATAATAGACATTCATTGTATTTTATATTTAACAATATTTGTTTAAATAATGATTTACTGCCTCAATTCACGAAATATATATATATATATATATATATATATATATATATATATATATATATATAATTCGCCAGTAGTTTACCACCGCCCGAGGATTCACATAATTGCCATAAATAATATTTAGCTCTACTTTGTATTGAGTCCTCTTTTAAATTAAATGCTACAGACAGTAGAATTATACTCCATGTGTTCTCATTTTACCTGTATATATATATATATATATATATATATATATATATATATATATATATATATATATTAGTGGCTGTTCGTTCCTTTCTGGGTATAGTAAGACAGAGACAGTTAGCCATCACTGTTGCAGACACCTGCTTGGGAATATTTTGTCTTTCAATAACCATAGAGCCCGCCTGTTGTTTATACTTCATCTTTGCTGAGCGGACTTTAGCTGCAGCTTCGGGGAGAGAATGCACCATGTGTCGTGATCAATATAAAAAGAAAGAACGTTAAGATATATGATTTGATTTCTCTGTATCCCTGGAAACCAAAAAATTATGAAAAAAAGGTTTAAAACTCAGTAAATTTAGAAATAAGTTATTCATGAATTTGCTTGAAGATGAAAAAGAACTAGTGTTTTTAATTTAATTATGTAATTAAATTTGAAGTTTTTTGCTTCGGTTTTAGAAACATGGTAATTCCTGTATAACGAAGAAACCATATTTTATCAGTTAAAATTATAATATATATATATATATATATATATATATATATATATATATATATATATGTGTGTGTGTGTGTGTGTGTGTGTGTGTGTGTGTGTGTAATCGTGAAGACCACGATTATTAGAAATAATAAGATGATTTTATCTTTATTTGATACTTTAATTCGACATAATCTTTCTTCGTATACGCAACCGATCATGGGTTGTTGTTCTTTCTTGGTCCTAATTTATTTACATTTAATTTGCGCGTAATTTTTCTTTTCTTTTAAAAATCACCTTTCTTTATGATCCCTTCACATAAAATTACTCTTAAAAGGCATTAAGGAACGATAACTATGTAATATTTCGAATACATCACAGTACGTCTACTAGAAAAAGAAAAAAAATATGATTAACGTACCGTAGCCCCACTTAAGTTTTATTTATGATTTAATTAGACGATATCTATTGCAACTGCAACAAAAAACACAAGCCTTTAAACCTTTATGTTGTGGTGTCCTCACTCTAAAGAGTCTATGTTAGACTCTTCCGCCTAGTATAAGATTAGTAGGACAAAAGGCTTAGGGGATCAGTAAACAGTGAATAGATTAAGTGCTAGTTCATTTGATACACTCACTAGTCGTGTAATACTCTTCTGGTGTACTTACTCTTTAATATACGATATATCTGCAAACCTGGTTTTTGTTATCACTTAACCATTTACTTCGACACAACACTTTAATAAAGAATTGTTTTTTAAAACCTTTCATTCAGTTGTCTATTTAAATTTCACTTTAAATGAGTTATTTCATTTCATTTTTAATCGTGTGTAACTACATTATTTGCTACCTGCTAATTCAGATCGATTCGACGAGATCGAAAAAGGGACGGACAGACGGACACACATACACTGCGCTTTATTTATATAGATGAAAGAAAGTGAGACTATGACGGAGAAAACCAAGATTGACGAAAAAAAAACAAAAAAACAAAGGATTCAGCAATAGGAATAAAAAAAAAAAGCAACATAGGAAGACAATTAAGTATGAGAGAAGCGCTTCAGCAACAACAGAGGTAGCAGCTGTCAGTCATTTAAACCATAGGCTTAATACTCGCAGTAGCCGAGAGTAAATGTTCGATTAAGCGTAAGTTCGTCAATTAAGTGGTTTCGAAAATTTTGATCTTGGATTCCACCGATTGAAAGAGTTTTTTTTTTTTGTTGTTTTTTTTACTTTCGGTGTCCATACGAGGCGGGCGGCGAACGGTGACGAACGCTAACGGAGGTCACGTATAGAAAAAGCCCAGTCTTCGGGACTCGACATCAAGGACCGTCATTTATATGTTACGAACTTGTAGCATATAGATGAACCACGGGTTCTAAAAAAAAAGGAAAACGTGGGATCTTTTCTCGGTCTTCACTCAGAAACGGAAGCGACACAAGGGAATCAACGAAGAACAGACACAAGACGATGGATTTCCAAATAAAACATTTAAGTAAGGATTAACTCCGCGGTCTGCAGGCGAGAGACGAAGGATAAGCTAATTCTGAGACCTTTTATTTCAATGCTTGATAAAAGTATAGACGCGGGAATTGGGACAATTGGGACGATTGCTGTTCGATTTCGGACGAATCTGCAACAATGTACGCAAGCTCACGACACATTTAGACTCCCCGCCATTCATGATCGGAATGTAAACGAACGAGTCCTTCTGAACAACAAGTATATATATATATATATATGTAAAAATCCGTAGGTAAGTAATCCAAGTGAATCCTAATATTATAAAATATAAAAACAGATTCACAAATAGCGCTCAGTGTATTTATATCAGAGCATATATATAAACTACAAATAAATGAAATTAAACAATACCCCATCTGAATGATCAAATGATAAGCTCTGGAGGAAGGAAGAGGCCATTTGAATGGGGTAATTTACAATTTCATTTATTTGTAATTTATATATATATAGTGATTTTTCAAGCGTAGCTTAGATGTGGCACAAGGCCGAAAGTATGGGGCACCCAGTGATGATCGAACTCACTACTCAGTCGTAATTGTTCTAGCGAGGCAAGCTTGCTAACCACGAGAACCGTCTCGAAATATATATGCTTGTGAAAAATTTATTTCGGTTGAGCTCTCTCTGGAGGGAGTGTAGGTTTGTAAATAGTGGCTATTACAGCTAATAATGCAAGACTCTTCGGTAAATCGAACCGAGTTTTCTCAGTCACTGTGTGCTTATCTAAAAATAAATACACTTAAATTCACCTTCATCCCTGCCGTGCGCACACGGCATAGCGGTGGAATCACCGACTAACGACAATTCAGTCGAGTTTCGATCCTAGATAGAGGCAACCGGACGTCTACCACGCTGATGGGCTGTGATACAGCGAAACAGTATGTCTGTGGATATATATATATATATATATATATATATATATATATATATATATATATAATCGACTCTCCCGTCGAGATTCGACGTATGAGGGTCAAGCAGATCAGTTTCAGGAAACCGACAGCCCGACACCGGCACGTGAGATTTGATTACAGAGGTGAAGGCCTCGTGCAGGACCATCCACACTTTTTGAAGGGACGAATACAGAGACCTGGTGCACCGAATGCCACAAGGTCCCCAAACGACCCTGCGCAGGTTTTGAATTCAGAGTTGTCCTTCTCCTAGACCAGTTGCCATCCAAGGCTATAGAACCCAGTCTGTCCTGCTATTTTACCCATAGCTGGAGGGAGAGGAAGATATATATATATATATATATATATATATAGAGAGAGAGAGAGAGAGAGAGGGGGAGAGAGAGAGAGAGAGTCTTTCGGCGCGAGTATCGATCACTGACGCTTCGATCGAACGCGTGAAACTATTCGAATCTGTCTGCCAGCCGAGCTGACCGACGGTCAAGGTATACACGTTTTCAGAGCGAACTGTGAACGACAAGCAAGAAAATATCGACTCTCACGGCAACAGCGACGAGTGAGGCTAATGTGAGTAACGACCACGGCGGGCACTAAATGCACGCGCAATCGACTCGCAGCTCGCTGGCACTAGAGACATTAACACTAACAACGCGATTACGGATTAAATTGACGAGCATCCGACTTCATAAACAGTAGGCCGGATATTACAGCTCTAGTGGGAATGGCTGGCAATAACTGAACAATCCTAAAAAGCGAACGAGTCAAGATATCCCGATAAAGGAAAACGGCTACAGCTATCCACATAGAAATAAAATAAATCGTTCAATTCGAAATTTCTTGAAGGTTAAACGGATTGACATATAGCTGATGGCCGGAAGCCGCGCCGGCTGAAAAGTTGAGATAACAACAACCAAGATGAGGACAGTCGTTTAGATATGAATTAGATAAGTAAAATTTCGTTAGAAACTAAAAAAGAAAAGATTACTGAACCGTTACGTAATGTTAGTCCTTTTATAATATATTTTCATGGCAACTGTTCTAGCGAGCTACTTTCACTGGTACCCCAACTGCATGGATTTAAGGGTACTACGAGCTTGGCATCTCGGTCTCACCCTGTCACTGTCAAAAGTCAAATGTAACCACCTTTTATATTCCAACAGCTACTTTTCTCGCACTTCCCTACAGTGGAACTCCCTTCCTCTTATTTTCTTTCCTGATAATCTTCAAATATTCAAATGTAATGTCAATCGACATCTTCTGATGCCTTGATCCTGAAGACCGCCCTTCTCTATATTATTTCCTTAAACAACCCTATTTACTCTTTCCTCTTGCTCTCACTCTCTGTAACCCTTTGCGTGTTAGTAGCACTCCTGCATTGGTTTGATTGAAATGCTTTAAAAATGATGGCATGGCACGCTAGATAATCTCCTCAAACATGAAGAGGAATGAAACAACAGAAAGGTAGTTCTACAGAAGGATGCCGAGAATACCATAGACCGAACATGTGAGCAACGATGAAGTTTTAGAGAAAATGGAAACAAAAAGGAAGCATATACTTAACATCAGTTGGTTGATTTTGTTTAGCAGGATACCAACCTTTATGGCTTATTTAATGCCTATATCTAAATATTTTGTACGCAATTCAGTTTTTTTTTTTGAGATAATAATGTTTTTTTTGTGATAAAAGTTTCACTAATTATCCCATAGTTGGGGGAGAAGTGTTGGATTCATACATTTCCAAAGGGCATTTGTGCGAAACTGAATATAACGAACCCGACCGGAATTAGAACTCGGCACTCTGATTAACAATTCCGAGCCATTATCCATTACACGACTCTCACATTCAAGCTTACAGTACCTGATATTCCCAAGTTGTCTCCTATCAAGGTACTAACCATGTTCGAGGTTTCTTAACTTCGGTGATCATACAAGTACCTGTTTTTCAAACTGATGCAGCCCTAAGCCCCTTAACATCAGAAATTAAATTTCTAGAGTTTATAATGAGGAAAGAGGGCTGGGAAAATCTGATACTCACAGGACATATTGAAGTTTAGCGGAACATTAACGAATAACAATGCATAACCTATTTAGTTAATATTGTAATTCTATGGTTATTGCTATCAGCCAGTTTTATGCTATGCGTGATACATGCTTAGGCGATCACGTATCTTACGATACATGACTGACGAAGCAGATTTTTTCCCGCAGTAGGTTGTCATTTCTTTCTGCGGTAGACCAGCTACCAAGGCTATAGAACCCGGTCTGCCCTGCTATTTACCGATAGAAGAAGAGGATTCATACCTTTCCCCAGGCTATCAGCATATAAGAGAATGTAATCGATGTGATGGAATAATCTGCCACCCCCATGAGTGGCAGCACTATCGGTGGTAACCACCTATAAGTATCCGTTTGGAGAGCGGACAGCAGAGTCGAGCTGGGATCTTTCCCAGCTGCGCTAGTCGAACTTTCTACCTTTGGGCAGAGAGGAACCCGGACGAAGCTATGTCGAAGGGCAGAGTTTCGTCCGGGAAGGTAGACAGACCCGATCCCGTTTATGCTGGGTCTACGGGGATTTTTTGGACGAGCCTCCGGGCTCGGGAACCCCACTTTAAATTCGGCCTTGTGCCACATGTGACTGCGTGGGGCAGTTACTAAATACCGTCGAGCTGGGATCTTTCCCAGCTGCGCTAGTCGAACTCTCTGCCTGCGGAAAGGAAGGAACCCGGACGAGGCTATGCCGAAGGGCAGAGTTTGGTCCGGGGAAACAGACCTGATCCCGTTTATGCGGGAATATTTTGGCCGAGTGAATTTGAATAAATGGATGGCGGAAGAATGTTTAGGAGAAATAACAAAGAGATAAAATGTATTAAGAGGTATGAAAGGTAAAGCCATTGTCGAGAGCCTCGAAATCCTACTTCCAGAAGAGACACGGCACATAAGTGAAGGCAATTTGTTGAAGTTACATTATTTTGTGCTGATCGGGAAAACTCAGCGAGCACCAAATATATTTGCTTTTTTTTTGTTTGTTTTTGGTGTTGGCTGATCTAAATCGGAAATCTTGGTTCCGTGTTCAAATGTGATTGTCTGGAAAAAAAAATTCAGCACCTTTACAAATTATACATCGCGTATCGCTCAGGGGTTAAAACAGATTCCGGATATCGATTCGAAATCTATTCTTTTTGCAACATTGACTAAGAGAAACAGAATATCTTTTCCAACACACCTGGGATAAGAGACTTTCAGGAATATTCGAATTTCGCAATTATATACATAGAAGACAAATTGATTGTTCCCCACAAACAATTTATTCCTTGAGTATACAAGGATTTTCAGTAAAACCTATATTAACCAACTGCTGTTTGTTAAATATTCTTGATATATTTTTAATTTCTTTCTGTATCTCTGATTTGAGCAATTAACATTATTTACATTAATTACAGTCGGACTAACGTCCCCATCTTTGTTACTATCTTTCGGCCGTTTTGCTTCCCAGCCAGTAAGGAATGACAAATGACAGCAAGTCTTTAAGAGCAACAGCCTCAGTAGCTTTAACAAAAGAGAAAAGTTTTGGTGACTGCAGTCAGTCATAGCAAACGACAGCACCATACATCAGCACGCAGGCAGGTGGGAACGCAGTCAGGTTAGGTTTATGGCTCCAAATCAGTGAAGCGGTTTTTGTAGCTTCATCACGAGAGGCATTGCCATAGATAAATTAAAAGCTTTTAACTCGGTGTCACAAAGTCTCCAGTTATGGCATCTCATGTTGTTTCTACACAAATACCAATTCCTTTCTTTCATGTGGGGTATTTTCCGGCTCAATATTTTCCAGCCTACTTTAATCTATAAAAATTTAGATCCAATCGCTATCTAGTATCTGTCTATATTTATGAAATGAGGTATTATGTACACTATTTACATTATTCGGACTATTGTCCTCATCTTTGTCGCCATATTTATTACAACATTTCGGCCCTTCAGTATCTGTCTATATTTCTGAGATGAGGTAGTATGTACACTATTTACATTATTCGGACTATTCTCCTCATCTTTGTCGTCATATTTATTACAACGATTCGTCCTTTCAGTATCTGTCTATATTTCTGAGATGAGATATTATGTACATTATTTACATTATTCGGACTATTCTCCTCATCTTTGACGTCATATTTATTACAACGATTCGGCTGTTGTACGCTCCGGCCTTCTTCAGGTGGTTGGAATGTCGAACTGAACCCTTTATTTCGCTCACTGGGGTAGACTGTTCTAGTTCCACGTGCCATGTTTGATGGGTGTCAGTTATCAGTTATCCCCTGTTAATTTCCATTTCCACCCCCTTAACCAGATATTGAACTCACACTCTTTGGGTCCTTTTCCTGAACCTAACTATCGCCTTTATCCACTGTGTCATATGTTCTGAAGGACACATGGCACCTGAAGAAGGCCGGAGCGTACAATGGCCGAAACGTTGTAATAAATATGGCGACAAAGATGAGCACAATATTCCGAATAATGTAAATAGTGTATAACGGGACACTAGTTCTATGAAACAATAGCCTAGTTGATCAAAGCATTGGTTGGTGAATTTGGTGAAATAGTAATTGTGAGTTCAATCCTTGGGCTGTGCTGTGTGTAGTTTAAAAAAGGACAAGAAATAACTGAATATTAGTAAATATATATATATATATAAATATATAAACCTAGACAAGATATACCGAGAATATGGGCAGTGGAACGTGAATAGTCTAACCCCGTAGATTAAATAAAGGGTTCAGTTCGGCATTCCTTGTAAGTTACTCGGATCGATATACAGCTGATAACGGCCAGGCTCACAACAGACGAAACGTTCTGATAATAGCAGATATGAGAACAATAATCCGAATGTAAAGAATGTAATTTTTTTTTTTACTTTGTGATAAATATAGCATTTCAATTTTAGACTATTTATTATTTCCTTATTTTAGATATTTAAATCCCCCCACTATTCGATTCCCTTATGTAACATAGTTAAATGTTAGCAGCGAGCTGCTTATTATGGGATGGTGTTAGCCTCATTTTCAATCGAGATTTGATTCACAGATATCCATCGCTGTGTATTTTCGTAACGGTCCGGTTTCGATACTTGGTGGTGGATGCGCAGTTCTGATGAGTCCGAAATAGGACGAAACAGCTGCAGTCTGTTGAGGATTCTTCTAGACTCGATGAATTACTATAATGATTATTCTAACCCCACAAATTTCTAATACTTGTATATCCTTGTTTGACCCAGCTAATGTTCTGCGATGGAGTGACTAAGGGGAAGGAGACGTTCCTTTTGGGACGCAACCAGTTGAGTTTGAATACTTAGATTAGTATCACCACGGAATTTGTGACTAGCGACGCTATATCAAATCTAGCCATTTTCTTCTTCGTTACCTAGGCCCGTTGTTCCAGTGGTTCGATTCAGGGTAGTGAATGCACACTGTTGTCCAGTACTCTCTGCATTCGGTTGAGGATTCTTCTAGACAAGATGAATTACTATGATTGTATATATATATATATATATATATATATATATATATATATATATATATATATATATATATATATACAGGGTGTCCATAAAGTTTATGTGCACGTTAAAAAATGTATAACTTTATTTGTATTTGCGATAGAAAAAATCTGTAAAAAATGTTATAAAGTTTAATGTACCTATTTTTAAGTATAGCTAAAATAACTAATGTGATTTCAGGCATTACTGTCAATCGTATTACCCTTTGTATTGCTAATGATGGAGCACATGTGGATACTTAAATAAAGTTTCAATAAAAACTTAAAAAATATAAATTTATTTCTTTCTAATCCTTTTTACAAATTATTTCTATCGCAAATACAAATAAAGTTATATTTTTTGAAAGTGTACACGAACTTTATGAATACCCTGTATATTTTTATATATATATATATATATATATATATATATTCGTGTTAACGTAATGTTAATTGATTGGGGTCGCAGCATTAAACGAATTTTTTTTTCGTTTTCGTATTTACTGACCGGGAATTTGCAAACGCAGTTTGAAAGATTTCGTATCCTGACTTATAGTAAGTTAAAATTTAATCTTAATCAATTACTGAATATGTATATCAAGCTCTTGATAATAACGGTGAAGCTCGAGCTGTGGCTCTAGATATCTCAAAAGAACCTCCTCTTTCCGTTACTAGCATGCTGATTGGGATTCAATTCGTGACTTTCTTCGAGACGCACATTGGATTGATATGCTTAAATGAGGTTTGTCTTCAATCAAAGCCGGCATAGATTCTTTTATCCATTCCCGGAAATACCAGGAGAAACTTCAGTCTTATCCATGGTTCTCACCAGCATACTCTGCCGCTCCAACCCACGGAAATCACTATTTCTGGCTATACCAGCGTGACAGTTCTGATCACAGCAGGCACCTATTCGTGACCGCACGTAATAAATGCAAAAATGTTCTCGAAAGCGTTAAGTCTGTTTTTGCTGAGGCACCGCATTGCATCGAACAACTTTGGATCTCGTGATTACTGGCGGCTGTGTAAAAGTATATTCAATAACAACAAGTTTTCTATTCCTCCTCATTTCAATCAATTTCAGGTATTAATATCTGCTGATAAAGCAGCATGGTTCACCCGTAAATTCCCTTTAAGCTCTACTCTTGACTCATCTGGATAATCCCTGCCTAATCTTCCCTCTCTGTTGAATGAGATGCATATAACCCCTTCCATGGTTTCTGCTGTCATCTCTAATCTGGATCCCCACAAAATGTGTGGATCTTATGGTGTCCTTGGTCTAACTCTGTTCTTAATTTTCATTAACGACCTTCCTGAAAGCATCAGCTCTCAGCTTCGTATATATGCTGATGACTCAACCTTTTACACCTGTCTTGATAGTCAGTCTGATCAATAAGGTCAAATTTGAGGCTGATGTTAAAAACAACCTACGGTCTGTTGTTAACTGGGGCAAAGAATTGCTTGCTAATTATAACGCCTACAAAACAGCCCTGCTCTTTATAATGAAATACCTGTTGCTTTCTTTCTTCCATCATTATGGTTGATGATGACCTGCAGGAGAGTAACTCGCTACGCTTTCTCTGCTGACATGAAGTGAAAAGATTATACTGAATCCATTGCTAGGTCAGCTGTTAAGAAAGGTGGTTTATTCTGCCGTGCTAGACATTTTTTTATGTCCAGAATCTATCCTGCTTATCTATATGTCTACCATTCGTCCATGCATAGAATATTGCGCTTACATATGGCCCGGTTCTCCTGCTATATATTTAGATATTCTTGATTAAATTCAAAGAACAATCAGGAATATTATTGGTTCTGATCTGGCACCTCATCTTCAGTCACTTTCCCACCGATCTGCCTTTTCTATAAATAATTCATGGTAATTGTTCGGATGAGTTCTTTGCTATGATAACTTAGCTAGATCATGTATGCTCATTGGCCCCTTTTATTTCTGACCCTTTTTTCTTTAGTTTAATTCCCCTTCCCTCCGCCATTTTGGTGAGCGGAGATGTCAATTCTCTGGCGGATGCGGAGTACCTTTCGTTTCGGATGTGATTTTCGTATTTATTGTTCTGGTTGAGTGAGTTCTTGAAATTAAAGAATATTAAATAATTGCGGGGGGTAGTAATATTATTTTGTTTGTTTTTTTTTGTAAATAGTTTTCTTTTCATATTGTAAATACACACTGGGGCTAGATTTGGAATTCTTGTTTTATCCCCCACCACCACAGACAATGAACTGTACATACAGGGACTAGTTAGGACCTCATGGAGATTCTGAGTCATGATGATGGATGTAGTAAGAAAGTTAAGTAAGAAAGGTAAGAATGCGTTGTTTTGGTGTAAGGAATATTATTCTATGTTTAGGTCAGTGTTTTTGGCTAGCATAGTTTAACGTTTAAGACAGAAGAAAACCGCCCTTTTCCCCATTCCCTATTTTGGCCTTGTGCCACATTTTGTAAATATTACAAATAAATAATGCTCATCGCTATGATACCTAGACTTTATAAATTTAAACGCAGTAATAGATAGGTAACAAATCCTCGTCAATTTACAGTTGAATTGGCTAACAATTTTTCTCGCACTTCCCGATTGTGGAACTCACTTCCGGCTCAATGCTTTCCTGTTAATTTTGATCTTGAAAATATAAATGCAATGTCAATCGTTACCTAGTGTCTTCCTTATTACTCTTGTATTTCTCTCCCCCTCTTTAGTAAATTTTCTGTTTTCTACTTCTTTCCCGCCCAGTAAGCCCTTGTGTCTTAGTGGCTTTACTAAAAGAAGTAACTGATAAAAAGTATCTATGTAGTACTATCGTTTGGTACCCGTACGAAAACACAATAAACACGGAATTGATGTTCTTGTTCGTTATGAAGATGGCCGACATACAAAGAAAATCGACAGTCCTAGTTTCGGTGTCTGTGATTGTCGGGAAAAATTCAACTCTTATACAAATTATACATCGCGTATCGCTCAGGGGTTAAACAGATTCTGGTAATCGATACTGAAGCTATTCTTGTTACAAAACTGACACGAATACGTGTACACAATCTGTTTTTGGACACACCTGGGACGAGATGCTTTTCGCAATTCAGGATTTTTTTTTTTTTTTAGATTTCTGAATTATATACCGAGCCGGCAAATCGATTGTTACCAACAAGATATTTAATCTTGCAGTGTAAATGTTTTCCCGTTGGCGATCGTGGTTCTTTCCTGTCTTTTGTAGCTCTTAATAAATTTTGTCTTTTTTTTTTTCTAAACCCTCTTCTGCCGGTAGGTTGTGCGTTGTTTACCGTCTTGCCTTCAATCCGTCCTGTGAGTATCATATCTTCCAGGACGTCTTTTCTCATTATATGCCCTATAAATTTCATACCTATGTTAACTGTGTCCGTTTTGTTTCCATTTTCTCTAAAACTTCATCATTGCACACATGTTCGCTCCAAGTTATTCTCAGCATACTTCTGTAGAACCCCATTTCTGTTGCCTCAAGTTTCATCTACTTCTATGAAGAGATTGTCCAGCATTCACTGCCATAGAGGATGACTGATAGTACACAACAGTTTAGTAATCTTTTCTTTGTTTCTAATTTAGTGATACAAGCCTTACTAATTAACCCATAGTTGGGGGGAGGAGAGGTGCATTCATATCCTTCTAAAGAGTATCTGTGCATTAGTGAATATAACAAACCCAACTGGAATTGGAACTCAGCTCTCTGATTATAATTATCTATGAATTACCAGGCATTTATTGGAAAGAAAGAGTATTTTCCTCTTTTCCTTTCTTTTAGACTTGTTTGCCAGCCAAGCGTAGAGATCCAATTCTACTCTGGTATTTAACCTAAAGCTGGGGGAGAGGTGATGAAAACATGACTTTTTCAATGGCATTTCAGAGAAATTGAATGCAACACACTTGAATAGAATGTGTACACGGATTGCTGATTCCACCTCTTGTAGTGATATTGGCTACACATGTGAGAGAAACAAAGTATAAGTGTCCTCTTTGTTTCCAGTTTCTCTAAAACTTCATCATTGCTCACATGTTCGCTCCATGGTATTCTCAGCTTCCTTCTGTAGAACCCTGTTTCTGTTGCATCAAGTTTCTTCTTCATCTATGAAGAGATTGTCCAGCATTCACTGCCATTGATAATGAGTGATATTACATAACAGTTCAGTACTCATTTCTTTGTTCCTAATTATTTTTTTTTCTGTTTTATTTTTTTTAATACTTCGCTTGGCTTTTGGGAGGCATCTTTTACTATCACTATACACCTTCGGATTTCAGCATCGCACTTTCAGTCCTCTGTTAAATTATTTCGCAAAAATTTAAAGTGCTATACTTGTTTGATTTTGGTATCTCCAATTTATAATTTGCAGGTTCGGCAGTTCTTTTTGCTAACAACCATTGTATTCTGTTTTTTTTTTACTATTGACCTTTAGTCCTTTCTTCTCGCCTTCCTTCACTACCTCCCCAACATTAGGAACACTATTTTTTTTAAAAAAAGTTTGCGTCTCTTCAGCTATTCTTTAAATTCAGTTGTGGCTTCAAGTCTCTTCTTCATCTTTGAGGAGATTGTCCAGCATTCAGCGCCATATAGAAGGACTGATATATCATAACAGTACTCTTTCCTTTGTTTGTAACGAATTTTTTTCTGTTTCTTAATACATCGCTTAGCGTTTGGAAGTCATCTTTCATTAAGCAAATGCGCAGTTTGAATTCTGCATCGGACTTTCAGTCTTCTGTTAAAATACCTCTCAGAAATTTAAAATGCTGTACTTGATTGATTTTGGTATATCCATTTTATAATTTGCTCGTTCGGCAGTTCTTTCTGCTAACAACCATTGCATTCTGTCTTCTTACAATTGACCTTTAGTCCTTTCTTCTCGCTTTCCTTCACTACCTTCTGTAATAGTTCTTGTAGCTTCCTTTCTGTGTCTGTTATCAACACTGTGTTATCTCCATATGTTATGTTTTCTAGATTGTATCAAACAATAATTTATAGAATATAACCTGAAAACGGAACAATGATAAGAAAACGGGAAACACCAACCTTAATATCTAAGAAGATTTATAAGGGCAATGAATTAGAAAAGTTGATTGACCCCCTATGAAAATATTTAAGGAACTGCGAATGTAAACAAAGAGTAAAAACGCAGAATATTACGAATATTGGTTAAAAGCATGAATGCAAAATAACTGCCTCTTAAATAAAGATCACGAAGAGAATCATGTAAGATGGACGAAGTTCATTTAAGTTGATTGCTCAACAGCATTTTATCGTAATGAATGTATAGCTATATTGGACGGATATGATTGCTTCTTGTTAAATAATGCGTAAGCGACACAGGGTAAAATAAGAAGAAGAAGGAAAACCCTATAAACAATTTTCATTTCTTTTCCAAAAAAAAAAAAAGATTAGTACGGTTTCGCCAGTAAAGAAGCCGATAACCCTGATACTCATCCCAGCCTTTCTGGTGCAGATTGTTTGGCCATGGTTTCAACAGGTAGTCTGATCGTGTTTCCAAACAAGCCTTAAGGTCATGTAAGTAGATAAGATAGTAGCCGGACGATCTACTGGCATCCGGTCTTCTTTTCGTTCTAACTGCGCCAAGAAATAAAAGATAAGAAAATAAAAGCAAGATAAAAATAAAAACAAAGGAAACTTGTTTGTCTTTGATGCGGTCTATTGAGTCAGTCCTCATGAAGAAAAGATATAAAACTATTGGGTAATTATTAAAATAATGCCCGATTTTAGAATAAACCTTTTTATCGTAAAGGCCTAAATAAACTTGTACGTCGATAGCAGAAATTCATAGATGTCCAGAGTTGACTTATTTAAACATTGTATAAATACATTAATTCATGACTAAAAGCCGATTCTAAAATCGGACATGATTTTCCGAAAACGGTCTCAAGTTCCGTAATCATTTAGGGTCGTAGGATCACCGCAGCCGCAATAGAAGTGTTATGTCTCTAGTCCCGCAACCCGTTAGGGACTTATGGACACCAATTGTACTACAGCCACAGTAGATGAGTTGTGTTGACATAATGAAGATGTTAACTTTCCACAGTACATCAAATAATAGTCTAGGAAGGAAAAAAAAAACATCAGTACTGGAAAGAGCTATAAAAGCTACTGGACTACAGAAACCATTTTTCCTTAAAAGGGTGTCTTCCGGGAAACAGTTTAGGAATAGCAACTTAAAGCAGTAAGGGTTTAATGAATCCCAAATGTTTCCTTGTAGGGCAACTACTGATATTACCATTACCATGGAAGTCTCTTGTTTGTGATGCGTTTGTCTTCACCCGGCAAACCTTATCCTACCGACAGAAAGTTGCTAGCCTCTGTCGCTATTAATATGGCAGATGTTAGAACGAATTACATTCCTTCGTTCCAACAGCTAAGGCCTTCACAGCTCGAAGCCGCCATACCATGTTCCCGCTGGTAAACCACCGCCTTTGTGTCCCTTGGATAAAGAGTAAGTTCCGCTTAGAAAGTTTCTTGCCTAGAACTGTTACATTTTAGAACAAGCTCCCGCGTGGGTGCTTACCTAATTACAATATTTGTCTCTTTAAGCAATATTTATTCAACTAGATCTATCTATCTAAAATACTCTTCACCTTATCCCTTACAATATTACTTAGTAATCTCCTACTTTGAGTGGCTCTTGAGTCATATATTAGATAAACTAGAAGTTAAATGAGGACACATAGCACAGTGGATAAAGGCGTTAGTTAGATCCAGTGACAGGACACAAAAAGTGTGAGTTCAATACCTGGTTAAGGCGGTGGATAACTTGAAGAGGAATTATAGGAGATAACTGTCAACTGACATCCATTAAACATGGCACGTGGAACTAGAACAGTCTACCCCAGTGAGTGAAATAAAGGGTTCAGTTCGACATTCCAACCACCTGAAGAAGGCCAGAGCGTACAATGGCCGAAACGTTGTAATAAATATGGTGACAAAGATGAGGACAATAGTCCGAATAAATATAAATAATGTACATGATATCTCATTTCAGAAATATAGACAGATACTAATTGTATTTTATATTCCAACACTCCTCGCTATCACTATTAATTTATTATTAGTTTTGATTGATTTTCTACCGATTATCAAACCCTATTTATACCCTGGAAACCCAAAAAAGGATCATTTTAAAAGCAATTATCTTGAAAACTGCTAAGTCTAGCTCAATGCAGTTGAACAGTTTAGGTGTTAAACATCATAAATTTATTATGGGACCGATTTCCTAAGTCTTCAATATATGCATCGCCTGTGGCACGGCACATAATAAGTCGGTAGTTAAGCTCTTGCCAAACACACTCATGTTGATGACAGTCAAGCAGATCCTTTACCCTTGCATAAGCAGCCTTCCTCTTTAAACTTTTGGTACGAAGTCCAAATTTATTTGCTAGTTGGTGAGACTTTTCAAATTTTGTATTGAAAGCACGCCTGTGTGCGAGCATATTCCAAGACGCAAAATGACTTTGAGAGCGAACGGCATGGCTCAACCTGAAAACAGAACAAAAATAAAACATTAAATATAAAATCTTGATCTGTTTCTATACAGTCTGTGAAAATTTGAGGTTATTTCAACAAGAATTACCAAAATTATTGGACTGCGAAATTTTTTTTAAGCGTTTTACCCCAAGAAAGGCGGGAAGCCACTAGCGCGCAAGTAGTTACAGGGAGTTGGAGCGAGAGCAAAGAGGAGTGATAGAGGAAATGATGAAGAGAAGGATAGGGGAACGATCAAGGCATCTGGAGACGTCGAACAGTTGGGGATTATAGCTATCAGGGAAACAAGAAAGGGGGAGGTTAGTTCCACAGGTGAGAGGTGCGAGACATGAAGCTAGTGGAATAGAAGAGACGACTACATTTAACAGTTTCGACAGTGAAAGGGTGAGAGTGAAATGCCAGCCTAGTTGAACGCTTAAATTCATGAAGTCTGGGTAACAGCGAAAGCAGCTCATCGGAACAGTTGCGGTAAAAGTACTTGTAAAAAAAAAAGACAGAGAGAGGCGACGGCATGTCTGTAAAAGAGGGACTGTAGACGAGATGCCAGATCAGGGCCAATTACATTGCATATCTGTCTCTGGATTTTATCAAGAACCTTGAGACAAACATAACGGGCTCCAGACCATATATGGCAGCAATGCTCCATGCAAGGGCGAATTGTTGATTTGTAGATTTGAAGGATCGACTCCGCCGAGAAACATTTCCTGGCACAGCAGAGGACGCCAACTTTCCTTGCGGTGGTTATGTCAAATTTTGGGGGACACCCTGTACATTGACAATTTAGATCTTCAAAAATTTAAATGTAATGTCAATCGTTATCTTCTGTCTTATTCATGTTTATTCTTTCATCGTTCTCTTGTTTTTTCTTATATTCTTTCACGCTTAGTAACCCCCCCCCTGCGTATTAGCGGCTTTCTTGCCTTGACCCATGATCACCTCCACCCTGCTGTAAGTCTTCCGATGTTCGAATTCTAAATGCGGTTCATGTGGACATGTTATTCCCAGATCCCTCTGTGATTGTTAGAGGGGATGATTTCATCTCCAGGTCTGCCTAATATTTCCAACACAAAGCGCTTGGAATAGTTTTAATATCACCTGTGATTCTGCGAAACCTTGCACCAGAGCCGATGGCCATCTTAGCCGATGCCGTCGGGTCGCAGTACGCCTGTTAGAAATACGTGAGAAACAAGCGGATTTCTGTAGGAATTCATTTCATGCACATTTGCACGAAACTATTTCCCGCCTGTCAAATTTACTTTCGCCGAGCGACGAAGGACAATGTCTATGGAGCGTAAAAAATAGGAACATTTTATTCAAGGTGAATGCAACATAACCAATAATAACAAGTAATTCGTGAAATAATGCCGATTGAAAAAAAATACAAACAATAATAATACGTATATTATACATTTCAATATTTGTTGCGATATAAGCAACACACGCCATTTCTTTCGAATATTACAACGTTATGGCTTTAACTTACACAGTGTTACAGTATTGTTATTAAACCTTAGCCTACCAGATATTATATAAATCTGTATGTGTCCATTTAAATATTGCAGTAATATCTCGTTTATGAGTAAGTGGCCGAATGGTTAGAACGTTCGTGTTCTGACCATGAGACACGAGTTCGAATCTCACCACGGTCGGTTTGTCAGGAAGGAAACATTCAGATGTTATCGGACTTCAGAAGGAAGGAAACTTTCACATGTTATCGGACTGGATGGGTCATAAAGTTCCTGAACCCAAGCCTTGTGGGTGAAATTGGGTAGACTTTCACAAGTCATCGTGGCCGAGCTTGAGCTTGCTGGCCTTGTTCAAATTGTTGATCACGTTAGGTAAAAAGCCTGTTTCTCTGAAACTGTAAGTAAGGTCTGCTCAGCATAGTTGCAGTATAAGCCACAAGTGGGCTCTCTGGGTGTTGAACAAACACAAATGTGCCTGAGCGATCGTCTGCAATAGGGATTGGCTAGCTGCCCTAGTAGACGGGTGTCCTCGAATACGGGTAATCAGCTATATTATGTAGTTTGTCTAGTTTAAATATTGATATATTACAGTACCAGGGTCAATATATATATATACCAGATATCACGTTTGTATATATTAGACTACCAGTTTATATTTGCTATGACAGAATTATTTCGTTGGATTAGCTTCAATAACTGGTAGTTTATGGCGTTTTGGTAAACATTAAGCTACCAGATACTTGGAATTCACATATATTATTGCCAATTTACATTTAATCTTACAGCATTATGGATTTCGGTGGCATACAAGTGCATTATTTTCGTTAAACCTTAGCCTATCAGATACCTCAACATCGGAAAGAAGGCTCCGACTGTACATTTAATATTGCTGTAATATGACGTTAAGCTATCTAAAATTACTAACAATGACATGTGCATAAATATCGTACTTTCATATATTTCAAGTTCGCATTTAAAACACCTTCATCTTCCTTTAATTGGAATATTATGGGATATTATGATTATGGCATATGGAATATTATGGGATGTTAAAGTATAAAATAATGCTAGTCTGCAGCGTCTGATTAAAAAATAGCATACGAGTTGTATCATAATACATTACATAATACTATGGAGAATTTGTTGTCATTAAAATTACAGAGCCTCTTATACGTCTTTCAATACGATAAAACAATAATTATAAGCATGCCTTTCTGGAAAAATAATATTTTCTTCCTTAAATTCAGAGTGTCGTCATTCAAATATCAAAGTAAATCCATTGACATTCCACAAACTTTGGCCTGGTTATAATTTGTGCTTTCCAATTTAAAAGAACGATTCCGATATTGGTTCGATGAATTGCAAGGCAAAATGGATTCAATATTGATTCGATAAATTTTGATCTCAGAAATGCAAAGGAAAAGTGATTCGATAAATCTTGATGTTAGGATTGCAAAGAAAAATTGAATCGATATTGATTCGATAAATTTTGATCCTTGAATCGAAACGAAAACTGTTTCGATATTGATTCGAAAAAATTAATCCGAGACGTGCAAAGGAAAATTGATTCGGTATTGATTCGATAAACTGTGATCATAGAATTGTAAAGGAAAATTGATTCGATATTGATTCGAAAAATTGATCCGAGACGTGCAAAGGTAAATTAATTCGATATTGATTCAATACATTTTGTTCCTAGAATTGCAAAGAAAAATTGATTCGGTATTGATTCGATAAATTCTAATCCTAGAATTGCAAAGTAAAAAATGATTCGATATTGATTCGATGAATTTTGATCCTAGGATTACATAGGGAAATATTGATTCGATATTGCTTCGATAAACGTTGATACGAGAAGTGAAAAAAAAATGTTTCGATAAATGTTTATCCTAAAATTGCAAAGAAAAATCGATTTTATATTGATACGATAGATTTTGATCCGAGAATTGAAAATAAATGATTCGATAAATTTTGATCCTAGAATTGCAATGAAAATTTAATTCCATACATTTTGATTCGAGAATTGCGATGAAAAATAAGTCTATAAGACAAAAGTGCATTGCGATAGTCGTGAATCGGTCAGCCATAAAGAGAAATGGAACGTCTTATTACAATTTTATCAATACTTTGTCTTCGAGTTCAGATAAGTTATGGAACATATTGCAAATATTTGCTGGTTAGACGCGTTGTCAAATCCGTTTATTGGTTTGGTTTGGTTTGTTTTACGGTATATCAACCTCAATGGGTCATTTAATGCCAACAAGATTTTTATTGCTGGTAATATTTTGGTTTGGTTTGTTTTACGGCATATCAACTTCAATGGGTTATTTAATGCCGACAATTTTTATTGCTAGTAATATTTTGGTTTGGTTTGGTTTACGGCATATCAACCTCATTGGGTCAATTAATGCCATCTATCTATCTATCTATCTATCTATCTATCTATCTATCTCAGTATATATTGGTTTGGTTTGATTTGGTTTGTTTTACGACATATCAACCTCAATGGGGTATTCAATGCCGACATTTTTTATTGCTGGTAATATTTTTTTTCAAAAATGTACTGCTGAGATTTTTTTAAATATATAGCTTCTAATTTTTCTTAAAAAAATCTATAGCTGGTAATTTTTTTTTCAAAAATGTATTGCTGGTAATAATGTATTTCTTCAAAAATTTATTGCTGCTTAATAATTTTTGCAAAGTATTTCTAGCATTAAAACCTATTTTTACACTTTCATTTTTGGGTTAACTATTTACCCATAGCTGGGACCCTAAAAGCTACCACCCTGAGTCAGGATGCACCTGGGAACACCAGAAATTAAGAGGTGGTTCTACGCTTCTCAAAATTTTATCGTCTTAACCAAAATGCGGATGTAGTTTATTGTCATACCCAGGACGGGTTTATTGAGAGGTGTTGACATATCCGATATTATAGCATAACACTTTAACTTTCTCTAAAATATCCGTCAAGCTGCCAAATTATTTTTCAGCCTTTCTCTTTGTACTTTATCTAGAAAGGTAATTTTTTTTCTAAAAATCTTCTTTTATTTTTGCTCAGGTTACATTACTAAGGCACAAAATATGTTAGTATTAAGGGAAAGAATGACGATTGTATTACGCCAAATTTCTAAATAAGGTGCCAATCAACATTCAATATTTTCTGTTAATCTGGACTTGAACATCGATTACTTCTGCAGTCGTAAATATTTAACTATCTAAGCCATCTGGTATGCGCTAATTTATTTTAATTTACAAATGTCAACGTTAATTCGATTTCTGGCGTTGTTTTGTTTATTTACTGAACTTTTAAGTATCGATTAGTTCGATCCTGAAGTGTCACAACATTCTGGAAAATAATTTCCCACCAGTTTGCTATCCCAACATATATATGGAGAAGAAAAGGAGAAGTTAGCTTACAGCTGATGAGAATTATAGGCTTGTAAACCCCTCATGGATTACAGGAATGTAACCCCCATGAATTATAGGAATGTAAACCAACAGGAATTATAGAAATGTGAACCACCCATGAATAAGAGGAATGTAACCTACCATGAATTATAGAAATGTAAACGCACCTCATGAATTATAGGAATGTAAACACCCATGAAGCATGGAATGTAAATCCCCCATGAATTATAGGAACGTAACCCTCTATGATGATTATATGTAAACCCCCATAATTATAAGAATGTAACCCCCTGAATTATAAGAATGTAAATCCCCCATGAATTATAGGGATGTAAATCCACAGGAATTATAGAAATGTAACCCACCATGAATTATAGAAATGTAACCCCCCATGAATTATAGGAATGTAAACACCCATGAAGTATGGGATGTAAATCCCCCATGAATTATAAGGATGTAAACCGCCCCATGAATTATAGGAACGTAACCCCCATGATTTATAGGAATGTAACCCCCCCTGGATTACAGGAATGTAACTCCTCCATAAATATAGGAATGTAACCTCCATGAATTATAGTAATGTAACCCCAATGAATTATAGGAATGTAAACCCCATGAATTATAGGGATGTAACCCCCCCATGAATTATAGGAATGTAAATCCACCATCAATTATAGAAATTTAACCCCTCCCTATGAATTATAGGAATGTAAACACTCCCTATGCTTGTGGTGTTAATGACTGTAACATGAACGTTTCACATATTGGACAACGCAACAAGAATTTTAGGGAACAAACTTAGATGTCTATTTAGATAAAATACTCTAAATTAAATATTCCATAGGGAACAATATAAAGTAAGCCTGTTATAATTTGGGTCATTATCCAAATATAGCTGACGATATATTGCCAACCTAGCACATGCCTTTGCCCAAGGTGAAGAATGCGTTATGGAGTGATTTCACAGTGGAGGCTTGTATTTGTACTAAGTCGGTCCTAAAATAGGTTCGACGTACAAAACGTTAGGAACTTGATATAATAGGTAATGACGCGGAGAAATCTAGTTGTGGTCGCTGATACTTTAGTATCCGACTAACGGTCGTCCGACATCGACTGACTGACCAACTCACTGAGCGATATTCAGTCTCCCCCCGCCCCACGAGGGCATCATGTGACACAGGGCCGGTTTAACGTGGGATCTCCGAGCCCGTGAGCTCGGCCAAAAATATGCCCTTTTAAAACACGTATAAACGGGTTCAGGGTCGGTTTACCTCCACGAAAGAGACCTCGCCCTTTGGCGTAGCCTCGTTCGAGTCCCTCCCCGCCCGAAGGCAGAGAGTTCAACCGATCAGCCGGTCGCCCGATTTCGGACTGAACTCAGACCAACTCACTGAGCGACTTACTCGTTACTCTTACTACTCCTACTTATTATAGGTGGTAAAGTCTATTAACTATAGAATAGGGGTGTTCCACTATAACAGAGTGCCAGTGGACGAAATTGGCCATATTTTTTGAGCTGGAGGCGCGTATATGTCGAGAGTTCTGGACTTACTCTGTGGAAGGACAACTCAACGACATACAAACTATGACATTTTTCTATCGACTTTTGAAGAAGAAATAAAATTTATTTATTAAGGAACTTTTTTTAATACATGACTTTATTAATTTAAATATAATTTATTGAACATTGTATGATGCAACAATATATAATTTTGTATAATTCTTACGGATGAAACACTTCACAAAACAAAATCTTTCCAGTTTGTCATATTTTTTTGAAAATTGTATGCAATTCCCCTCAAATATTCAGTTGGAGATCGTTGAGACAAAGAAGAAAGAATCTGCAAAATTATTTCATATGCCTTCTTAGACCTCCAATTAATTGCTCGAAAAATGCATCTCGGCTTCTTTGAGCGTTTTGCAGCCCGGCCATGGGTCTTCCTTTTGTAGGGTACTTCATCTCCATCTCTCTGTGCAGACGTCTAGTTAAAGTTTAAGTATGGATATTCTTTGTGAAACGCTCTCTCGTAAATATTCCACATTACCTAAGAGATACGCACACTATAGCAGCCAACACCGGTCGGAAGCTATGAATTCGTCGCCAGCGTTAAGTTGTCCTCGCGCTGAGTAGACGGATAGTGAGTTGCCCTGGCGTTGAGTTATCACGGAGATATGTTGATTGGTGTTGAGTCGGCGTAGTTGAGTCGGCGTGGTGAAATGTCGCCTTCCGTATGTATTTCGATGGGTAGATGTAATGTGCAGAAATTTGGGTGTGCTTTGTGCTTAAAATCTCAGCGAATTTTCAAAGTTCCGTGGCTTCAAATATTCTGTTTCAGTATATATATTTATGTTGAGTTTTTTTTTGTTTTTATTGTATTGATATTATACATATTTATTCAAATAAATGGTACAGATGGAATAAGAACGGATGGGTAAAAATTCCATTTTTTTTAATAATTTACAGTAATGAAACGCTTTATCCTAAAACACTCAATTTTTTCTTTATTGAATTTTTTACATTGTTAAACTGAAGTTAGCGTCGGCTTCCTAACTCAATGAAAGACAAATAGATTGGAGAGATAGATAAACATTTGATTATGTCTTCGTTTTTGCTTTAGCTAGCAAAAAAAACATTTGGAACATGTTGGGTTTTGTTTTTAATAATTCAGCATTTCCGTATTCTCAGTTTTCGACCAAAGATTTTTTTTCCTTCTTAACTTTATTGATTTATTGCTTAGCGCTTTGCCATAATTCTTCAACACATCCTCCCTTTCGGATCCCGATAAAACCAGGTTTATTTCTCTCCTTCCGTTTTATATATTGAGTAGAAAATGAAAATTATTACAGAGTGCAAAAAACAATCCTCCATAAAAAAATCAAAAAAAAAAATCTTATGTTTCCGTCTACAGGAGGCCAAAATCCAGCTCACTAGCCGTGCATTTAGTTATCGTCTGCCCAATCAAACCAAACTCTCGTTTCATCTCGAGCGCCCGCCGGACATCGCCGAATGCTTGTCGGTTATTTCCGCCGCTCATCGAACGCTAAACGCTGTTCCTCTTTACTGCGGATATAAATAGAGATATATTCATGTTGGTCTAGGTTATAAGATGATCTTTAAACTTAGGCATGAGATTTATGGTGTACATTGGTTATAAAGCGAAATTAAAATGGCTATATTTCATCGCGTGTAAAACACCTTACACAAAACTCCCGCAAAAAGGTATAAACTGAATGACAGCACCACTCATTGACAGATGTAAAAAATTTATCAATTTCCCAATGAAACATGACGTGTTTTATCTTCTTTCGAGACAATTCTGGCTTACGGTAATATCACGTTGAAACATTGGTTCTCGTACGATAACGGAAATTAAGCAATGCCGAGCCTGGTCAGTAACTAGATGGGTGACCGCTTGGGAATAACAGCTAATGTGAATTTGTACGTGTTGTTGGTGTAATGGTTAGCGACTCAGACACTGAAATACGAGAACCGAGTTCCAATTAACGTCAGGTTCGTTGCACTCACCGCAAATAACCTTAGGATAGCTATGAAGTAAATCTTCATCACACACATACATACATACACACACACACACACACACACATATATATATATATATATATATATATATATTACTCGACTCTCACGTCGAATTCGACGTATGAGGGTCAAGCAGATCAGTTCCTAGGAAACTGACAGCCCTACACCAGGACATGAGATTTGATTATAATGGTGAAGGTTTCGTTCAGGACCATCCACACTTTTTGAAGGGCCTAATCCAGAGACCCGGTGCACTACGTGCCACAAGGTTCCCAAACAGCCATCCGCAGGTTTTGAATTCAGAGTTGTCCTTCTCCTAGATCAGTTACCATCCAAGGCTATAGAACCCAGTCTGTCCTGCTATTTACTCATAGCTGGAGGGGGAGAAGAAGAGGATTCAAACCTTTCCCAAGGGTATTAGCACGTAAATGAATGTAATGGATTCGACTGGAAAGCCGCTATCGATTACTCCACACACACACACACACACACACACATATATATATATATATATATATATATATATATATATATATATATATATATATATATATATATATATATAACTACATGGAACGATGGGTAAATTTTCGTTATTTTTAAAATTTCGCACAAGCATTTTCTGTTGCTATGTTGTCGACTTCATAGTATTGTATTATCACTCTGTGTGTAAAAGAGCACCATGATGCAATTCTCCCTGCCAGAAATTTGGAAAGGACATGCTATACTACTTGGCTTTTCCGCCGAGAGCTCGAAAACGAACATTTCAGAGTCTTTAAGCGTCCATCTGTGGAGAGTGTAGAAGATTCGGAAAAAGTTGGATGAGTCTAATGGTAATTAGGAGGGTTTTGGAGTGATCACGTGATGGCAATGTTATTCCTCCATTCATCTTCCCACGGGGCTTCAGACTCAATATGAGGACCTACATCAAGTAACTTGAGGTGGTAGTGCTCTCCTGGGTAAAGAAGATGGCTGTTGAAAGACCCTATATTTGGCAACAGGACTCCCATCTTGTCACGCAAGCAGGAGAACCCTGTCAGACAATGTCTGCGAACACATCACCCCTTACCTCTGGCCACCCCACTCCCCAGACAGCAACCACCTTGATTATTATGTTTGGGACACAGTTGAGCGAAAGACTAACAAAACTCCTTGTAACATCAAAGATGAACTGAAGGCAAGGATTATGGCAGCATTCAACAACTTAAGCAAGGTGCCTGTCCACATTCGGAGTTCGTCTGGAGGCTGCGGTTGAAGCCAATTGCGATTTTATTGAATAAATTTAGTCTTAATTAATTCAAGATATTTCTGTGTAATTTAGGTAAATATATCTGTTAAAACGAGATGTCAGTAATTGGGAACACCGGCGGCTATTTCGTCTTGAAATAATCTAGAAAAGATAATAAGCCATGAAAAACATCATCCAACATCAACCAATCACCAATTGTCAACACGATGACATCTGTATATGTTCTTAAGATTGTTGACGCCAGTAATGAATCGGGGTGGTAGCACCTGTTAGGGTCCCAGCTATGGGCAAATAGTTAAACCCAAACAAAAAAAAAAAAATACTATGAAAGTATAAAAATAGTTTTTTATTGTAAAGATAACAGAAATACATTTTTAGGTTAAAGGGTACTAATGATACCTATTTGTAGTAAAATGACCAACAATACCTGTTTATAATAAAATTTCCAAAAATACCTATTCATAGTAAAATTATTAACAATACTTATTTAGATAAATTAGCAACAATACTTCTTTTTAATAAAATGAACAAAAATACATATTTATAGTAAAATGAACAACATTATCGATTTATAGTAAAATTTACAATACCTATTTATAGTAAAATTACTAACAATAGCTATTTATCGCTAAATTAGCAACAATACTTCTTTTTAGTAAAATGAACAACAATGCATATTTATATGAAAATGAAGAACATTACCGATTTATAGTAAAATTTACAACAATACCTATTTATAGTAACATTATTAACAATAGCTGTTTATCTCTAAGTTACCAAAAATACTTCTTTATAGTAAAATGAACAACAATACCTATTTATATTAAAACGAACAATATTACCGATGTATAGCAAAATTTCCAGCTGTACCTATTTATAGTAAAATTATCAACAATACCAATTATAACTAAATTACCAAAAATACTTATTTTTAATAAAATGAATACAATACATATTCATAGTAAAATGACCAACAATACCTATTTATAGTCAAATTACCAACAATAGTTCTTTATAGTAAAATGACCAGCAATATATTTTATAGGAGAATTACCAACAATACATTATAACTGCAGTTGAAGGCATACAATTGCATTTAAAATATTTTCAGTCCAAGTCATGAAATTGTGTTTCAAATATTTAGATTTCTGCAACAAATAACTCATTGGGGTGTTGATATGCCGCTAAACAAAATCAACCAACCAACCCGTGATAAATACCGATAGGATTTCTAATTTTCTCAGAATCGTCTTACTGGAAAAGTTGAATGAGTACGATGAGAAGACATCTGCTGGTTTTATGCTCCTTTCTATTTTTGCGAAGTTACAGAATTCATTTTCAAAGAAATACATTGTTAATTTTCTACCTAAGGATAACCTCCAAACGTTCAGAAACTCAGTGGAAGTTAGGATAAAATCTATGGACTACCAACTAGATGTGTGTTCAACCATTCAACCAGCCATTTGTTCGCTTGTACGAAACTAAGTGAAACTATATAAAATATTAACAAAGTATTCTTTGTCTGGGTTATTTAATAATACATACAGACACAAGCACACAAATGTATATATTTATCTAAGTGTATATGCTGGTAGAATCTACTTATTTCGAGCCTTATTTAGAAACAATCTTTCTGAATGCGTAAAACAGAAACAACCGCCATTTTTTCTCTCCATTTTACGCTTTTTCATTGACGCAATGAAAAGGACTTGTTAATAACCCATTTGGAAGTCTGCAATCATTTATCATATTGTTGATTGGGAGTCTGTCTCGTCTGTCGATATTACAGACAGAATTTTTAATCCTGATGGTACATAGCTGCCTAGAGTGAGAGGGAGAGAAAACACCACAGTAACAAAAGAAAAAGCGTAATCGGCATTATCGCGTTATAAGTTGAACCGATGTGCGCATGCGTGTCTTTCGCTGTCTCGCGATTTTTCTGCGCACCACCTATAAGCCGATTTTATTGGCTTACTGGCGATTTAGCGTTGCGCTTAGGCCCAGGTAAAATAGAATGGACAAATCCTAGCGCTGTCTAATTTTTTTTTCTCGACATAAAGGCATGAATCGGCTTCTCCTTCGCGCTTTTCCAGCAATATCTGCATGTTACGATTTATGACGCAGGCGGGTTAGGGAGATGGATGTGGATTGTGTACCCGAACAAAATGCCGCTGTGTAACTGCTTTATACTCAGCGAGCTACAAGAGTAGAAAGCTGTGATGGGTATTACCAACCTTGACAACACACTTGTGTGAGCCTGCGGAAACGAACGGTTGAATCACGGGGTGTCACTAAACAGTCGTTCCGTCCACACACACACACACACACACACACACACACACTCTCATGCAAAGACACACGCAAGCGAATAATGCTACATTAGTTATTAATATTAAAAGGATAAGTTTGTGAAAGGAGTAGCGTACTCTAGGGGTCGGCACCCTACGACACGCGTGCCACACGTAGCACGCCATGCAATTTCCAATGGTACGCAGCCGCAAATGACATCACGAAGTCCGAACCAATAATTACTACAACGCAAAGATATTTCGCTCTTTCAAAAAACTGCTTACTCGTTGAACTCCCATTAATAAAAAAAACTTAAGAAAAAACTTTTTAAAAAAGTTTATCTCTATTAACCCTAGAACACTAACCATGGCTATATAGTACCCAGCTCAAATTTTTCTATTTTCAATTACAATTTTCAGTACCTGGTTTTCTTACCTAAATAATGTCTTTTAGTTCCTATTAATGTTAACTCAAAGTACAAAATTTAAAGTGCCTACATGTAAAATATTTCAAATAAAGATTTATATTTAATATTTTTTTTTTTGATATTTTCATAATCGGGTATGATATACCCATGGTTAGTAGTGGTGTAACTTTAATTGAGGATTAGTGTTCTAGGGTTAATGTGGTTTACATATTATTGTATATATTACTATATCAAATAACAGGTATATAGACCTTGACTTGTATAAAAAAATACGTATGCTGTTGGAACAGTGAATAATTTTAAACTACATCCACGTTCTGGGTATGACGATAAACTAGCGCTGGTGTTCCCAGGTCCACCCTAACTCGTTGTGGTAGCAACTCTTAGGGTCCCAGCTATGGGCAAAGTAGTTAATCCCAAATTGGGGACAAAACAATATGAACATGTAAAAATAGGTTTTAATACAAGGTATACATTTTTGTAAAAAAGTTATCACCAGCAATGAATTTTTGAAGAAATATTATTACCAGCAATAGATATTTGAAGAAGAAAAAAATATTACTAGCAATAAAAATTTTATCGGCATTAAATAACCTATTGAAGTTGATAAGCCGTAAAACAATAGAAACAAAAGCAGCGAAGCAAGAAACTTGAAAAAGTTCCACTGGTGAGATGTGCGAGTAAAGAAACTATTAGAATCGAATTTACAGTTACACTTATCGGTATTTCATTAATAAAACGACAAGACATATTTGCTTGCATGTGTTCATTATAGAATTGTCAACATATGAGTCTCAATTAAAGATAAGTATTCAAATATTGCCCAATTCTAACGTTGACTGTACAATAAAATAAGCAATATCTGTTGTATATTGGTATTGTAATTATTTACACTTTTTACATTGTTCGCACTGTTGTACTCGTCTTTGTTGCCATTTTCACGACGTTTTGGCTGTTGTACGCTCCGGCCTTCTTCAAGATCTGTGTATATTTCTGTGATGAAGTATTGTAATTATTTACACTTTTTACATTGTTTGAACTGTTGTCCTCGTTTTTGTTGCAATTTTCCCGACGTTTCGGCCGTTTTACGCTCCGGCCTTCTTCAGGATGTGTCAATATTTCTGTGTTTTTACATTGTCTTACTTGCCAGGTGGATGTGGGAGAAAATAAACTGTTGGAGTAGAAGTGGTGGTTAAATTTAACTATTTCAACAGTAAAAGAGTTGGACCTAGATGTCAATCTATTAGCACGCTTGAATTCATGTAGTCGGGGCAAGGGAAAAAAACCTCGTAAGAGCAGTCGCGGTGAAAATATTTGTAGAAAAGACAAAGGAAAGCAACATGGAATCGGTGACAGTGCCTGGTCGGGATGCCATTTCAGGACTGATTACATTGCAGATCCTCCAGTATCTGTCTATATTTCTGAGATGAGGTATTATGTACACTATTTACATTATTCGGACTATTGTCCTCATTTTTGTCGCCATATTTATTACAACGTTTCGGCACTTCAGTATCTGTCTATATTTCTGAGATGAGGTGTTATGTACACTATTTACATTATTCGGACTATTGTCCTCATCTTTGTCGCCATATTTATTACAACGTTTCGGCCTTTCAGTATCTGTCTATATTTCTGAGATGAGGTATTATTTACATTATTTACATTATTCTATTGTCCTCATTTTTGTCGACATATTTATTACATTTCGGCCTTACAGTATCTGTCTATATTACTGAGATGAGGTATTATGTACATTATTTACATTATTCGGACTATTGTCCTCATCTTTGTCGTCATATTTTATTACAAAGTTTCGGCCGTTCAGTATCTGTCTATATTTCTGAGATGAGGTATTATGTACACTATTTATATTATTCGGACTATTGTCTTCATCTTTGTCGCCATATTTTATTACAACGTTTCGGCTGTTCTATGCTCCAGCGTTGTTCAGGTGGTTGGAATGTCGAACTGAACCCTTTATTTCGCTCACACAAGGACACATGGCACAGTAGATAAAGGTGTTAGTTAGATCCAGTGAAAGGATCCAAAGAGTGTTAGTTCATTACCTGGTTAAGGCAGTGGAGAACTTAGGGAGGGGAATTAATCAGGAGATAACTGATAACTGACATCCATGAGACATGGCACGTGGAACTAGAACAGTCTACTACAGTGAGCGAAATAAAGGGTTCAGTTCGACATTCCAACCATCTGAAGAAAGCCGGAGCGTACAACGGCCGAAACGTTGTAATAAATATGGCGACAAAGATGAAGACAATAGTCCGAATAATGTAAATATTGCAGATCCTCTTCTGAATGATTTGGTCAAGAACCTCTAGATGAGTAGCAAGAGCACCAGACCAGATATGGCAACAGTATTCAATGTACTGATGAATGGCAGATTTGTGAATATGCAAGATGAAATCTGACGAGATTGTAATCGAAACAGGAAAAGGATCGACAAAAATGAATCGTATGCGAAACTTAGTATCTCATTTGAACCAGCCTGTCTATGTTAATAACACTGATGTATAGCTTCCACGTAATTTAAACGAATGATCATCTTTGGAACTTACAGTCACATCAAGTTGAACCACTGGTTAGTCGTATTATCACCGAAGATAAGTAAGGAGGAGCCTGGTCCTAAGATAGAATATTAGATATAGGGCGCATGGAAATATAAAAGTGGCCACTAACGCCAACACCAAGTGTTGACAGTCTTTTTGATTCCTCAAGTATGAAAGAGACTTTCACGATATATATATATATATATATATTAAGAAATGGACAAAGTTCGACAATTTATTTATTAAAGACATTTTTATGTTTAACGTTCTTTTTATAGATACAAGTATTTAAGT
The DNA here is from genome assembly GCA_903632075.3 of Acanthosepion pharaonis. Classification (NCBI taxonomy): domain Eukaryota; kingdom Metazoa; phylum Mollusca; class Cephalopoda; order Sepiida; family Sepiidae; genus Acanthosepion; species Acanthosepion pharaonis. Next base: position 989,744 of record CAHIKZ030000047.1, on the reverse strand, counting down.
AAATGCTCTGTTTATAATAAACAGTATTAAATAACATTTACCGGCCTGAATGTCCGAGAATTTTTCATAGAAAATATTCGTCCTTTGACAGGATTCGAACCTGCATCCTATACGGAACAGTCATTTACGCTGACGTGCCTTGACCGCTCGGCCACAAAGGATCGTTCGGTTGGCAAGGTCGAATTTAGGATGCAGGTTCGAATCCTGTCAAAGGACGAATATTTTCTATGAAAATTTCTTGGACATTCAGGCCGGTAAATGTTATTTAATACTGTTTATTATAAACAGAGCATTTACTTAAATACTTGTATCTATAAAAAGAACGTTAAACATAAAAATGTGAGTGTGTGTCTGTGTGATAGCTGATTTGGAGATTTTCTATAAGTATATGACTGTGGATATATAGTCAGAGTGAGGGTAACCTAAAATCAATCATATTAACATGAGTTATCAGCGAAAAGAATCTATCCCTGAGGTTTTACTAGCTAATGTCGATATGTAAAAAGCGAAGTTATCAATAAATTATTTATAGAGCCAATCGGTGTGGTTTTGTCCAAATCACACCCATAACGAGATTTTATCTTTTCGCATACGCTTCAATATATATATATATATATATATATATATATATATATATATATATATATATATATATAATTGTACACGTCTTCCGCCATATCCCTTGCTGAACGACCCAATTGTTCATCCGTCGGTGTAGACACGTCGTAATGACTCCACATACGTCAATTGCACTGGCCATACACAGCAACTTTATTCATATATATATATATATATATATATATATATATATATATATATATAAGCGCAGCCATTTTGAAACAACGTCGAGCTGGGCCTGTACCTAGCTGAGACAAAGCTTTGGTGTACCAAGGTCTGTAAGATTAGATGTGCGGTTGGTTTAATTGATAAAGTCTCTAAATTGTTAAAGGTGGAGCGAAGTTCCAATTTCAGTCGGGTTCAATATAGTCACTACACGCACATGCCCCTGGGAAAGGCATGAACCCCTCTCTTCTCCCTACAGCTATAGACTATTATTGAACTGTATCACTAAACCATTATTATCTACTCGAAATTCTTACAATCCCTAAATATTTTATCACCTTCAAATTGTTGATTAGACATAAAAAAACAAATCAGTTCGTTTATATTTCTATAGTCATATATATCTATTTCGTTGTATGTATATATATATATATATATATATATATATATATATATATGCGTACACATTTCCCTTTTTATATCTATTTTGTTTTATTGATCTTTCTCTTTTTTATATATATATATATATATATATATATATATATATATATATATATATATATATATATATAATCATTCATAGAATCATTCAGCAAATTAATGCGATTAATGGCGAAATCACTTCGCTAGTAGAAACATAATATTGCTGATTGATTCTATGTATGATTATTTCTTTATATATAAAATATATGCTGCGTAATTTAATATGTTTATAAAAAATAATTGATCCGCAGTACGAAATTCCTGTAAAAAAAACTACTAAGACATATCACTATATTAATTAAACTATATACTTAATTCATGCCATGTTAACTGTAAAACACTTGTAAAAAAAATTCAGGGATTTACCATATTAAAAACTTCATATAAAAATTCTCACTTGAAATTTTGAACTTTAGCGTTGCGACTAGCACGTTCCGAGATTGTACAACTGTCAATAAGGAGCACATTCTTAAAAAAAAACATCTTTTGGTCTACAAACAATTATTTCGTCTTCAAGTTTTAAGTTTAAAGGAAAAAATTACAGCCTGATGATGAAGGAATAATTCTTTGAAAGTACTTGCTTAACTTAAAAATATACACTAGAAACACCTGACAACAGTTTTATAAATGAGGATCACATCATTCAATGGATTAACAGTATTTTAATGTATACATTATGTTCTACTAGCGAAGTGATTTCGCCATTAATAGCATTAATATTGCTGACTGATTCTATGTATGATTATTTCTTTATATATAAAAGCTATATGCTGCCTAATTTAATATGTTTATTAAAACAATCTAAACTGTCATTTCGCTTGACGTGTGTTTAACCGGTTCCATATAGGATACAGGATCGAATCCTGTCGGAGGACGAAGAATTTCTGTGAAAATTTCTCGGACATTCAAGCCGGTAAATGTTATTTAACACTGTTTATTATAAACAGTGCATTTACTTAAAATATTTGTATCTATAAA
>CAHIKZ030000047.1:975000-982500 GCA_903632075.3 Acanthosepion pharaonis | reverse complement strand
GGGTGAAAGTAAAATGATGAAAAAAAATGGAAGAAAGTAAGTCAGGCCAATGAAAAGAGAAAGAAAAGAAAGATCAGTGAAAAGAAAGAAAGAAAGAAAGAAAGGCGACTGAAAAAGGAAAAAAAAAGATGACTGAAAAGAGAAAAGAAAGATAGTAAGACAGGTCAATGTGAAGAGAAAGAAAAGAAAGATCAGAGAAAAGAAAGAATGACAAATAAAAGAAAAAATATCAGTAAAAAGAAAGAAAGAAAGAAAAAAAACGAAAGAAAGAAAGAGAAAGAAAGTCCACTGAAAAAAGAATAAATATCGGTGAAAAGAAAGAAAGAAAGAAAAAAAGAAAGAAAGAAAAAGAAAAGATAGGAAAAAGAGTGGAAGAAAGAAAGAAAGAAAAACGAAAGAAAAACGAAAGAAAGAAAGAAAGAAAGTAAGAAAGAAAGAAAGGAAGAAAAAGGTAAGAAAGAAAACAGGAAGAAAAAAAAAGAAAACTAAAGGTTAGAAAGAAAGAAAGAAAGAAAGAAAGAAAGAAAGAAAGAAAGAAAGAAAGAAAGAAAAAGGAAAGAAAGAAAGAAGAAAACAGGAAGTAAGAGAGGAAAAAAGAAAGCAAAAGGTTAGAAAGAAAGAAAGAAAGAAAGAAAGGACGAAAGAAAGAAAGAAAGAAAGAAAGAAAGAAAGAAAGAAAGAAAGAAAGAAAGAAAAACGAAAGAAAGAAATAGAAAGAAAGAAAGAAAGAAAGACCACTGAAAAAAGAAAAAAGATCGGTGAAAAGAGAAAAGAAAGAAAGAAAGAAAGAAAGAGAATGAAAGAATAACAGGCAGACAGAAAGAAAGAAAGTAAGACCAGTGAAAAAAGAAAAAAAGATCGGTGAAAAGAGAAAAGAAAGAAAGAAAGAAGGAAAGCAGGAAAGAAAGATAGAAAGAGCGAAAGAAAAAAAGAATAGATAGAAAAAAGTGTGGAAGAAAGAAAAACGAAAGAAAAAGAAACGTTAGACACAAAAGTGGATGAGAGAAAGAAAGAGCGAAAAGAAAGAGAGAGAAAAGAAAGAAAAATAGAAAGAATTATCTATTATGGCGATCATTATAAACAAATATACTATATTGTAACCTGAATTCAGTGCTAAATCTCTTGAGCTGTCTCATTTCATTTAAAAGACACGAATATTATTGCCCGAGAAAGTTCTCTTCTTTTTCTCTTCTATTTTCCAACATATCCGATCTTCTGGAAACAGACAGTCAACTTTGTCTGTCCTTGTTCTTCGTCTGTTCCTGATTCCACCGTCCGTCCCGATTGTCTGGCCGGCGGGTTCGAGTTAATTGCAACATAACTGTCCATTGTAGCCAATCAGACGTCAAATAAGCTGTTATAATATCAGCTCTGACCAATGTATTGCTTTTCTGGCAAATATGTTGCATATGGTCTTTTGTATTGCCTTGGCTTCGCTTGTCCTTACCCTCTAGGAACTAGCCGATAGCTATATGCCTGTGCTTGGAATAACGAATTAAGATGCGGCGAAGAGAACGTCGTCTGCCGACCACTTACCTGAAATTTACACTTCTCTACTCACACGGAGACATTATCATGTGATCCTCGTTTTAGAATGACGAAAAGCAAATAGTTGCCGTTGGGCAGTCTGATTTGGCAGGAAATGTTTTAAAGATATAATTTTGTTGATTGTTGCGTTTTAACTAAAAGATTTTAAAGCCTTCGGCGTTGTTTTATTTTATATTCTTATTAAACTATGTATTTAAAAAAAATATTTCTCTGAACGGACGTAAAATAAATCCATTATTTGTATCACACATTTACGAATTTTTCAAGCACTGGGTGCGGTCTAAAATTTACGGACGAAACATTGTGTTTAATGATAACAGAAAATGCTTTCGCAAGGGCGGTACATTGAAAATTCAATAAAAAGAAACTGAGGATAAAACTGAAGATTGAAACGGCCATGATGTTTTGATAAAATACGACATTCAAAAAGATAAAAGAGAGAAAAAAAAATTCTGACATGAGTAAAAGAAAACATATGAATTAGTCCTGATGTATGTATAATAATAAAAAAAATGTCTGACAAAATTCAAACAGTATTAACACTAGACATTAAAGGTGCCAAATTTCCTTGATGAGGAATCTAACAGAATCAAAGGAGGTTTTGTCTGGGAAACACAATCAGAAGGAAGCGGAAGAATGCCATGTTAATGAATTAAAGATGGGCAAACGTATAAAGAATCAATTTATAATATTAACGACATCTCAGTCAGAAAGATACCCAGGCTTTACAACTGATGTTCGGTAACAAAGAATAGAAAGAAATATAAAAATAAAAATATATATATATATATATATATATATATATATATAGAGAGAGAGAGAGAGAGAGAGAGAGAGAGAGAGAGAATAAAGAGATATATATATATATATATATATATATATTCTTATCTAGAGCCACTCTCTGGTTTCGTAGCTTCTTTTTTGCAGTGGTTCCGCCGAGATTCGATACTTTGGGTGTGTATATTGCCATCAAAATTACTTATCTGCTGAAAAGTTATTGACTCACTGCAAAAATCATGATAGAAATTACATCGGCCTATAACTGGACATTATGCATTGTGTGCATCCAGGACCTAGAAATGTCAGTTGCAATTTTTAGGTTCACAGGTGACCAGACACAAAAACTAAATATCTGACTCAGCTGTGACCGTTATATTTCCATCCATTAATTGGCATATTGGCATATATATATATATATATATATATATATATATGTGTGTGTGTGTGTGTGTGCGTGTGTGTGTGTGTAAAAACTATATAAATATAAATTATTTATAATATAATATATTACAATATTATATTATTATATATTCATTACCTTTACCAATATTACTATTAATTAGATTATTTTATTAATTAAATTATTTTATTAATATTCTTAATCATTTATTTATTAATATTATTAATCATTTATTTATTAATTATTATTTATTATTAATTTCTTATATTATTATTATTATAATATTATAATTTTATTACAATTTTATTATAATTTTAATTTTATAATATTATTATATTATTTTTTATTAATTTTAGTAATTCAATTATTTTATTAATTAAATTATTTAAATTATGATTTTAATTAATTAAATTAGAAATAACTATTGCTAATATTAAATATTATCATATATATATATAATATATTATAATATAATATATTTTTTTCATATATATGTACTATTTATATAATGTATATATATAATATAACAATTATATAAAACTTATAAAAATAAATATATATATATATATATATAAAATATAAAATAAAATATAGAAAGAATAGAAAGTAAAAATATAGTATGCATAAATCTTTTAGTAAGATATATAGTATACATATTCTTTTAGTATAATTAAATCATTTTTATGTATAAATATTATTTTGATCGCAAAATACAATACGTATTATATTGAATAAACAATAAATCATGGCAGTATTACAGTTAAAAAATCAAGGAATAAAATAACTATTATAAATACGATTATATATTAACGAAATAATGGGTATCTAAATGTAATACATAGATTTTTTTAATGAAAAATTCTAGTAACAATATTTTAACGTAAACTTTACACAATGTCTACAAAATACTGTTAGTTCATTACGCTGATATAAGAGATCATTATTTTTAGGAAACTTAATAATATGCAGCTTTTCATGTAGACACAAGGGACATGGGTCATTTAAGGATTTACAAATTCTCATTCTTTGGGATTTTTATTGATTTTTTTAAAATACCAAAAATATTTTGAGAGGGATGTTCGTTTACGTTATGCATTGTTGTTAAAAGAAGAAATAATTCTGTTATTAGTATTTAGTACACACTCCCATTTAACCAAATAGTTAGCACTAAGTTAGAGCAAAAGTTTCCTGCTTTGATTGAGAAACAGTTTCCATGTAATAATCCTCTAAGCAAGATTTTCAATAAAAATGCGATTAAGTTAAGTTATATTTGTACTGATAATCAAAAAAATTTTTTAAATAACATAATAATAAGATTTTAAATAAACACTTAAACCTAAATTATAATAGTAATTTTAGAACTGAAAACAATAATATTGATAATGAATTATGTAATCCGAGAAATCCCATAAATTTTCCGCTGGAAAATAGGTGTTTTACTGAATTGTTTGCACCATTTCATATACTGAAAACCCAAAGATTAAGAAATTTTATATTGGAAGCACATAACTCCTTTTAAACTAAGATGGTATTAACATATTTCTTCTTTCAATAACAATGCGTCAGTTCTTTTTTTATATATATATATATATATATATATATATATATATATATATATATATATATATATATATATAAGAATTTTGATGCAACAGACTTTAACCTAATAATTAACATTTTTAACATAAAACGAAATTCTTCAACACAACAGGAATTAATAAAAGAGCACTTTAAAGAACAGAAATTGATATGAAACCATATACTGAACGTGAAAGAGAAAAACTGTAAATTTTCAAAATAAAATATACATAATTTTTTTTTTTTTACTAAATCGGAATTATCTTTGAAAAACATAATTTTAATATCAGAAATTTGTTTTTAGTCATCGTACAATTGATTTTTTTGTTTACATTTCATTTTTTTCTACAACTTAATTTCTTTCCGGCTTATCAGTTATTTTTTTTTTTGTTTTTTTTTCATAAAGTCCAACTGTCTCTGGTCATTTTATACGAGATATTTTGGCGCCAACGTAACAAAATCTCATTCTTCTTTTCTTTTCTTTTTTTTATCGCCATGATTATCGTTATATCATTACTATCATGAGAGAGTAAGCACATTTTATGAGGGTTTGACATTTCCTTATCTGATCATACCGCCTTTTTTTTTACCTCCGGCTTTTCAATGTACTTGATTGCCTTACAATCTAGTTAAATATCTACCAGTTCAACAAAAATGAAAAAAAAATGTTGCACCATATGTTTACTAGTTTTATTTTTGTCTTTCGAGAGCTTCTTGCGTTTCTCTCTGACGCACTTTTTTTATTTAGATTTGTATAATCTTAATTTTTATAACTCACACAAAGGCACTACCATATATATATATATATATATATATATATATATATATATATATATATATATATATATATATATATATATCTATATATATATCTATATATATATATATATATAGTTATACATATACATAGTTATATCTCTCTATATATATAGCTATATCTATATACATCTATATCTATATATATATATATATATATATATATATATATATGTGTGTGTGTGTGTGTGTGTGTGTGTGTGTGCACTGGACTTTGTAGTATACGGTGTATTCAAGTTATCATTCTTCAAGTCAATATTTTAACTAAATCTTTGATGACTAACCGACCTATGCCTCCGCAATACAATGATATGATAATATACAAGGCGCCTTTCGGCTTATATATTTTTAAATAGAAATAGTTGCAAAAACATATTTGGATTTGAGAGATATGTATTATGACATTCAGTCGTTATTCAAAACATTACTAATAAATATGTGAAATAGAATAAACTTGAAACATTATTATAGTGGAACTTCGTGTTTCAAATAGACGCGATACTTTATTTATTAAACAGTGTGTATTACGTCCGGAAGGAACTGAATCTGCGCTCCATTTTGTAGGCTAAAACCAGAATAAATTGAGATTATATATATATATATATATATATATATATATATATATATATATATATAAAAATCTTGTGGAATTCATTACATTCACTTACGTGCTAATACCTTTGGGGAAATTATGAATCCTCTTCATCTCTCCACACCCCCTGCTATGGGTAAATAGCAGAACAAACTGAGTTGTTGGATGGCAACTGATCTAGGAGAAATCAGAATTCAAAACCTGCGGAGAGTCATTTGGGGATTGTGTGACACGTAGTGCACCAGGTCTCTGTATTCGGGCCTTCAGAAAGCGTGGTTGGTTCTGCACAAAGACTTCACCACAATAATCGAATCATATGTGCAGGTGTCTGACTGTCGGTTCCTAGGAATTGAATTGCATTCACCCTCATACGTCGAATACAACGAGAGAGTCCAGCAACTAGCATATATATATATATATATATATATATATATATATATAATAAGTTGTATAAAGTGAATTGCTGATAGCCCCTGTAGAGTGGACGGACAGATCCACCTACGAATGTCTGGAACAGAGATGCTGAAGGTAGCCTCAGTTAAGTGACAAGCTTCTACTCATATTATATATACACATATCTGTAACCATGGAAACGGGATTTTATCAGTGTCTTTAAAACCCAGTAATTTTAAAAGTTACTCCAAAATTCGCTTGAGGATGAAATGGAACTAATGTCTTTAATTTAATTGCAAAATTAAATTCGTGGCTTTTAGCTTCCATTTTTGAAACATGGTTAGAACTGTGTAGCGAAAAAAACATATTTTAAATCAATTAATTTATAATATTAATGCTCTGTAAATTTACATTGAGTACTATTTTGTAAAAATAAAAATATCTAAAAGAACACCGGATTAAATATCTTACTGTTCTTTTCATTTTATTTAAATACACACACACACACACACACACACACACACACACACACACACACACACACACACATATATATATATATATATATATATATATATATATATATATATATATTTATGAAAAGGACAAAATCCGACAGTTAATTTAAGACATTTTTTTCATGTTTATACGTTCTTTTATAGATACAAATATTTAAGTAATTGCTATAAACAAAAAAATGTCTTAAAAATAATTGGCGGACTTTTGTCTATTTCTATAATGTGTGACGTTATTTGTTTACATTTGGATACGTATCGAGCAGATATGAATGTACGAGAGAAAATCATGGAGAACTCTAGTTTAAAACAGCAAAATCAACCTTGCTAACCGAAACGCTCCTCTGTGGCTCGATCGGTAAAGCACCTCAGGCTATATGACGGTTCCGTATAGGATACAGGTTCGATTCCTGTTAGCGGACTTATATTTTCTATGAAAATCTCTCGGACATTCAGGCCGGCAAATGTCGTTAATACTGTTCATTATAAAACTAGCATTTACTTAAATATTTGTATCTATAAAAAGAACGTATAAACATAAAAAAAATATCTTTATATATTGTTGAAACTTCACTAATGCATCGAATAATAATGCAACACAAAATGTACTTAGAACAAAATGTATTGAAACAAGAAAGTGTACACAATATTTACATATAGTCTTTTGTATATTCCTGGTAAGACCGTTCCTGGAGAATGTGTTGACTGAGTCGCAGTCGGGCAGAGTCTCTGGATTGAATCTCTTGATTCCTCTCTCTCTCTCTTCCCGGTACCAACCATATTTATATGGTCGGTACTCCACTATGCAAATTAGGTGGATCCTACCACAACATATATATATAAGAAAAGAAAAGGCTAAAATGTCAGTCAACATCAAA
>CAHIKZ030000047.1:947500-970000 GCA_903632075.3 Acanthosepion pharaonis | reverse complement strand
TATTCAGTTTGTTAACTATATTTTGCCTAAGAAAACCAGCGACTTGAAATTTAAATTTCAATCATTAACAGAACTCGTCAGTCCAAAAACATCCCTGTTCCACAAGCGTTGGAAATGCATGAATGTCACCCGTAAAGAAGACGAAGATTATACTAATTTCGTGAACGTAGTCAATAAACACTGCGATGACATCGAATTGGTAGAGTTAAGCGCCAATAATTTTAAATGTTGATTTTCGTCCAGGGTTTGATTTTAGCGAAAGACGCCGAAATACGTCGTAGGGTACTCAACAATCTTGAAAAAGAGCCCGGCGTTACTTTACAGCAAGTTACCGAAAATTGCCAACGTTTCATGAGCAACAGAGAAGATTCGAAAAACATCGAACAGAGTGGTGTGGCTCACATTAAAAGAACTTAGAAAAATTAAAAAGGGTCAACCAAAAAATAATGAAGTTACTTTGCCGTCAAGACCATGTTTCGTGTGTGGTCAGTTACATTGGTATAGAGATCGTCTTTTTAAAGATAAAAAATGTTTTAATTGCGATAAACTGGGACACAAAAGTTCCCACTGCAGGATTAAGAAGACGAAAAAAGTTTTGTAAAAATTATCAAGTCTGATGAACCAGAAGTCGTAACATCAGAAAATATATTGAAGTTCAAATATTTAACAAAAATATACGGCTACAGCTTTATTTCTGTTCAGAATTATCAAACATGGAAAAACAGGGTAAGCCGCCTTTGTTAAGAACGAGCCGAATAGCTAAAGAAGTAACTGGCGACCCTATTAAGTTTATGGGCGAACTTATAATGAACGTTTCATTCAAAGGTAAAACTTTAAAGCTAAAGGCGTATATTATGAAGAATACGGCTAATTTCTTCGGGACTGATTCGTTAGAACAGTTTCAACTTTTGGACATGCCTATTAACTCATTATGTCAAAAAGTCGAAAATTTGAATGACGAAGCAGAAAAGTTGAAAGATGAACTTGAAAAAAAAAGAATTCCCGACGTTTTCAGTGGAGGACTAGGAAAATGCACAAAAATGTTTGCTAAGTTTGATTTAAAGCCAGACGTAAATCCAGTTTTGAAGAAAAAACGTAACGTTCCATTCGCCTCGTTAAATTAAGTTGACAAGGAATTGAATCGACTTGAAGAAATGGGATTTCTGGCAGTGGTTGAATACAGTGAATAGGCATCTCTCAAAGTTTATATTAAAAAAAAGAGCAAAGAAACTCGTGTATGTGCTGACTTTTCTACGGTATTGAACAGCACCCTAAAGGATCACCATTATCCCCTTCAAAGTCCAGAGGAGATATTCGCTAAGCTCAGTGAAAGAAAATATTTTTCTAAGATTGACTTAAACGACGCACATCTACACATACCCGTGGGCGAGTAATGCTCGAAGCTTCTTTGCACAAGGGTTTGTACAAATTTTTAAGACTTCCGTTCGGGGTTAAAGTCTCCCCTTCCATTATTCAACAGGACATGGACACGATGTTAAATGGTTTGGATTTTGTGGTGGCCTATCTCGATGACGTTCTTATAAAAACTGAGAGCATCGAGGAACACAAATCTCACGTCTGGCAGGTGTTCATGAGAATCCAGGATTATGGATTCAAATTAAAAGACGGGATACGTGAATTTTTCTTAGAGAGGATTAAGTACTTGGGTCAAATAATTGACAAAGACTGAAGACGTCCCAACCCAGATAGGACAACGGCAATAAAGAATATGCCAGTACCAGAAAATGTGTCGGCTCTTCAAAGATTTTTAGGTCTTGCCAACTATTACAGCATTTTTGTTCCAAGAACGCACAGTTTGAGAGTTCCACTTAATGAATTATTAAGAAAACACAAAGGGTGAGAACAAAAAAACAAATGTCCGGAAGCATTTAAGAAAATAAAGGAGATACTTGTATCAGATCAGTTCCTGACTAATGAATCAGGAACAGATCTGATATAAGTACCTCCATTACCTTGACATCATTGTAGCCAGCGATGCTAGCTCCTACGGCAACGGGGCGTGCATTTTACACAAGTTAAAGGATGGATCGGTAAAGTCAATCACCCATGCATCTAGGACGCTATTACCACCTGGAAGAGGTTACTCGCAAATAGAAAAGGAAAACTTAGGAATCATTTTTGCGGAAACTAATTCCATAGATTTATTCATGGAAGGTTCTTTGTGGTGCAGACAGACCATCGTCCACTCCTTACTATCTTTGGATCAAAAAAGGGCCTACCAACACATACTGCTAATAGACTACAAAGATGGGGAACTATTCTCCTCAATTATAAATACAAAATGGAGTTTCTCCCATCCACTAAAATCTGTCATGCAGACGGTTTGTCTTGATTGATACTTAAGTATACTGAACCCCTGGAATACACAGTCATTGCTGCCATAAGAAATAAAAAGTACCTTGTGCAATACTGTCAGGGAGCTCCCTGTAACAATTGACGAGATAATAGACAAAGCGTCCGATGATGAGTTGATAAAGAAAGTAGACAAACTAAATAGTAAAGACCAGAATATGTCAGAAGTTTACTCACTCTATAACGACATGCTAATGTACGGAGACAGAGTAGTAATCCCATCTACACTACAGAAAAGAACATTAAAGGAATTCCATGTTGGCCATCCGGGAACTTCAAGAATGAAGAGTCTGATGAAGAGTTAGGTCTAATGGATCAACATGGACAAGGATATTGAAAACACTGTAAGATCGTGCAAAGGTTGTGCTTTGGCTGCTAAAGCACCTCCGATAAAATTCAATCCTTGCCTTAAAACCGACTGTCCGTGGTCGCGGATACACATTGATTTTGCTGGTCCACTTGATGGTTTTTATTACCTTGTGGTAGTTGAAAGTTATTCCAAGTGACCAGAAATATTAAAATGTAAGAAGCAAACCGCTGAGGTGACAATAAAGTTTTTGCACGAGGTATTTTCCTGTTTCGGAATTGTTGACTGTCTCGTAACAGACAATGTCACACTTTTCACATTTTTTTTTTTAGTCATTCCAGATCGAAAATATTACCACGGTGCCATATCCCCCAATAGATAATGGAAAAGCAGAACGTTTTGTGGACACTTTCAAGAGATCATTGAGGAAGGCGAGAGGTACTCCCACCGATACGGCTATACACAGTTTTTGCAGGTCTATCATGTAACCCCTAATAGCAGTGCACCATCTGCCAAGATTCCAGCGGAGGACATGTTTGCCAGGAAAATAAAATCGGCATTTGACGAATTCCTTCCAAGTGAAATGAAAGCGGGAAATAGGAATAAAGTGCTTAAAAAGCGCTTTATGATTGGTGAAAAGGTTTATTTTCGTGTATTTGGGAATAATAAATCTCACTGGCAGATGGGAACAATAGACAGACAAATTGATAACGAATTTTATATACAAACCCCATGTAAACCAAATATGAAAACGGTCTAAAAGCGTATTCGACAGGGATCCCATAGAAGATGACACTATGGAGATTGTCTTTGACATGTTTGAGGTTCCAATACCGCAATGAGTGTCAGAGCACAGAAGGCCCAAAAGAAAAAGGAAATTTACGGAACCTTTAGAAATTAACCCGAAAAGAAAAAGATATTGAACATCTTTCATTTCATACCATCTCTACAGAAAAAGGAAAAGAATAAGTAAAAAACCCCATCTCTTCATTTATGAACTTTGAATTACCAGAAAAGCACAATACGCATTGGATCATTGGAAATTATTAACTTTATAATTTACCATTAAACTTATCCAATGTCTCATTAATTAGGAATAAAGAATAGAGCTTAATAAAAAAGGAATGTTGTTAAAACGTAAAATGTTTGTCCTAAAACTAAAAAAAAAGACTGAAAATGGGGGGGGGGTTGTAGTATCCTCCCTAAAAAGAGTCTATGTTGGACTCTTCCGCCTACTATAAGATTAGTAGGAGAGAAGGCCTTGTGGGAACAGTCGCATAGATTGTTCATCCGTCGAACTATCTGCCTTGAGCAGAGAAGAACCCGGACGAGACTTTGCCGAAGGGCAAAATTTTGTCCGGTAGACAGGCCCTGAACCCGTTTATACGGATTCTAAAGGAATATTTTTGGCCGAGCCTACGGGCTCGGAAAACCCACGGTAAACTCGGCTTTGTGTCACATACATCCCTCGCGGTGGGGATCTTAAATATTAACAGTCGAATAGATTGAACGCTGGGTCAGCCGACACACACACTAGTAGCGTAATACTCTTCTGTTGTACTTACTTTTTAATATACGATATATCAGCAACACTTGTCTTGTTATTTCTTTAGCTATTTACTTGGTCCCTACAATCTATCTATCTATCTATCTATCTATCTATCTATCTATCTATCTATGTGTCTTCCTCACCTGTTTATCTATATATAATATGTAGATAATATTACACTCTATATATCTAGATATTTTACAATCTAATCGGCTGTTTATTATCTTGGCTTACAGCCATATCACGTTGAAACACCAGTTCTCGGACAATCACAGAAGCTAAGCAATGTTGAGCCTAGTCAGTATAGAGATGGGTGACCGCATAGGAATACTAGGTGGTGGAAACTTGGATATGCCACTTGTGTAATGAATAATGGATAACAGATCTATCTATCTATCTATCTGTGTCATCCAGATGTTGATGATATTATACATTACATTTTCCCGTCATTTGTTGCCCGGATGAAGACATCTGACGAAGGGAGGAAAGCACAACTACCGAAACGCTGTGATGAAATCAAAGGTGACGGCAATAGTCCGAGTGTAAATAGTGTAAATGATGATAACTCCGAACACATTTTCAAATGCAGATACGAAAGCAAATATATGCTACACTACCTAAAACCTCACTTCGACTCCAAAGTCTAAATAAGTAATAATCAGTCTTGTATTTTTGAGATGTTGAATTTTCATTATTTTCATTATTTCATTATGATACGTGAATCATTGTTCTCATCTTTGATATCACACAATATCACCACAAAATTTCGGCCGTTATGCTCTTTGGCCTTCTCATGTACTTGTCGGTCTGGGTAAACTTCCCAGAAAATCACACACACACACACACACACACACACATATATATATATATATATATATATATATATATATATATATATGGGCAGCATGGCCCGGCGTTGCCCGTGCTTGATTCAAAAATCGTACGACTCATACAGCAATCGCTATCAATTGACTTAAAATATTTTTGCTCTTCGCTGCCTTTAAAGGAGTGTCCTTTTCCGTGCTGATGTTGCTACATGCCTTACTTCTTGCCTATCTCACACTGCAAATTTTTTCTAAGCTCTATACTAAACATTAAATCTGTTACGAAAAAAGAACTAAACAAAAACGAACACAAAACGATCAGCTTTAAAAAAAGGACTCGTAACTGGAAAAACCGAATGAAAAAAGAATGTTGACAACAAATACTTTTTCACACCCAACCCAGTTCTGTGGAATCAGAATCAACGTTAAGTTTAAGCAAGCGAATGAGCCAACTGGAGTAAAGTGCCATGCAGATTTAAATTTTCCCCCTTTTGACGAATGCATCTATTGATTTTTTTGCATACTAGCATGCTAGTTAACATTCATGACAGTCAGTTGTTGGTTCTCATGCTGGCCAGTAGAATCTTCCTGCCTATTCGTGGCAGCCAGCTATAGTCTCTCACTCTGGTTAGTAGAAAACGGCCGCAAACTCCATGAAAACTGCCGTAGAAGCATGAAAAAATCGATTATTTCCACTATCGATGGGAGATGAGAGATTCAATGTCAGTCTTGGCCTTCGCGCTAACTTGGAGCCTGTGCATGTAAATTTTGGTGCAAATCCGTCAAAAATTGCATGTGCATTCGTTACACACATACACATACACATACATCCTGCCTTATATATATATATATATATATATATATATATATATATATATATATATATATATTATTGAGCACTAATATTATTTATTATTTTAGCTGTTCGTAGGGAGAGCTTTACCTTTGATTGTAGTAGATGCTATTTTCAGTACCCTAATTATTTTATTAGATGCTTTTGTCAGTGCCCTAATTATTTTATATTCATTTTTTTTTGTTTTTTGTTTTTTTTTAAGCATTTCACCCCAAGCAAATCAGAAGTGCCATTATCACACAGGGGGTTATGGAGAGTGAAAATGAGAGAAAAGAGTGGGTGTAGGGAGGGGATTGAAGAAAGGAAAATAGAACAGGTATCAATGCAACAAAACATGGTGACTGAGGTTGCATTTAGGCTTTTGATGATTGTAGCTATCAGGGAAGCAAGATAGAGGAATGGAGTTCCAATATGGAGAGGTGCGAGGAAAGAAACTGTTAGAAGGGCGGTTACATTTAACTATTTCAACAGTAAAAAGTTGGGACCTAGATGCCAATCTAGTAGTACACTTAAATTCATGTAGTCAGAGCACCAGGGAAAAATGCTTATCAGTGCAGTAGCCATGAAAATATTTGTAGAAAAGACAGAGGGAAGCCACACACGTCTGTGAGAAAGCGGCTGAAGTCAAGAAACTAATTCAGTACCGATTACATTACAGATCCTACTTTAGATATTTTGAGAATATTGCAGTAAGGGAAGGTAGGGGAAAATTTTATGGATAAAACTTTAACTGCGCAACCAGTAATAAAAATCACAGAAATGCATTCTATTTGTTATTCACTTAAATATCATTTCATAGTAATAATATATATATATATATATATATATATATATATATATATATAATATATTTAAAAGTAATAATAATAGTAATAAAAGTAATAGATACATACACACATATACAATACATATACATATATCCATACATATAAACTTACATAGTTATAAACCTAATATATATTTTTCAGTGTTTGATGCAAAATAAATGTCTATTTTTGAGACTATATAAACTTATATTTATGATGACATTTAAGTATAATTTCATTTCTCTGGTTCAATAATTGGTTTGTATTTTTGTACTTCCAGGCATATTTTTGCATCTCTTTATATATATATAAAAGAGATGCAAACTATATATATATATATATATATATATATATATATATATATATATATATATATATATATCGTTGAAACTTGATGAATGCATGAATAATAATTCAACACAAAAGGTAATTAGAACAAAATGTATTGAAACAAGAAAGTGTACACAATATTTACATATAGTCTTTTTTATATATTCCTGGTAAGACTGTTCCTGGAGAATGTGTTGACTGAGTCGCAGTCGGGCAGAGTCTCTGGTTGAATCTCTTGATTCCTCCTCTCTTCCAGTACCAACCATATTTTATTCGGTACTCCACTATGCAAATTAGGTGGATCCTTTTTGACCACAACATATATTATATATATATATATATATATATATATATATATATATATATATATATATGAATTAAGATCAAATATAGATAGGAATGCAAGAGAATGATAGGATAAAAACAAATAGGAAATCTTTATAAATCTGACATGCTTTGCTTTTATTAACACTTGAGATGTGGAGGTTTATTGTACACGAGGGTCGGCTAGGTGAAGTGTGAGAGGGGGAGCACGTCGCTTTGGTATTTACTGGTTCCCCCACGAGAACGAGATGTGACACAAGGTCGGTTTAATGTGAGGACCCGTGCGCGTACACACGGTCAGGGACAAAAATTGCCCTCAGCCCCCGCAACTGTCGGTTGCGCTGGCCTCGATACGAGCACCGATCCCTCCCTCTGGTGCAATGGAGAGGGCGCGGCCTCGGGCAACTATTCCCCAGGGCTGAGCACCTCTTCAGTAATATTTTCTCAGTTTCCCTCCGTCCTTAGACAGAGAAGCCCCTGAGCGGACTCTATCCAAATACAGAGACGCAACTGAGAGATGATAAAGCGTGTACACCCCTCCAATGTGTGAGATCACGTCACTCTATTAACCCGGAGCCAAGAAATCGGCTGTATTTATGTCGGCTGCGGTAGCCTCGTACCGGTTGGCAATATCTTTTGGTTGATGACTAAAAATAAACTTCCGCATTTTGACTGCACACATGGGTTTCATTTGGACACTATGTGTATTTAAAGTAGTTTCCGGTTATTATTTTTAGTTAGGAGGACTTGTGTATGTTTATGTTTCATTTGTTTTACTTTTTGTGTATCGTTCTCTGAAAAAAACGCTGAGTCACCGGAAGCGAACGGCATTCGGACGTTTGAGTAGCCGGCAGTCACTTCCGGCCAGGTGCGATACAATTACCCGTGCTTTCAAATTAATTTCGTGCGAAAACATTTTTTTTCCAACTTTTGGCGCTGTCAAAACCACCGCCGGGTAATTTTACGTAGTCCTGTGAAGTTTTGTTGAAATCGGTTGAAAAATGTAGGAAATACGATCCCATATATAAACGAACAGACACACACACACACACACACACACACACACACACACACACACACACACACACACTATCTGCGTTTTTATAATAAGTGTATATATATCTATATATATATATATATATATATATATATATATATATATATACAACACCTGTGTGTTTGTGTGCATAAATAATAATATTCAGCTATTCGTATGTACGATCGTTATATCTATTTGTGGATCCATGTCTTCCAATTTATCGCCACATTACATATGCTGAAAGTATAAATAAGCATTTAGCGTTGTATGAAAAATCTACAATTATCCCAGGACACGCACAACATTTATTTTTCTTCGATGGAGGTCTGTTTTGTTTTGATTTTTTAGTGGATGTGCGGGTGATTTAAGAGATTTATCCTAGTCAGTCCCCTGCCTTTTAGAGTTCGAATTTCACTCGAGTTTCTTATATTCCCTTACGCACAAATAGTAGGACTTGTAAAGTCATCGTTTTCTCCAGCGAATCGTTTATACCGCATACAATGACAAAAGTGTTGATAATCCGTAAAAAAAAAAACAAATCAGTCAAACAAATTATTTATCGGCTCTCGGAATACCTGCTTAATACGTTTTGCTTTTGAGTTGAAATCAGTTACGTTTTCTGGCCGGGAAAACTACCAAATATTATATTGCCAAATATTATTCAGCGTAAAAATTAGGAAATGCGAGTAAGAGAATAAATAGGAATAAGGGGGATGTGAGAGAGAAAAGACAGAAGGTGTGTCAGCTAGAAAGAAATGAAAACAAACGACATACCCCCCCACACACACAGAGAAACATATCCATATACAGAGTGACTACATCCACCCCCCAAATAAAATGATAGCATTTAAAATGTGAATATCCCAAAGGAACGAATTTAAATAAGCTTGAGGTTGAACAATAAAATATTTATATATCAAAATTTGAATTTGCTATGGTCCGGTTCCTTGTTTCACGGTGATAGTCCAAGGTAGAACCAATAAAGAAGAATTCGATCAGGTATGGAATAACACAGATATATTACAAACAGGAATATATACAGAGAAGTAGAAAGTGTTAATATGAACAATCAGGTTTAGTAGAGAGAACAATGTAGTCTCGACCAGTAACACTATTCCAATGTCTTGCAGTAATTGTCTGAACGCGACTCTGTTTCGGACTGCCTCTGACTCGACTCTTGACTCGACTTGAAGTACTGACTCGACTTGAACTACTGACTGACGATATTCAGTCACCCCCCCCCCAACACGACGGTGTCATGTGGCACAAGTCCTTTTTAACGTGGGCATTCCCGAGCCATTAGGCTCGGCCAAAATAGCATGCCATTTGAACCCGTATAAACGGGTTTCAGGGCCAGACTACCTCCCAAAGGAGACTCCGCCCTTCGGGGTAGCCTCCTTCAAAGTTCCTCCGTCCGTAGGAAGAGAGAGTTTAACCGAACAGTCGGTTCAGAGTTGAACTGCTGACTGACAATATTCAGTCACCCCCACGAGGGTGTCATGTGGCAAAAGGCCTTTTTTAACGTGGGCATTTCCCGAGCCATTAGGTGCTCGGCCAAAAATAGCATTTGAACCCGTATAAACGGGTTCAGGGCCGAAATTTACCTCCCCGAAGGAGACTCCGCCTTCAGGGTAGCCTCCTTCGGGTTCCTCCCGTCCGTGGAAGAGAGTTTAACCGAACAGTCGGTTCAGAGTTGAACTGCTGACTGACAATATTCAGTCACCCCCCACGAGGGTGTCATGTAGCACAAACCTTTTAACGTGGGCATTCCCCGGAGCCATTTGGGTTGGCCAAAATAGCCCATTTGAACCCGTATGAACGGGTCCAGGGCCTATTTTACCTCCCAGAAGGAGACTCCGCCCTTCAATCTAGCCTCATTACAGTTCCTCCCGTCCGTAGGAAGAGAGTTTAACCGAACAGTCGGTTCAGAGTTGAACTGCTGACTGACTCCTTGCCTACTCCTGAGGTGCAGTATTTATTAAGTATGGAATAGTCTATTATTATTATTATTATGGGTAAGATCCCATAACAATATTCAAAGGGATGTAGATTTTATAGCCGATTTCACAAAGCTTCACAACTATCCAATAAGCGCACCTACCTGTGATACGACAAGAGTTCAGTTGCTAGTCCAGCTCCTGCTAGTCAGGCTGTAGCATATCACGAGCGCCACAGTGATTCTCTGGTTAAGTTCGTCTAGGCTTGTAGGAAGAGAGTGGATATAGATCTATCCTTTCAAAGAGCCCCATAGAAAACAGTCACGAGGTGTCTAGTTAAGTGAATGTGGTTGGCCATTTCTACAGCACATTGTCATTATCAGTGGCACGCCTGATCCATCTTCCTCATATAATATCTTTGAGATAATTTCGCACAGTCACCTTATTTAGTTTGAGATCAGTTGAGCGAGAATTGGCTATGTTATTGAACTACAAACTGATGCCAATTTTAGGGATCATCATATATATATATATATGCATGTCTGTGTGTTTATTTGGGGGGCATATTTTCATTTAAACATGTTTGGTTAAATAATTTCAACGTATTAAGTTTATTTATTTTAGTTTTAATCATTTTAAGTCCACAAATTAATTTCCTGGTGCCTGTAGAAAATTGATTAAGGAAAATTCCCAAATTTTCTTTCAAATAATCTTTATTTTCCCAGGTACTTTCAATCTCATCAGAGTTCATCTTCAGGGTTTGCATATCTATGGATGTGTTACGCGTTAACACCGTAAATTCAAAATATGTTTACCTTTATGTAAGAGAGTTAAGTGATTTTTTTTTTAAATTTATAGCATATTTTAATTGGAGTATTTTTAATTTAGTATTTTTTTTATATAGCACTTTGCTGCAGCAAACATTTAAGAATTTTGTTGCTATACGCAAAGTTGAATTTATTTATATTTGGCCGCAATTTCTTTATATAAAAAATTTCCAGAATCTTGATAGAACACTGACATATTTTCGACTAATATCTGCCCAAACTGTGAATGTGGACATGAGTGATCCTTTAAATGTTCTGAGATTGAACTATGATCGTTCATGTAAAACGTAAGCCTTCTCGTCATCGTTGTTGTTGCAAAACCAACATTCGTATTAACATTTTTTTTTTATCAGAGATGCAATCTCCCAAAAGAATTTAAATTGAAATACGATGTTGTTCTTTTGTATGACCCTAGTTGACGGAGAAGAGTTGCTATTGTTGTGGCATGTTTAGAGGCCAGAAAGAAAGACACGGAAGACGAAGGTAGGTTGAACAAGTGTATTGAAATAACAGATATATACAAATCAAGAGTGTTAGTAATAAGCAGATAGAGGCGTACGCCCGAACGGTAGGTTAACACTGCGTCTACCCTGCCCCACGACTCTCCCCTAGGAAGTCTCGCAGTTAGTATTTATGAGAGGAGGAAGAGTTCATTCGACTGTAGGGGGGGTATCACAACAGATATGTAGGACTAGGTTGGTTGTATTAAATTTAATATAGTATATAATAAATTTTACTTTTTTACTTAGGTCAGTGGGGGATATATTAGTGTCTATGAGCCTTTTTAATATATTTTCCTCCTGCTTAGGTAGAATGCAATTGATTATGGTAGAGTAGCTTAATATGTTTAGAGTTATTTGAGGACGTATTATGTTTCATTTTATGCTAATATATATATATATATATATATATATATATATATATATATATATATATATAAATATGTAAAGTGTATCAAAATAATGTTCACAAAGTTTGGGGGGGGTTCCTAACACCAAAACAATGTAAAAATGTCCATATATACATATGTCAAAAAGCCTATCGCTGTAACTCAACACAGCAACCCATAAAAAATTTTAAAAATGTTCTCCTCTTGCTTCTACACACGCATGCAACTGTCGGATTATTGACAGGTGGACCTTTTCAAATACTTCCACAAAGTATCGAATTAGCAGGGGTACACCCTCTAGCAGGTTTGGAAGTGTGTTCGAAATAAAGTTCCGTAGATAGCTCCTGTAGGACGCGCTGGTAGAACGTATAGACCTACTAGACAGTCACTTACAATTCCAGTTCACACATTAATTCGTAGACTGATGCTGGTGTCTAGCCTCTATTGTACCATGGGGATTCCAATTTTATCTTTTTCCAAATCCTTAAACAAGACTGAAGAGACGAACTAACGGGTTGGTAGTTTGTGCAATAAACCATCGGTAAAATTTCTCCAATGGTGAGTGATCAGAAAGCGAAAGCCTCGACACACCTTACAAATCAAGTAGACTCCATACGGTACTATGTGATGTACGATCTACTAGGACCATTTGACATGTGCTGATACCTGGATCATCCCCGAAAGCCTGTAGAATGTATTCTTCATGATCAAGTGTACGAGCAGGCCTCGGTCTTCTTTGATCCATAGTCTGTGGTGCTACGGATCCTGTCTCAGCAAAGGTTGAATGACTTGGTTGCCTACGGTCTAGAAACGCAATCTGATATAGCACTGTAGCAAAAATAATATCTGCCTGCTCATGATATGAATATCCTGCCATTGTTAAACGGAACACTTCTTACTAATACATAAGTTCAGTAGCGTGCAGAGGCCTGGTAGCATCCGGGGCGAGGATTATGACTGGCTTCTCTTTCCCCACACGCCCCAAACAAAACCGCAACACATACTTAGTTTATTTTCGTTTGGACAGATCCATTGTTCATAAAGTTTTATCATAATCAGTTAGAAGGAATGTTTAAATGAAAAACATTAACACATTATACAAATTCGACAAATTTTACACATTTATAGATTATAGATAAGTTTAACAAAATGGCTTCGTTTGTGAAAGATTTTTTTAAGCGTATTTTATTGTTTTAACACTAAAATTACAGAAAGTTGAACATACCGATTAAAAAAAAATTAATCTAATAATTAACAGTTGATGGAAATAAATGAAAAACAATTTCAACTCAGAAGTAGTTAGATGAAATTTTTCATAAATATTTCTTGTCTAATATTTGTTTTGCAAAATATTTTGAGAAAGTTTTTTGTGGATTTGGGAAATATGGCAACAAAAAGAGAAACTGTATTATTGTGCTCTCAAAAAAATACGCTTAAAGAATAATTTTTAAAAGATATTTCATTTCAATTTTTAATTAAAATTAAATTTCTCTTGAAATTCTTGAATTTTTTGCTGTCTCTTCTGACATTGGTGGCTGTTAATAATTAACTAAACTCAATTTTAATTCATGATGACACCCCAATTTACTCCTGCCTCAAAAACAAATCTAGTGTCGCTGACAAAACTAACCTGGCCGTGCATCTCGAAAAGGACCTCCAATTGGTTGTGAACTGGGGCAGGAATTGGCTAGTCAACTATAATACCTCAAAAACAAAACTGCTCTCTATTAATCACCACAAAGATGCTTCCCTGACCTCCATTAGAATGTCTGACGCTCAACTTCTCGAGAGCAACTCTCTGCATTGCTCGGTCTCACGTTGACGGCTGACCTGAGATGGAACAAATACATTGAGTCAATTGCTTCGCCCACCGCAAGGAAAGTTGGCTCCCTGTGTCGCGCCAGGAAATTTTTCTCCCAGGAATCGATCCTTCAGATATACAAATCAACAATTCGCCCTTGCATGGAGTATTTCTGCCATATATGGTCTGGAGCCTCTTCTTTTTGCCTTGGAGTTCTTGATAGGCTCCAGAGGTGGATATGCAATATAATTGGCCCTGTTATGGCATCTCGTCTACAGTCACTCTCTCACAGGTGTACCGTCGCCTCTCTCTTTTACAAATACTTTCATGGTAATTGCGCCGAGGAGCTGCTTTCACTGATTCCCAGACTTCATGAATTCAAGCGCCCTACGAGGCTGGCATCCCGCTCTCACCCTTTCACTGTCGAAAATATTAAATGTAGCCGTCTCTTTAACTCCAATAGATTTATATCTCGCACTTCTCGCCTGTGGAACTCCCTTCCCTATTCCATTTTCCCTGAGAGCTATAATCTCCAACTATTCAAATGTAACGTCAATCGATATCTCCAGTTACCTTGATCTATCCACTATCCTTCTCATCCTTTCCTCTATCACTCCTATCTGATCTTGTTCCAAATCTTCTGTAACCCCTTGCGTCCTAGTGGCTTCCCGCCTTGCTTGGGGTGAAATGCATAAATAAAAATGTTTACTTAGTATTATTAATAAATAGTAAAATAAAAGATTTGTATCTTGCATAGAATAGAGCTAGGAAAATTAATGACCAAAAATCAAATATTTTCCATTAAAACTTTCATCCTTATTTTAATATATAAACAAATAAAAAAAGTTTACTTATTTTAGTGGTAGATATTACTTTCAGATATTCTGAGGTCTTGTTTACTGTTTTCCTTTGTATGAGTACACCTAAATTAGTGGGGAGTTAGAACAACAATATTTTAAAACAGGTCCCCATGGTGTTTGCATGAAATTGCCACCACATTAATATTCCAAATTTACATTATTTTTGCATAATTATGCATACTATGAAAGTTCACGTTTTTCTTCTAATTATAAATATTTGGCCGTTTCTTGCTATATTGTTGGTACTGTCAATAAAATATGTTTAATAATAGCTTATAATTTTATTGTAGAAAGAAAAAAAAAGAAATAATAATAATAATATTTACTTTAACTTTAATGAGATATTTGATGATGTATCTTATTTGCAATTTGGTTTAGAAGTTCGTAAATATAAATTTAATCAAAGAGGTTCAATTGTACTATAGGGACCATTGGATTTACTTACCCATTTCGCTCGGCACTCGCACAAATATTGGATAAAATTGATTCTATGAGTGAAATGGCATTTTTGTACAGTGTAACCCGGATATAAGAGAGGTGCCGGGACCGGAGAAGAAGTCTCTTATATCCGGGTTTCTCTTATATCCGGGTTTGGTCTATTTTGTTTAGGTAATTATGGGCTCTAATTTGGGACCAGAGAAAATCTCTCTTATATCCGGGTTTCTCTTATATCCGGGTCTCTTATATCCGGGTTACACTGTACTGACAAAAAATTTTAATATATATTTTAAACAGGAGTAGATATTTATTCCTTGTTTCTATCTCCTTCTAAAGTCTGTTCATTCTCTTTCACTCCCAGTAGCGCCTTGTTTCTTAACAGCACAAGCGGAGCGAATTGATTAGTTTCATTTCATGAGTTTGGGGTGAATGGATTAATACACTGCGTGCCAAATTATTATCGAGATAACTTTTTTCTAATATTTAAAAAACCCTCCAATCAATTCACACAAAATTTTCACACAATGTTGGCAACAAAGACCTGCGCAATCACTGAAATTTTCGTACTGATCTACGCAATGTAAACAAACTGGCGCCGTATTTGTTATCAGCACGGTGATTTGAGAGTGCCAAATTATTAGAAAAGTGTAAGAATTTAGTGAAAAGATGGGCCGTAAAAGCAGTTTAAGTGATGCTGAAAAGAAAACTATCACCTCAGAACTCTCAAATTTCTAAAATTATAGGGAGGTGTCATCAAAAAAAAAAAGTTCACCGCCGACCCTACACAAGTACGCAAAAGGGCAGATAAAGGCAAGCCGAAGATTATTTCACGTCGTCTCATGTCACGGCTTGAACGAGTGGCCACGAAGGACCCTGGACTTACCAGTCAATAGCTTTTCAGTCGCATTGGGGATCCTACTGTGTCTAAAAGTAGTCGGTGTCGGGATCTGAGGGAAATAGCAACAACAGTTAAACCTGTATCGAAGCCTCCGTTGACGAGAAATCACATTCAAAATCGATTGAAATGGGCCGAGGACAATAATGAAGATTGACTTCTCTAAAGTTTTGCTCACAGGCGAAACTCGAGCAACACTTGATGGACCAGATAGATGGTGCAAAGGCTGGGTAATGAACGGACAGAATCTCCATCAGCATTTGAGATGCCAACAAGGCGGTGGAGGCATACTGATCTGGGGTGGTATTATTGGAAAAACATTAGTGGGCCCATGGGAGTACCAGATGGCATCAAAATGACTGCTGATGCATACATAGCGTTTATGAAGAAGCATCTTGAACCGTGGATGAAAAGGCTAAGAGTTGCCTTCAGAAGGGCCATTGTTTTTATGCAAGATAATGCGCCTTCACATGCTGCTCACAAGACTACTGAATATTTGAAACAGTTAGGCTTCGATGAACCTCGAAAAATGAAGTGGCCAGCAAATTCTCCGGATTTGAACCCAATCGAAAACCTTTGGAGCATCATGAAGCGAAGACTGTACGCCAACGGACGACAATTCAAGAGCAACGCTGAGTTGTGGGAAGCAAATCTTGACATATCTCGCGGCATGACAGCAGATGAAATCTTACAATTAATAAATTCTATGGATCGTAGACTTCTTTAAGTAATTTCAAAACAGGGTAAACACATTCCCTATTAATTTGTTTATGACTGTGCCTTTGTTTGTATCTGTTATTATTTGTTTGATTATCTTATTTATTAGCTTCTTTTGATCATAAACATT
This sequence comes from Acanthosepion pharaonis, assembly GCA_903632075.3. Lineage (NCBI taxonomy): Eukaryota > Metazoa > Mollusca > Cephalopoda > Sepiida > Sepiidae > Acanthosepion > Acanthosepion pharaonis. The sequence continues at coordinate 953,101 of CAHIKZ030000047.1, read as the reverse complement.
CACGTGCAACATTAATGAACGTTTTATTTGCTCAATTCTGGTAATTTTACTAAACCTTTCTAATAATTTGGCACTCTCAAATCACCGTGCTGATAACAAATACGGCGCCAGTTTGTTTACATTGCGCAGATCAGTACAAAAAATTCAGTGATTGTGCAGGTCACTATTGCCAACGTTGTGTGAAAATTTTGTGTGAATTGATTGGACGGTTTTTGAAATATTAGAAAAAAGTTATCTCGATAATAATTTGGCACGCAGTGTATACCGAATGTAAGAGCAAAATTGTCCAAATCGAGTAACGTCAGAATTTTCCAATTGTTAGGTTAAGCTTTCAGCCGTCTTAACCTAGAAATGATTAAAGATATCTTACTGGAATTTTCCGAGGTTTTTAAAACACTAGAGGACTATACATTGTGTAATAAGTATTTATAATTACTCTCCAAGCATAACGACCATAAACAAAAATTCCATGTTTATCATTAATTAATCATAACTAAGAATAGGAAGCACATGAAGAATTGAAATAAATTTCAAATATATATTTTTTTATTCCAGAATCATTTTCCAGCTTATTCACGATGATCTTCGCCCTCTCTAGCCATCTAACTTTCTGTTCCGGAGTAATAAGGTGCTTCCCATGTATCATGTACGATTTCATTTTCAAATCTTTTTTCAATGCCTTTTTGACTGTCATAGGTGACACTCCACTCTCACGTGCTAAACGTCTTATGGACTGAGTTGGATATTTCCTAATTGATCTCATCCGATGTAAGTTGAAAAGATGATGCCTGTTGCCTTTGTGACCTCCTGATCCAGTTTTTCTCTCTACTGTTCCCTCTTTTTAAAATTCATTGATCTCTTCTCTGGGTGGTTCTTGAATGGTCTTGGAAGATGGAAGCCAGAGTATGAATGTTGGTAGCATCACTGAAGGCATGAATGATCTTTTTCCTCTCAACATTGTTCAGTTGTGATTCTTACGACAAAGAGTGTCAAGATGGCTAAACATTCTTATATGAAAACCTGGAAAAAAAACATAAGCTCAATTTTTTTGGACAATGTTGCTGTTACATCCCGTATATAAATGTTTCCCAAAAGTCACTATACACTCACATTTTTCTTTTTCGTTTCAGCTATCATTCAGAAAGACGCGAGACATTCAGCATTTGACTGCTTAAACTTTGCATTTTTTTTTTGTAATGGTCCCATTACTTTGCCCATAGCTCGTTTATTGACGTTGGAGCAATGTTGCAAAATTGCCACCTGGTAAGAAGTTTTCAGTTCGCGAACTGCGGACCTGCTCTATTTTAAGAAGTGTTATGGTCATCGTACTGCTGCATATATTATACAATCCATAACAAGTTTCTAGAAACAGGATCTGTTCTTGACAAATCACGTAGCGGAAGGCCTGTTATCACCACCACTGTTGAAAAAAACTGAACTCCTGCGTTTTCGCAAATCCAGGAAAAATCTATCCGTAGCCCTGTACTGGATATTGGCATTAACAAAAGTAGGATTCGGCAATGATGATTCGAAAAGTGATCGATCTCTACCCGTATCGACTTCAGGTTGGTCAAACATTTCAAGCGGAAGATTAAGATTTCCGGGTAGAAAAGTGTGAATCATTTTTCTACCGTCAGCAAAACAAGCCTCAGTTCATTAACCAAAAAAGTTATGGTTTCGCGACGTGTCGGTGAAACCGACGCAACTCTCGAGCAAAAATTCACGAACAGGAACGGGACTCCCCAAAGATGGTGGTTGGTGGTGCCATGTCTATCATTGGGTTGATTGAACGATTTTTCTCCTACAAGGCATCCGGTAACACAGCTATTTTTACAGGGGGGGGGAATTACTACAAGATACTTCGGGAGCTTGCTGTGACAAAAATTCAGGCGAGGAGAGATCTTGCTCATTTTTTTTTATTATTCAACAAGACGGAGATCCTACCCACCTTGCCATATTAATGATGGATTTCTTGAACATCAAGTTTTCTGACTGGTGGATTCGTCAAAGTGGTCCTCTCGATTAGGCTACGTGACCCCTGACCTCAAACCTTGTGATGTTTTTTTCTGCGGAGCTATATCAAAAGCAAGGTGTATGTAACTAAGCCCAGTGACCTGTCACAGCTTGAGGAAAAGAATCTGCACGGCCTGCAGCGATATCGATGAAGAGATGCTCTATAGCGTCGACTGCGTCCGAAGGTGGCTAAAGTTTGTTCGAAATAGAGGCGCTCATGTGGAGGAATATAGCTCATCTTCGAGGCTTTAGAACATGATGGCAAGTCTATCAAGTAAAACTGCAATGGATCCTTTGATGATGCTGAAATATGAATAAACTCAGTTTCTTAAGTAATTTTATAGCAGTTTAGTAAATGTGCATAGTGACATTTTTGGACAACCTTTATATATATATATATATATATATATATATATATATATATATATATGAAGAAATATAGTCCTAAGGTGTGCTATATTTATGGGATAAAGTGCTCGATATCAGAGGTAGAGCGTGTGTAAATATAAAAGTGAACATAGAAGTCAACACTTAGAGGCGACAGTCTGTTTCATGCTATATGCAATCGTCAGGGTGGCCTGAGTTTGTCTGACGATCGCTAAAGCGTGAAACCCAGGGTCACAAACTCACATCTATCCAACCAAATATGTTAGCTCTATCTCTGATATTGAGCGCTTTCTAATAAGTACCGCGCAAATAATATATAAATAATGATACATATATATATTTATTTATATTTATATACACTTTTCACGCACACACACACACACACACACATATATATATATATATATATATATATATATGATTATTTTTTAAAATTTGATTCCACCGATACATAAGGTTACGAAAACAGAAGCTAAAACTTCAATTTCATTTATAGGAATTAAATTAAATTAAAGCAGCTTGTTTTGTTTCATCCTCAGCCGAATTTTGGAATAACTAATTTTGAAATTTACGGGGCTTTATATATATATATATATATATATATATATATATATATATATATATATATATATATATATATACAATGAATCTTTCATAGAAAAAGAAATTGGTACAGTTAATGGTATAAAATGGCGAGATCCATTTGCATCACATATTTGATTTGAATGAACTGATCCGACGTGCAAATTTTCGGGATAACAACTGAGACATTACCTATTGAAGCATTTAGTTTATGCCACATTGACTGATAAATCCTGTTGCACGCTCCAAAAACAATAACTCAATTCTAATAGCATTTTTCGGATTACAACAGTACATATATTTTCGTTGTCCTCTTATTACTGAGAGAAAAAACAAGAACAAAATCTATTCCATACCTGAGGATGTCTCTAGGAACAGACGAAAGCTTGTAAAAAATATTAAGAACTCATGCAACAGGAATTTATAGAAACAAAGATCTTTTCATTCATAAACAGGTTCGGGGTTATTGTATATTATTTGAATTGTTCGCGACGATGGATTTCTCGCCAATTAAATCATTAACCTTTGTATTTGTTTTTTGTATGAATAATTCATGAATTTGTAAATTAATTGCACCTTTATTGAAATAAATATATATATATATATATATATATATATATATATATATATATATATATTGGCCTTTATTCATTTTTTCTCTTACAATGCTTTGTCTGAATCATTTTTTTTATCTTGTTTTTTTTCATCATGCTCGCTTTTTATGACCGTCTTGCTAAGAGCTGTGACACGTTGCTATACAGCGATCATCTGATTGTTAAGTAAGGGGTGATGGAAAAGAGAGGGATTCATGCTAGATCAATGTAGGGCCCAGGATAGAGCCTTGGGAAACGCCTGGGTTTGTGACAAAGGAACTGGAGGAGAATACTTCAAAGACTTTACCGAAGAGTGGTAGGAGACAGATAAGATGGTAGTTGAATGGGTCAGAATGGTCGCCAGAGTTCTTGAAGAGCGGTTTAACTGATAGACTTCCAACAAAATAGAAAAGAGTCGTCGAGGCAGTAGTTGTATAGCTTGGAGAGGACGGGAGCCAGTTCAGGAGCACATTTCTTCAGGACAATGAATGGTATCCCGTCCCCACCGCTAGCCTTATGGGAATCTAATTTAGAGATGATGTCCAATACCAACGATGGGGCTATGTGCAAATCTCTCAAAAGACCTTCAGTTCGATCCTCACTGGGTGCCCCATACTTTCGGCCCTAAGACACATTTAAGCTACGCTTAGAAAATCACTTTGGGCTCCCCGAGGCATTGTAATGGTTAGCAAATTTGTCTCGCTAGAACAATTACGACTGAGTAGTGAGTCTGATCCTCACTGGGTGCCTTATACTTTCGGACTTGTGCCACATCTAAGCTACGCTTGGAAGGTCACTTTGGGATCCCCGAGGCGGTGTAATGGTTAGCAAGTTTTTCTCCCTAGAACAATTACGATTTAGTAGTAAGTTCGATCCTCACTGGGTGCACCATACTTTCGGAATTGTATCATATCTAAGCTAAGCTTGGAAAATCACTGCAATAAGTAGGTTTGAGAAGTTTCGTTAACCTATTTTAAAACAAATATTTTTTTTTTAAATTCAACGAGTGAACCGTCAACTGTTCAATCAAGGAATGCAACATTTTTTTCGTATAGAAATTTCACCGTTACCAACATCGTTGCCACAGGGATGGGTTTTAAAAAGTTTTTGTATAAAAATGCATTTTAAACGTTTTTAACATAAGAATTAGAAAGAGCTATAACACTTAATGGACATGAGGCATTCAGTTTCCGAGAAAACCATTTTAAAAGAAATATTTTATAAATTTCAACCGACAAAAATACTGAATAAGGAATATCGCATATTTCCTTATAGGGAAACGACTAATTTCCGTATTACCATTAGCACAGGAATGCATTTGAAATGATTTTAGTAAAAGAACACATTCTAAAGGACTTTACTATTGTGATTCGATGATATTGTTAATCAGTACTTAAAAATTATTTAAAAGATCTTTTCTTTTTTCAAAAATTCTATCAAGAATAGGATTTTGTTTAAAACAAAGCATCTTTCTATGATTTGATTATTTTAAAGGTCACTGGGTTTAATAAGTTCGAGTCTGTCAAAATTCAAGACAAGCTGTTGTTTATTTTTTTATCTCCGGAGTCGGTCTGTAAATCGAAGGTTCACTGCAAGGTAATGAGTTCAAAGACTTTTCAAAATTCGCGATATGGTCTGTAATTGGATCACAAATCAGAAGGCTTTTCGGTCTGAAAATTTCAACCATAAAAGCTGAAGCTCTGACTTCAAAAACGAGCAGACCGGGGACGAAAAGTTAAGACGCATATCTTCCCGACATTTAGTGGGACGGATATAGAGGTTGTTAGACGATTTCGACAATTTTGCTGTTACTACCTGTATTTTACATTTCAGGCATCATTCATGCAAATAGAATAGTCTGGTTCTCCATGGTTTATTTTCAGTCAAGTATCCTCACCGATAGGAAACAATAATAAAAATTCAACCCTTAAAAGCGTTCGTCATATGCATTACCACTGCAGATGAACCTGAAAGGCAATGGCGTGAAATACGAAGGGGGCGACATTTCTGGTAATTATTTCCATAC